>OY282559.1:192762768-193268087 GCA_958295665.1 Tipula vernalis
GATTATTTTGACCGGCCGCAAAATTGAATGAATTTTTTTTTGAAGGTTATAATACAATATAAATTTGAATAAATTGTTAATTAGTTTATAGTATTAAATAATCAACAACTTATCCTTAGAGAGTTACATCTTATAGTTAAATCAATGGTAAAATAAGGGAAACATTTCTTAAAATCATTGCAGCTTCTAACAGACAAAATACTAAAATTTTAATTATAAATATCAGTACTATTCTGTTTTATTTAATAAAATCAATAAAAGTATATATTTAAAAATATTTGTAAAGTATTTATCGCCATTCCTTAATTCTCAATTTGATACAACCTCAATCTGGTAAATTAACAATGATGAGTTATTCATTAATCATTCATTATTATTAATCTTTAACCTAATAGAATAAATTAAAAAACATAAATCCTATTTTTCTAGGTTAATTAAACAAAAGCTTTTACATACATATATTATGTACGAAATACGTATATTATGTATTAATTAATATGTGTGTTTTATATTTTTGCATGACATGAATGTTTATTTTGTTTCAATGAAATTTATGTCAAATATGTATTGTATTAAATATGTAACATACTTTACTACTATTTCAATTATCAATACTATCATCATCGTTACTACAAATATATTTTTTAAATATTGATTACAAAAAAATACTGAAACATCGATTTTGATTTGTAACCTTTATAAACATTAATGTGATATGTATGTGATATGTATGTATTATGTATATAGTGTATGTATGAATATAATGTACACAGATGCACGAGTTCATAAGGTAGTTTAATCGAAAATAGGTCCAGCAAATATGTTTTGAATTATTAATTTTAGTATAAACAAAAATTAAAATAAACAAAAAACCATTAAAAAAAATTATCAGTTCTTGTTGGGCTTCTTGTTGGGCACTCAAGAGTAATTTGTTTATTTTCCGAACAAAATCTAATGATATTTTATTTTTAGAAACAGAAAATTTTGCTAGAACTACAAAAAAATAATTTACTCAGGATGATGATGATCATCCGATTTTTTTTAGATATGGAAAATTTAATACAATATTATTATTATTATTCATATTCATATTTCCAAGCCGTAGAAGACAACAAGTTTAAAATATGATACTTAGTTAAAATACTTTGAAATTCAATTTCTGCTGATTTAAAAAATAAAATTAATTTAATGATGTATTAAGATGAGTCGTCCAGTGAAATGCCACTTTCCGGAATCGATACGTAAAGATTATTTCGTATACATATGTATATGTATTATTATTTCGTCCTAAAAATGTTGATATTATTTTTCCAGTTTTGTACATTTTGTCCAGATAACTAGCAATTCCAAAAATTATAATTTAGTTATATGGTACTTATTATAGTAAAAACTATGATTTTTCCTTTAAATGTTTATCTATTACGTATTTTTGTAAAAACGTTTACCACAATTATTAATATTAATATAATATAAATTGTATTAATAAAATAATATTAATTTTGTTTTTTTCAAATGAAAAATGTATGATCGAATTGAAAAAATTTTGTAATAAATAAAAAATATACATATAATTAAAAAGTAAAAAAATTGAAATGTAATTTTGTGTCTTTTTATTTTTAATCCATAATACTAATACGGAATTCCCCACTTTTGAACCGACTTCTCAATCTTAAAATCTGTAAAACAACATGTTTTCCAACCAGTGAATTAGAAATTTGTACTTGAGTAAGAAAATTTATTTCATTTACTAACTTTGTTTGTCTTCCAAAATGAAGTAATTCTTAACTTTTTTTAATTAAACTCAATGTACGAGAATAATTGTAACTAACTTTAGAGTTATGTATTTTACAGCCACTTTAGAAGTAATTCAGATCGATATAGTGTGTTTTTCAACATTTAAAATAAAAATTTAAAACTCATAATTTGCGTTAACACCTTTGAAACGTAAATTTTTTCGAATAACTCATACATTTGTAGGGTAAATGGGCAATAAATCTCCTACATTAACAATAGCGAATTACATCAAAAAAAATTTAGAGTGAATGGATTAATTTATTGTTAACCGGTGACGAGTTAAATCGTCATTTCATATCCAAACGTTGTTGACCGATGGCGAGTTAACTCGTCATTGTACTTGCATTATTTATTTTAATTTATGGAAACCCAGGGCAAAAACTAGCAAATCCATTACTTTACTTTCATAGTCAATTAAAAAATAATAGCCGATGGCATGACATAGTTTCTGTGTAGCCGCTCAACAATCTGTTAAGACAACTTTGTAAAAATAAAACTCAACAACAATCACAAAAACACATGTTGCACAAAAACACATTTTTTCTGAGTTTTATAAAATCAAACTATAAAATTCTTAGAATTAAATAATGAATTCCAGTTCCATCTATCATATTTAGCATGACTTTTGCGTTCTTCAAATTAGAATTTCGGGATCTTTTCTTTATTATTTAGCTCGACTTTTGAGTTCTTCAAATTAGAATTTCGAGGTATATTAAATGTTTAGGAACTTTTACTTCTAGATCATGCGTGGTACCTAAAAAAAAAAAATCGAAAATCGGATGCTTGGTATCTTAGCAAGTTATTTCATGTCGATTTTTATGCAATTTAATAACTTATCTTGAATTTAACCTAGCGCCATCAACAAAACTTCTCGATTTGCTGCCATCCCTAGACGCCACAATTCATTTTAGGACGGCAGGATAAGACTCCAGTTTACTCCAGATCAATATTTTCTATCTTTATTTAGTAGATTTCGTTATGGCCGTTCGAGCTATACGATTAAATTGACTGACGAAATATTACATTTTAGGTGCGCAGCACCTGCCTTACCGAATTTAAGGTAACCACGTCCTGACTTAAAGTAGTTTTAAATGGGGTCCAATTCCATAAGTCTGCACGCACAATGGTATCTTTACAAGCGATTCTAATGATAGATTTCTTAACTTTCTTGAGCACTCTGCCAGGCCTTGTTCTCCGCAGCGGTGCCTCTGGAATGGACATTTGAGCTATTGTGCCTTCCTCCACTTTCGAATTCTCTAAACAGTTGAATATCTAAGCAAAAGGTAAAATAAGTAAAAAATTAAACAGAAAAATTTTTCGTTTATTTTTTGTAAGTTATAGGAACTAATTTAACATTTATTCTTTGTTTAATTGAGATTCTGCGAAAACTGCGTGTACGTTTAATCGTGCTATGCAACTTTTTTGGATATCAATTCCGAGCGATTGACATTCTGTATAAAACAAATGTGAAGACATACATAGTTCTACGTCAAAAAAACCACCGAGCTCTCGGATGCGTACGTTTGTAAAAATCAAACCAAAAATTATCTCCTGGAAAAATTCCATGTTCAAAAATTTTGGAAAAGCAAAACAAATTCACAAAATGTTACAAAACGTTCATGTTTTCATTTTGACATCGTTTACTTCTTCAGAGCCTACTTTGATGCATTCTTCAAAATGAAAAATCGTTAATTTAATTTTGATATTTTTACAATTAATATTTATTTAATACCGATAGTTGTCCTGGATGTTGTAATATATGTAGAAAAAGTTTATGTACAATTTTTATACCATTTGTGTATTTTTCGTTGAGAAAGTTTAAGCTAAATAACACCATTTTAACTCAGATTTCCGTGGGAAAGAGTGAAAAGTTATAGGTACCACAAAAAAAGCATGTTTAAAAATTATGACGGTTCTACCCTCTAGAATGACTAGGTGATGCCTACAACCAAAGCATACTTAATAAATAAAGCCTCCATGTTAACGGTATTTTGTGAAAAGAATTATGAAAATATCTAAAAATATATAGCTAGATATCAAAAAATCCAAAAAAAAAACGTTTATTTCATACATTTTGTGTGAAGAGATATAACCTCAGTTATGCTAATTATATGAATGAAAAGTGAGTCAAAATTAATTATTTTTATATCTGTTGAATTTTTAAACATTCATCTTTACCTCACATTGGCAAGTTTTCCGTGAGGTTTTTCAATTTACGGTGATACTTTAAATACAATAAGGCAGTTCCTCTGAAAACGTTTAAATAGATTTCCTAAATGAGAAAAAGATACGCATAAGAAATAGGAAATGGTACGACGTTTACAAAACAAAAACATAACAAAGTTATCACACAAAGGGAAACTATTGCTATAAGTATTTAGGGTTTTCTTTAATTTTTAATTTTTAGCTTTAATTATAGACCTTTTTTTAATTTTTAAATTAATATATATTTGTTTATTTAAAAATCGAATTTGCCGCCAATATTTCGATGTTGTACGAGTATATCATTTTCAAGGTGTTCTCTAGCAGTTCAGAGAACTGCCTTGAAAATAATGTACAACATTTTTTCAATGTTTAAATAAATAAATGTATATTAAGTTAAAAATTAAAAAGTAAAAATTAAAAATAATATGAAGACAATTGTTTATTCCAAACTTTCGAAAAATATTTATAATTTTTTTTGATGGTACACTAAAATGTTTTCTTCAATTGAATCGATTAATTTGAAAACGACTATGTCACATTTCTAAAAGTGTTACCTTCGTAATTTTCGAAAGTGTCGCTTTAATTATTGTGGCAGGTTATTGACCATTTCCAGTTTTTAAATCGAATTTTTTATCTTCACTATCATCTTGTTCTATTCAGCAAATTTTTAGTTCTATGTTTGTGCCGCAAATGCGACACGGAGAGGGATAAACTTACTGTAGTCAACTATGGAACGGAGATGCTTAAAACAATCAAAATATGAGTGAATTTCATTAATTTATTAGATTTAGACAAGTGTATTTTGTTAAAAATATTGATCTACGCTTTCAAACCTTAGTCAATGTATTATGTACATATGTATTTTATGTATATGTATTATTATGTGGTCCTAACTTGTATGGGGGAACAAATGTAAAGTTTTTTCACAAGACACCCTCTAGAAATGTGAGGTTACCCTAAAACTTAATAACAAATATTAGTCAATCAAAGGTGGTTTAGAGGTCCTGAGTTGAGCGAGAAATTTGAAAAAATGGGTTTCTCCTCAATTTTTCACCTTCAATCGCACATAAATAAGATTCGAAATTCTTTTTTCAACCCAAATAGAAGTTGTTGTCGATAGAGGAGAGGAAATAATAAAATTTGCAAAATACAAAATAGTAGATTTACCGGTAATATTTTCTCATAGAGATAGTGATCAATAATTGGGTGTTCCAAATTATCAAGATCAACTGGTTTGCAAATGGCAGAGGCAGTTTTTGAACTTTAATCGATAATGGAGTGCGGGGTAGCAGAATATATTGTAGCGGGTTGCCTATTGAGGCAACTTCGTTCTTGTATTGACAAGAAATTTAAATTCCGGCAGTATGAATGAGCATGTTATTTTTAAGCAGAATCTGGTGTGAAGTTTATTATATTTTCCTTGTCGACAACAAACATATGAAATTGCTCTGCGCGTTGCATTTGAATCAAAAATGGGCAGTACTTTTGAAGTAAATTACATTCTTTGTGCAATTTAAGGATTCTTAGAATTCATTGGATAATGATAAAGGCAAAGCTAATTGATAGATGCATAGATGACAGAAAATTTCAAACCCAATTAAATGATTTTCGATAGATGATTAGAATAATTTACGAGATTTACCAGAGCCTTCTAGAGTATATAGCCAGAATCGTACGTCATAATGTTTTGGAAGTTATTTTAGTGATATAACTTTTTATTGTTCGCCATAGGAATCCATAATAAAAATGATGTTTTTTAATGAAAAAAGCACGAATGTTCTATAACTTTTATATAAAAGTTTTCTGCATATCCTTAAAAATATGGATACAAAAAAGCTATATTCGTATTAAATAAATATTAGTTGCAGAAATATTAAAGTAAAATTATTTCTAAAATATATTTTTCGAGCATTCATTTTGAGAAATAGATCAAAGTTGGCTTGACGAATTGAAATTATACTTGCTAAATTTATCTCTAGTTTACTAGTGTACATCAGTGGCCCTATTCTGGTAATGCCCGGGAAACGGGGAATAATTTTTTTTACAGCAGTTATTCCCAGATACATATTTCCAACTTTTCATTCCCCATTTTCTTAAAGTGGATTCTGTCAATTGGGGAATAAATATACAGAGGAAATAAATGTAGTTGTATCAAAATTATTACAATATAATAACTTTTATTTATTATAACACTTTATTATAATTTATTATAATACTCTCTTTATCTTTAAAATTATTAACAGTATTAATATTATTAATTATTAATAACAACTACATATAAACAAACATTTTCGATAAAAATCTATTCCCCATCAATTCTTTCGTAAAATCGGTTTGGAAAAACAAACGTCAAAACTGTTGTAATGGGGAATAATTTTTTCCCAATAAAAAATCTTTCCCGAACACCAGAATACAATTTGGGAAAAGGGAATAATACAGCAACAAAATTTAAAATTTCTATTTCCCGGGAATTACCAGAATAGGACCACAGATGTCTAAAACGTTTACAGAAAAATACGAAAGAAAATTATTTAATCATAACATTGTCAGACGTTTTTAATACATATTTTGTTAATTTGTTTTGCTTTTCCTACAATTTTTGAACTTGAAATTTCCTCAGGTGGTAATTTTTGGTACGATTTTACTAAATCTTTTACTGTCATCACTGCCATCTATGTAATCTATTGACTTAATAACCACACGATTTGTATTGTAGTAAGCTTTTATTTCAATTTGACCAAACTGCCGTGTTATGAATTTTTTTTAAATTTTGGTAAATCAATTAAGTATTATACAAGGAAATGAAAATGATTTAATTAAACGACATTCATATGTTGAAATCCAAACATTTATGAAAATATTTCAGAAATCTTAATTAAGAATTTGTAATGTCTTCATTTAAAAATGTTTAGGGAAAAAACTGATTTCCCATATTTTTGTGTGTTTTACTACAAAAGGTTTGGTTTTTTTTCCTCGTTTCTAATTCCTTTATAAAAGCTTCGTTTTTTAGGTTGATTTGGATATACCAAAGCAACCTAGATTATGCAAAGCCTTAGTGTAAGAAACGAAGCTTTTATAAGGGATTTAGAAAGGAAGAAAAAACCAAACTTTTCACAGTAAAACACATAAAACATGTGGGAAATCACCTTTTTCCTAAGACAAATTTTAAAATGAAAACATTATAAATTCGCACTTATGATTTCTGAAATGTCGCTTAAGTAAATTGCTTTCATTTTCTTGTAATGAATGATTTATTAAAATTTTAAAAAAAATTCATAACACAGCATTCTGGTCAAATTTAAATAAAAGCTTACTACAATACAAATGTGTGGTCATTAAGTCAATATAACCAGAACCATCTTGATATGAATAGAGCCGGCATGTAAAAAATGAACTTAAAATAAAGGACATAGAAACACTAAAAAATAATTTATTTTCATATAGTTTGTATGAAAAAACGAGATTTCGATTGACGAAAAAATATGAATTAAAAATTAAACCTAAATAAATAATTTTTTCTGAAATCACTAATAAACAACTCAATGACTAACTCATTTAAAGCACAGATTCTCAAGCTTCCCCATTTTCCAGATATAATGAAAAGAAAATAAGCTAATTAAATTAAAAAACGTTCTACAACAACAACAATATGTATTAAAAAGAGAATATTATATTTAATGACGTCATCACTTATTCACAACTAAAATCAATGTTAAAAAAAAGACAATACGTTGAACAGCCAAAATTAAAATAAATCAAAGAGAGTCAAAGAGTAAAAATTATAATAATATGCATTGAGCGAGAAAAAATCAAAAAAATCAAATCAACCCAGATTGTTATGCATCACAAATAAACGACATAACCAACAAACATTAACTGTAATATAAATGCCTTATTTATTTCTCAAGTATTAGAAATATTATTTAAATTAAGTCACAGCTGAAAATAAATACGACATGATTAATAATTGGCATCGACTTTTATTCCCAAAAATTAATGACCCATTCAAACTAAGTTTTTGTTTAGAATATTTGAATTGTTATAACATTTGAGAGCGGTGTATAAAATAAAGCTCTTACTTATTATTCTCATTCCTAGATGTCACTTAACACACAAATAAAAACAACAGGGATTCGGGCTGAGTAAACGATTTGAAAGAAAACTTTTTACGTAAAAATAACCTAATTTCTGTCATAGCAATGGTTTAATTTTAGTTAATTTATAAAAAAAATTGTATTAAATTAATTATTATTACAATTTAGTTATTACTATAGAGGGAATCCACCAAAAATATGTTTAACCGAATCAAAAATCAGACCGATTTTAGAATCCGACCGGTTCGAACACCTATTTGATTTTTTTATATGTTTTTAATTGTAGGCGACATCTATGGTTAAAACAAAATGTCGTTAATAAAGCATTGCCACATGATACGAATCTGTATTCGGGCAGATTTTTATCATGTGGCGATGCTTTTAGAAGGAGACTAAAAAGAGATGGTTATAATTGTTTATAAATATTATGTTATGACGTATTTTACAACAACAACATTCCATAAAAGTTTAGCAATAGTTTATATTCCAAGAGGATTTTCACTAAAAAATAAACATTTTCATGATTCGATTTTTCAATCAAATAAAATTACATGTTTTATGAACATTTTCGTATAAAAATAATGTAAAAGCTCATAATTCTTATAGACTTAAAATGTAAATGAAAACAATCGTTTTCCCATATAGTTTCATAGCAAAGAAAAAATTTTATGTACTTTATTTTAAGCTTAGTAAAAAATACAGTCAATGTGGAGGATCTTATTTATAGAGTAGGCTCTGATATAACTTACATAGATAGGCAGTAAAAATTTTGTAAAATCGTACAGACAAACACCACCTGAGGAAATTTCAAGTTCAAAATTTGAAGGAAAAGCAAAACAAATTGACAAAATATTAAGAATGTCTGACAAGTTTTTGAGTAAATAATTTTCTTTCGTATTTTGCTGTAAACATCATAGACATCTGACATACACTAGAAAAACTAAAAATAAATTTAGCAAGTATTATTTTAATTCCTCAGAAGCAACTCTGATGTATTTTTCATAATGAAAGTTCGAAAAATATATTTTAGAAATATGTAATTTTACAATATTTTAATATTTCTGCAACTAATATTTATTTAATACGAATATAGCCAGCCTTCTCGTATGTTGTTAAAAATATGTAGAAATCTTTTAAATAAACATTTTATAATATTTTTGTTTTTTCAACGAAAAACATGAAACTAAAAAAACGGCATTTTTTACTATGGAATTCCTATGGAAATCAGTGAAAATTTATACCATTAAAAAGCTTCTAAAAAATACGCCATGATGATTATGGCTCTATACCCTATAAGGCTCTGGATATACGCATTCATTGCAAAATTTTATGTAAAAATTTGTTTTCAGCGTACTAAAGCCGCTAAAGCACTAAATCTTGATTTCAACTATTTAAATTGAGAGATATTTTTTAATTCAAAATACATCACGGGAAGTTAGCGTTAGCTGTACTTGCTTGGAATTTTTTTCGACAAAAACGTTTCGAGTGCAGAGAAATAGAGAATAGCGCTGCAGCTGCGTCGAGTTGAAGGAGGTTTTGGAGAATTTTTTGACCGGTTCAAGATTTAGAAAAGATTTTTTACAAAAGGTCTGAATATGTGGCTTCAGGATGATAATTTCAAGACTGGTTTAAAGATTATGGGTCAAATAAGAGTCGTAAATGATGTCGCAGAACGTGGTGCTAAGTTAATACAAGATTTACAACAAGACTATTTATCAGCACTTAATTATGAAATAAATACACAAATTAATAAGCAAAAATATAAATAAGTAGAATCGTGATACTACTTGGCCAAATACTTATTTTAGCTGAAAATAGACCTTCAATTTAAGCTGATTTTTGGTTCCATGTGCAACATTCAAACATTTTATTGTGCGGCATTCCAAAACTTGCGCTTGCGCAACATTATAAATCAATCTTTTTTAACTGTTTAATTAATTAATATGCCTGTGTCATTTTAGCTTGCCAATGATCAGCGCTTCGAGATTGGTCGATTGCAATCTTTGTCTTTCTTGTCATCGTTTTGGTAGGGTGATGATGCTGACTTTTTTCTATGACCTTCAAATTTTTAAAAGTAAATTGGAAACGAATGATTTAATTTTTATTGATTTAATTTAAAAATTATTTCGATTATTATTCATTTTTTTTTTTAAATAATTTCATTAACGCGTTTGAAATTACAAACACAAGCGTTTTACAACAAACATATTGTTGTCTTTTTCTAACAACAAACAATTATTTTGGTATATGTTTAGCTGCTGCAATATGATCAAATATGTGTTTCGATTTACAGGTCCTTAGTTTTTCTTCTTTTGTGTTTTAGTTGAATAAATTATTTTTGTAAATATCATACCGCTTAATATTTTGTATGCATATATTTCTTTTTTTTTTTGTATTCTATTTAAACGTTTTAAAAAATTAAACATCTTATTGTATTTTAATTATTACCGTAAATTTGAAAACCTCACGGAAAATCCTCGAGGTCAGGTAGAAATAAATGTTCATAGATTCAGGTGAGGTCAGTTAGAAAGGGAACAACCAAACAAACGAGTCTGTTTTTCGCTTCGAAAATCACTTTTCTGACTCAAAAGGCTGCAAAATTCACAAAAAAAAAAGATTTGAACATTTTCATCATTACTACTTACATACATACCATATGTAACTGTTATTTTGCGTAAAGAAACTAAAAATGGATGGGACCAATAATTTTTGATTTAAGCCCTAAACATCTTGAAAATTATTTGAGTAATTATTAGAAAAAACTAAACAAAAGCAATTATTATTTATTACCAGTATTATATATTTATCTAACAACTATTGTGTATAGAAAATACAACACACTGATATACATAATAAATAAATTTAACTACTATAATTATTTATCTAGTAACGATATTATTTTGTTAAATGTTATGTACGAGTATGTATGAAAGAACCAAAAATTTGAAATTGCTCATGAAAGAATAATTTTTAATTTAATTTAAAAATTTATTAATAATAAAAAGTAAACATTTACATAGATAAGATAAGAATATATTTATAACTATTAAATTTTGATTATAATATTTAAATGTAATATGATGTTTTAATAAATATGATTATGTATAAGAATCGTCTGTCGTAGAATGATGAAAATTTGTACATACTGTACAAATTATGTAGACATTATTACTACTAAGTATTATTGTATTATGTTTATTGTGTTTTTCTAATATCGTAATCGTAAATAGTTTTTGATGTTACTATTAAAAAAACATGTAGCATTAAGATTACATTAGCGCGATACATTTTAAAATTGCCACCCTTTTTTATGATGGTGTATTACATAAATCACAAAGATAACTTTTGCATAAGAAAATTGTGAAAACTTAATATGTTTTTAAACAGATTTCCATCAATACGTATCTTTAAAAAATAAATTTGTATATAAAATTGTTGTGTTGATTTATTTAGGTACAATCTGTCACATTCGAACTTTTGATCGATTGTTTATTTATAACTGCATTTATGCCACAACCTAAATTAGCAATGTTGATTACTTAATCATTGACGAAGTGGCAACTGCAGCAACGGCATAAACGCCACATACATCTAGTTGAGCCAGCTGATAGCATTGGTATTTGTAAATCACTGCGAGGAAATCGACGTTTGTAGCACTGCTAATTTAGCAGTGCAATAAACGCGGTAAAAGATTTCTTAAAATATTGATTTATAAAAATCAAATGCTAAACTGTATGTTAAAACATTCCTGATCGTGATAAAACTGAAATGTTTATTTGTTTCATTTAGTCTGTGTACCAAACTTACATTTTTTGACATAACATTCATCAAAAAATTTTAAAGTAATCACAGCCCAGTCGTGTTGTGACATTTGTGTTGGATTAGATGATAATATCCATACCTCATACTTATTTTTAGGCACATATTTCGATGGCTAAAATATTTATTTTAATAATAATTATGTGATAACTTTACTTTTTTTTTGTGTGTAGGATGTTCAACTTAAACTTTAAAAAATGTGTGTTACCTATTTAGATCCTATTGTTTATCAAATAAACAAAATTAATATTTATTTTGCTTGTTCTCGTTCTCTTATTTTGTTTGACTTATTCAATATTTCTTTCCTGAATTTTATTTCCAAAAGTGAAACGCCAAAATGTTAACCTTAACCTGTGCACAGCAAGTCAGTTAAAATATGATGTAACTTTTATTAATTTTACCATACCTAGTTAAAATATTTAACCTTTTAACCGCACGGCACACAGCCTTACCCAACAACATAAAGAAAGGGATTCATGAAAACTAACATTCGACAAGTCAACTTAGACGGTTTATACATTTTGTTTAGACGAATATGCATTTGTGCAGTAAATGCCTGCATTGAGCAAATCTATGCAGTCGCACATGATATTTAGATAAATCACTAAATAAAGTTAGTAAATAAAAGGTAAATATACCAAACTTCTAGATTTTCTCTAGAAGTGTTAAGTTAGATGAGAGTATTTTTATTCTATTTTCGCACTAACACTTTCAACTATAAGCTATTAAATGTAAGAGGGTATCTGGGTGCCTCATCATTGAGTCAGGCGTGTAGTACATTAGTGTTGGTTTTGGATACTCACTTTTTTCCCCACTTTTCCAGTGCCTAGGAAAGACAAACGGAGTAAGAAAAAATATATATACAAAATATTTGTGAAAGTGAATGTATACACCATAGATTTGAAAAAAATAAAGAAACGTCCAAAAAAGTGGTAGCTCAATTTTTCTAGCAGTTAAGTAATCGAGCAAATATAGCAAAAAAAGAATTGGATTTGATTCTTTTTTTTAACATTAGATACTTTTTTCTGATATTTCTGAAATAACAGAAAATATTTGTGTTTTGTGTACCAAAGAAAACTTATTTGTTTAAAAATATATAAATTAACTTAACATATAAATTATGTCGTTGCAATTAATTACGGCAGCTAATGCAAATTTATTACGCGCGGCGTTCATCGTGAAAATGAAGGATTTAGCCACAAATTATTAAAGGAAATAGAAGCCGAAGACGTAAATTTATACCGAAGAACTTTGCGGATGACCTCTGTACAATTTCAGAAAATATTGGAGATGGTACAGGACTTTTGTCAACAGAAAAATACAATTACAAATATACATATGTACTAAATACTTTTCTAAATTTTATTTATATAAATAAAAGTCAAAACATTTTTTGGAGTTTTATTAATCTTTCTATATTTGTGATATAATTTAATTTTTTAGGTATACTACTTTCCGTTCCAAGTACTTGTTTAAAACTCGAGAGTTTTAAACAAGTACTTGAAGATGATCAGTAATTGATCGAAACTAGTATACCTAAAAAATTTAATTATATTTAGAAAAGTATGTATTTAGTAAAAAAGTTTGATAAAGTGTGTTAAAATTGACCAAAAAAATGTCAATGATAATACATCATTATGTATAAAACACAAAAAAAATTTTGTTTGTATTTATATATTTTGTTTTATCCAAAACTTCTAAATATTTACATATAGTGTTGACTACACTACCCTTCTCTGTTCCGCTTTACTAGTTTTGCAGCATTTTATTACACTTAAAAAAAGTGAGTGTCATACATTATGAACCTTTAAAACAGGCGACACGGAAGTGAACTGTAGGCGAAATAAATGTCCAAAGGCTTGCTAAAGAAGAGTTTATTTTCGATTCTCTGTCAATCACCTCACCTAAAATAATACAAGCACCTCCTACTTGTGCCATACTCTAACTCGAGTTGAAAAGAATTCTTACTTTGAGCAAAAGTGTCGATGTATAGCGTTATTATGAGGTTTTTAGAATGAGAGGATAGACATAGAAACAGTGCAGTGATATACATATATTGGTGGTTCGATGAGCGTCCGCAAAAAGGCCCGTTTACGTAAAATCGCAGCTACTTGCTTTCTTGCCACTAAATTGTGCAAATTACCGACTATACATTCTATTCTTTGAAGAAAAAAAAGTACGACAGTCACTATGGTTTGTCTTGCTTATCTTTGGCGCATTGAAACGTTTCTTTATTAAGTGTATCGTATCGCTGAATTTTGCGCTTGGATATTTTTGGTTAGCACTGTAAACAAAATTATTTTAAAATGGCACGCTGGCTCGTTATTTATGTATAATTGATTTTAAACTACCAATTGTTAGATCTCATACATAACTAAACCCTTTAATTGTTATATGTATATACTAAGGCTGTTTTCTAAACCGATACTTATTGACTTATTCGATGTCATCTTAAATAATTAGGTAAAATCGTTCGAATTGATTCCCGTATTTATTTTGATGGCAACAATCAAAAATTATTTTTGGTCTAATTTTCTGAGTAAAACATACTGCTATTCGCAACATAGTACATAAACGTTTACCTATATTTAGTAAGTACGCTTGATACAATATTACTACAAATGCATTTTGATGAACTAAACAATTATTTAAATGTTGAAAATCTAAAAGAATATACTTTTTATTAACTGGACGAGTTCAACCGGGAAAAAATGATAAAAAATATATATTTTATCCAACCATAACTTTATTCTATAATACTGCATGTCCAAATTTTTTTTGAATTATTTTTTGGGTAAATTATTTTGTAAACAAATGTATTAAAATTCACTTGTTTCAATACTATTATTTGGTATTAAAGTAAGTGTTTTCGTTATTATTTTAAAAATGTACGTGTCTAATCCTGCAGCTGTATTCTAAAAAAACGTAACTTAGTGATTTATGTTTCTTTGACAGTTGAAAACGTGAATCGCAAATTTAACGTTATTTTCTATTCTCACTGCAGAAAAACGTATACGTTCCCGACGTTTTTTGGTTGGGTTTTTAAAACGTTTAAAATACGACAATTAAGTGATGTTATAACAGTTATAAGTATATTGTGTAATTAAAACCGAAATAGTTTGGTTGTCGTTAAGTTTTAGAATTTAATAATTAAATTTATAATAATTTAGTGAACAAACAAGAGAAAAGCAGCGATATAGAGGAGTGCCGCGATGA
Source organism: Tipula vernalis (assembly GCA_958295665.1). Taxonomy (NCBI): domain Eukaryota; kingdom Metazoa; phylum Arthropoda; class Insecta; order Diptera; family Tipulidae; genus Tipula; species Tipula vernalis. The sequence goes on from OY282559.1 coordinate 192,777,897, forward strand.
TTTGAAGCAAGGAAACAAATAATGATAGTGTTTTATTACATACTAAAAAATCCCAGTACGGTTTGCCCAATTGGCAATGTTATTATACTATGTTGTTATTAATCCAGTGAAACCATCATTATATATTGTATAATTTAAAATTAATAAATATTTGCGGCAAAACATTCATTTTGTTCCTGTTATGTTGGCAAACAGAGTTGTATACCATTAAAATAATTGTCAAATGGCATAATTTGACAGAACAGTTTTTTTTTTTGTCGTAATAGGAATTTCACAAAATGAAACGTTCACGTTAAGGATCGTCAGGTTGCTCTTCACGTTTTTTTATATTTTTTAGAATACAGCTGCTGGACGTAAAAAAGTACATACCTGTATTACTATTCAGTATTAAAAGTGCTTAGCTACACAAAATATCTCATCAACATTTCATCTTGAAATTTTAAATTCATATAATTTGTACTTATAATTACTTTACAGTGAAATTTGTTCGTTGGAGAAACAATAGTATGTTTAATTCGAATTAACAGTGACTTTGTTTGATGATTAGCAATTTTTGCACCTGCTACGAAATGGTTCATCTCACACGCAAGTATGTATAATCTGTCGTCGAACAAAGTATCACTTTCTTATAATAAGGGGGTTAGATTAATACAACATAGATGAGAACGAAAAAATCGTTTTAATGGTGTTTAACGAAGAGCATGAAAATATTGAAAACTTGCAAAGTGTAATCGAAAGTCACAAAGGTGTTCAATTTCGGCGACACTTCAAGTTGTCTAGAAGCATTCTTTCAATAGTTGTCGGAGTTGCTGGTAAGTGTACAAACAAATTTAAATAATAAATTCCAATACAGAAACTCAAATAAATTACTTATTGATAGATAGATTGACAGATATATTAAACACTGCACAGAGAAAAATAAACTATTTCTACAAGACAAGATGAACTATTTAAGCCCAAAAAATCAATTGATTAGTTCAATTATTACTTAACACTAAACAAAATATTCATTAATAACGGGTTGGACCTTCTTTTAATCTAAAACAGCTTTTAATCGATTATTCATAGACAAAACCAACTTTTGGGTAAACTCAGGCGGCACTCGGGCTGATTCTTGTCTAATTGTTTCTTTCAGTGTGGCCTTGGATGTAATGGTATGTTTATGGACGTTCCTTTCTATATAATCCCATAGATGTTCTATAGGATTTAGATCTGGACTTTGTGAACGAGAATGTAGTTGTTTGGTGGTGTCATACAGCAATCATTCTCGAATAAATAGCGCGGTAAGCTTGGGGTCGTTAGCCTGCTGGAAGACCAAATCTTGTGGTAATCCTAATTTCTCAACCGATGCATGTAAATTTGCTTTTAAAATATTCAGGTAGTGCCATCTGTCCAATATCCCTTCGATAAAGACCAAGTTACTGAGCCCCGACGACGCCACACACATCCAAACTAGAACACTACCTCCACCATGTTTAACTCTGTATCGAAAATTAGCGATTTATATCGCTGTTCCTTTCATGCGCCATACTTTTAATGGTCCGTCTCGCCCAAAAATTATTATATTTACTTTCATTTGTAAATATTACACATTTCCAGAAAGTTAAGTCTACATATATCCAGGTACAACTTAACGAATTCGATGCCCTTCTTTCTGTTTACGTCACTGATAAGTCGTTTTTCCCTGGTAGATCTGGAAGAATATCTGTGCCGGTTTAATGTTTCTTGAACTGTACGAGAACATACAACTGTTCCATAATCTCTGCGTAGCATTATTTGAATTTGTATGTTTTAGGATCAAGGGCAAAAGTTTTAGGGAATAAGGGCAAAAGTTTTATTGTCGCAATGTAAAAAGCGGGGCCGAAAAGAAAGATCATCATTATTGCTTATAGCCTTATTGCAAGCCTTAGTGCAATTTGTTACGAAGCGTTTTGGTACATCCAAATTGGAAATGAGAAAGAAACGTAATTTTAGGGATTACTTGATTATGAAGATTAGTTGATTATGAAAACAAATTATAATGTAAAATTAGCTAATAGTTAGCAGACAGTTTCCAGAAGTGGCCAATTTGGACACCCCTTTTCTTAAGGTAAACATTTTCCTTAAAATCTCGAGTTGTAAACTTTTCATAATTACCTTACCTTGATGGCTTTGATTGTGAATCACAATAAATTTGAGCCGCTTGGAATATTCTAGACAATCCAGACTCACATAAAGAAAATTATTAGAAAAGTTTTGCCAATCTCGGTGTGTAGAAATTTCTTTTAGAGAAAGTGTAGAAATTGTTTGTATTCTACACGCCATTGGGAGGAAAAGTGGAGACTGTAAATACAATATAATACATATTCTAAAAAATAAAATAAAACTCGATATACAAAAAAAAAAATGTGGGTCTCTTATTCGTCGTTCGTTGATTGTTTTGTATTTTGTACCGACTGTACGAACACCAATTTCCTTTGATGTAGCGAATGTGAATCGAACGTTCGCTTCACGCTTGATTCACAGTATACATTGGGGAAATCCTAATGCCGTGTTCGTTGTTGAAATTTTTTGTTCGTTCGCTTAATGTACATGCAGATTGAAAGAATGTATCCTTTGTCGCCTGGGTCCCGGACTTTTATTTTCATTAAATATCTAACATTAATCAAAGGGCCAAGACTTTTAATTTCATTAAACATGTAACAATAATTAAATATTTTATCCACAATCAGTTGGTAACTACAGCGTTTCAAGCCTCTTAAAGGTTAGAAAGTGCGTGCTTGCTATGGATGCACTTCAAGCGATCAGTAATAATAAAAAAGGGGTTAGTAATGAGACGTAATCGGTCAGTAATGAAAACGTGAATAACCAGTGGAAGCGCTATTATCGATTTGTGACTTTTGTTAACTAATTTAATAAAATGTCAATTGTGCAGCGCCTACTAAGTGTTAATATTTTGCCAAAATAAACGATAGTATTATAAAGATAGGTTTTTATTTTTTTTATGTTATAATGTTGCTTGTTTTATTAAATGGCTTTGATTGTGAATAAAATAGTATAGAAACCTCGGCGAAAAGTACTATTCCATTCTCGAAAACTAGTTCACCTCGAGACACGCCTCTCGGTAAACTAAAGTTCTCTCGACAAGAATGGAATACTTTCCGGCTTGGTATCTAATCTACTATTACTTATATAATATTAATTAAACAACAGTTTAATTTTATATTAATTAAATCCAATCTTTTCGTGGGCTCTTAGCACCCCAACTATATTGCTGTTTGCTGTGAACGTCTTACCTTACACAGTAATAACTCAAGTATGCATGGCTCTTAGATGAGTTGATCGGCATCACCAACCATAATCAGAAATCAAAAAATCCCTTTTGCACCCCTCTCACAATCGGAAATGAAATCTCCAGATCCAGGTAATTTAATTAAGTAATCGTGGTATTAAAATTTTTAACTACAACAACTATAAAGAATATTTAAAAATTGTAAACACATAATTTCTTTTTATTTATAATTAAATATACATGCTCCTAATATGTTTTATCAGTTTTTTCATTGTGTTTGCCAAATTTTGAACAAAACTTAAAAAAAAATATTTTTTACACAAAAATCAATTTTGGTTTTTGGATAATTAATCTAAATATAAAAGTTGTTGGTATCAAAACAATGGCGTGACTAAAAGCGTTCGTGTGAAGAACAGGAAATGTAGATCTTGCATATTATTTTACAAATAATCGTCTAATTTTTTGGAAAACCTTGGATTAAATTGTGTTTACAATCATTAACCGTAAAAAAAATAGTGACGGAGAATGTTCGAAAAATTTATTATTTTTTAGAAAAATACTTTAGAAATTCTAAGTTATTGTTCGACGATGTAGTTTTAAAGACCAAACTTAAATCACTTTAAGTAAATAGTTTGAGAATTTGTAAATCCAATTATAAATGCTTAAAATAGACACTTCATGAATAAATAAACTAGAAGATTGCGACAATCATCAGGCTAATTTTGAACTTTGTGTGCAGCTCTTGGTGACGACAAATTCATTTAGGAAAAACAAATAAATCCTGTTGAGATGTTTTTTGGAACGTCAAATGAAATAAATTGACTACTAAAGGTGTAGGTCAAACATAAATATTATATCTTATTTTCTGTGTTTTAAGCAAAAAATTAAATTTTTAGGGTAAACTGTCGAAACGATTCTAAAATAATTTGATATTGTTTTACAAACACTAAATCCTATTTATTTGGCCTAAAACTATAATTATTAAATGATTGGCCAACGGCTTCGATGAATTTAGCTGTCAAAATATTTGGAGGAAACAGATCTGTTGGGCCGAATGCATAAAAACTAGCATTTGCTGTTTTCTTGAAATTTCAAGCAAATGCTATGGTTTATATGTATTAAGTCCAAGCAATCGCTTCTGCTTATATCTTTTCGTCTAGCATTTGCTAGAATTGAGAAAATTTTTCAAGCTTCTGCTTTATTTGATATGTATAAACACTAGCATTTGCTAAAATTTAGAAGTAAATACTAGAAAGATTTCATTCTGCTATTTTGAAGCTTGAAATCAATTAAGTGATTAATAATTCGTCGATATAATCATAAGTATGGCTGCATTAATGATATTAACTTGGGTTTAAAAAATTTATAAAGAACGTACAAATTTAGATGAGAAATCATGTAGAAAATTATATCGGTTTAATAAAAATAATATAAAGTGGTTAGCTGATTCTTTTATTGGTGATTTGTCTGAAAACAGAGGTGGTGCAGTTAGCCCTGTTGACAAAACACGAATTTTTCTTCGTTACGTGTCTGACTCTGGCTTTCAAAATGGTGTTGGTGAAGACGTAGGTGTACATCAAAGTACAGTTTGTCATATTATTAAAGAAGTTACAAATAATTTTTAAAAAAATCGAACGAATGGATAAAGTTTCCTAAAACGGTAAGGGAAATCAATGTGGCAAAAGGGTTGTGGTAAACCAAATTTAAATTTCCATATGCAATCGATGTTATTGATTGTACACACGTTAAAATTAATAAACTTGGCCAATTCGGCGATGACTATATTAATATAAAAGGCAACGCCACTTTAACTATTCAAGCGACATGTGATGCCACTGAAAAATTTACCAGCGTGGATGTTCAATGGCCAGGTTCTGTTCACGACAGTAGAATTTTACGAAATTCGCCATTATTTGTTTTTATGAACAGCATTGCCACTAATGCTGTTTTACTTGGCGATGAGGGATACGGTATTAGTAAATGGTTAGTGGTTCCATTTAAAAATCAAGCAATGCCGGTGAAATAGGATTCGTACGATTATTTATAAAAGAAAGAGTAATAATTTAGCATTGTTTTGGGCAGTTAAAATGACGGTTTCCGATCTTACACTATAAAGTTCGAGTTCCACTTCATAAAGCACCAAGAATAATTTTATGTTGCTTCATTTTGCATAACATTGCAAAATATTTGGATGACGCTGACGATTTTGATGAAATTATAAATGATGAAGTCGAAGAAATTACATATAACGATGAAGCGAATACAAAGAACCCCACAGCAAGAAGAACTAAAGGACAAGAATGCAGAAATCAAATAAAGGAACTTATAATTAATATTTAAAAAAATATTAATTTGTTACTAATAAAAATCTTTTTCCTACAATCGCTGTGAAAAGCAGGCTTTTTTTCTCTGTTTTCAAAGCCCAAAGTGTCTGTTTTTTCGACAGTTAATAAACAAATTACTTTGTCACACGTTTCTCTTAGAAACGTGTGACAAAACTTGAAACCGCACGCATGTTTAAAGAAAGACTAATGTTTGTATAAAACATCAAACCAAATTTTTGTTTTTCGTTATGAAAAATAAAAAAAATCTTTGACTACTCGATTGCACAAAATGTCGGTCCTAAAATAAAATCGTATTGTCAGTATAGTAAATTTTACTACAAAATTATCTTTTTATTATATTTTTTAAAATGATTGTAGGAAAAATAAAGTGTGAAACACGTCCGCAAAGTTGTTTGTCACGCTCGAAAGGTTGCTGGCCTCCGTCCCATCGGCCAGCAATTTCCTTTCTCGCGTGACAAACTGGCACTTTGCGCTCTTGATACACAAATAACTATTATCCACTTTTGATATATAATAGCCCGATAACTATGCTGATTTCAAATAAAGAAAATGTAAAATAACCCATTGTTATTGTATAAATAACCCACGCTGCTAGGGGCAACGTGAATTATATTTGGTATAACAAAATGTTGAGTAGTCATTGGAAAATTATTTCTAGTCAAATTGAATGAAAAACTATATATTCCCAAAATTCCATTAATTAAAGTACACCATGACAATTTAAAGAACGGTCACTATATGATAAAATGGATTTCAAAATTCAATGCTCCAGTATGAAAACACAAAATAGAACTATTTCTTATTAATTTACGAAATGTATTTCAACAAAAGTGGATAAAACGTTGTATGGCACTCGTGAGCAAAGAGATATTATCCACTCGAAATAATGTCCCACTCGGCTATCGCCTCGTGGGACAAACTTATCCCTCATGGATAATATCTCGTTTTGCTCACTAGCACCATAAATAACTATGTTTTATAATTCATTCATTTTTTGTGTTATAATAAAAAAAATATATGTAACTAAAACAGTTAATATTCATTCAATTTTAGAACGGTTTCCGTTGAAGTTGTTTCATTATTATTAATTAAATTTTGTTGTCTAATCTGCTCCATTTGCATTTTATAAGAGAAATCTGTTCCAACAACACTAATCTTTGGAGTGGGCTTGTTGACAGGTTTCTTCAGCTTCTGGAAGCTTAATTTTTGATGGCAATTGATTTTTATTGCATGGAACTGATGCTGTTTCTGGTATAGAAATTTGTTGAGCAGAACTATTTTCTTCTGCATTCACATGTATTTCATCGTCACTTGAAAATCCAGCATTTTTTTGAATGTTGGGTTATCATTAGTCTGTAAAATATCCAGAAATTCCCGCTCTCATGATTTTAAATAATTTTTTTGTTAAGGTTCTATCACACCAAGCGCGGCGCGTCAGCGACAAATTTAAATACACTTTTTTTGCTTATGTAGTGATAGGAAATCATAGCTTAAACAAAAATAAAATTATTATTCATAAAACAATTTACAAACTAGATTTTTAATAGAAAAATTACAATTTTAGTAAATAGTATAAAATTAAATTTTATCTGTCGCCGTGAAATCTAGCGGCAAAAAAAAAATCGTCGTTCATCGCTAATTTTTATTTTTGCACAAACTATGATTTCCTTTCACTACATAAACAAAAAAACGTGTATTTAAATTTGCCGTCGACGCGCTGCGCTTGGTGTGATAGGACCTTTACCCGTTTTATTTATGACGGATTTATGTTTTACATCTGTTTTCATATTGTTAATTTTCTCCATTAGTTGTATCTCGTTAATTGGACCGAATGCTTCCTCATATTTCCTTTTTAGCTCTTTCAGCGAAACACATTTTTATCTTTACTTCGGGTAACTGAGATTTATTTAAAATGATTTTATGATCACTAATCATTTTAGTAAACACCATTTTATTGCACTCTTTCTCACTCATTATTAAATTTTTTTAAATTTATTGGTAAAAAAAATAATACTAACTACTACTAAATAACGTTAAATAAATTTAGTGGTTTTGACAAGACGGATGAGTCCTGATTTTGATTTATTCACAAGATTCAGTTATTTTAGTAGACTACTATGTTTATTTGCAGTTCATTTATTTTACTTTGATGTTAACCCGTTTGTTTAACATTTCTGAATTTTAATATTGTGGAAATAAAACTTAAAATTCGGCATATGCTAGAAGCAGCTGCTTCTTTTATGAAGCAAATGCTTGATTTCCTAGAGGTAAATGCTTAACTATTTTCAGCGAACCTTATCATAGCAAAAGCTACTTTTATGCATTTACTTTTGACCTTTTGCTTTTAGCAAATTCATTCAGTTTTTTATCGTTTAATTCATTTGAATTTTGGTTTTACTATTACAATAGGTGCCTTTAGCACATTCATAATTAAAATTGTTCTAAAGTTAATTTCTTATGGTCGAATTGATAATGTTTGGAATACTACTGTGACAAACAGTAGTAAGACTTCTCTATTTAAATCACACTGGCTTATATAAACGAATATTTTTTTTTAAGTTCAGTACCGTCCCAACCAAATTTCGTGTCAATATCTTTAATAGTTAATGAGATACGCTTGTTTACTTTCATCTAAAAAAGTGTATTTTAGATTTTTTTCATAGTTCTTCCAAAACTTTGGACATGTTGGAAAGGGCTTTTGGTGATAATACACTGCCAAGCGAGTGTTTTTGATTTGTATAAGTTGTTCAAAGAAGACAAAGAACATCCGTGCCATCCTTCGACGTCTACAGATAAACACCACGTCAAGGAGGTCAAGGATGCATGCTCAAAAATCGTAGATTGACAGTTGGTGATACTGTTGACATCACGTGAATATCGTTTTGGGCAGATACAAGCCGAATCGAACAAGGTTTTGACGGCTATTCCGGAAATCAAGTTTAACAACTGTTTCGAAGACTGGGAGAAACCTTGGCATAAGTGTATTCTATCTGAAAGGTTTACTTTGAAGGGGATGAAATCAATTTAAAGGAATAATAAGCAGCTTGTGTTCTACTTAAAAAGTTTTACTACTTATTGATCACAGTGTGTTACATATTAGTAGTTCAAATACTACGTTGGGCAAAATTTTCGTATCTTATTGGTTTTTTCTCGAGTTAGTTAAACGTTTTGTATGTCAAATCAAAACACAAAAAAATATTTTCCTATAACCCTCTATTTAATTGATTTAGTAACTATAGCTCAAAATGACGACATATAGTATTATTTATAATAATAACAGGCATTTGCCGTGTTTTTTTGCAAAACCTCTCGAACCAATTCATGCATAATTTTGGCAATACAGTACAAATGGCAGCGCATGGTAAATTGGGAATAAATTTATCTTTAAGTATATTCGAGTATTTACAATAATGTAATGTACATTCAGCCGCAGCCTTATACCCTAGACATACTGCGATTTAATAAAACCGATTTAGTGAATTTTTCGAGATGCAGTGTATCAACCTTGATTTAGCTAATCCCTTTGTTTTTCCATAGAAACTTAAACTAGTTTAGCTAAATCTGATTTATTAAACCACAGTATGTCTAGGGTATTAGTAACCATTTTTACAGCTGATTATCCTGTTGAAATATAAAGTCGTCAGTTTCAGCAAATAACTAAAAAATGTATGGTTTGAAGTGGGTTTCCGGAATATTCTTTCATAGTAAGCCTTAGCATTTTTACAATTTTGTGTGTGTTTTATTTTAAATTTTTGCACACTCGTGGCCATCCATTTTCTACTAAGATTTGTTATATGGTAAATATTTTGTAGTATACATTTTTGACATTGGAAAAATATTCCTCTACCTACATTCACGATTTTTTATTGTGATGTGTAAATAGTGTAATAATTCCCTTAATTTTTGGACATAAAATGTTATGGATAAGTAAAATTTTATTATTATATAGAGTTAATGGTGCTGGTTAAATAATGCGAAACATGTAATTCAACCTACTGATTTGTCAGAAATTGTTCGAAAACGCTGTTGGAAAAATTTAAAATTTATGTGGTATAAGACAATTTCTGATTTCAGGATCAGTTTATCGGATAAAAATGTTTTATTCACGACATCCTTAATATACAACACTAAATTTTCAAAAATTGTATTCAACCGTCATCAAATCTGTAATGCGGTAGCCATAGTTTATATATTTTAACACTTATTGAGGCATAATTAGGCCACTAAAATAAAATATTTTAACACTTAACTTGGCATAACTACAGCAACTCGAGCCCACAAAGAATTTATTTTGTAGCTGTCAAAGAATTTACTATGATGATTACACCAAACTGCTGGGTGTGTGTGGTTTTTTCAATCGTCAATCAGTTGTACTACAAAATATTTATCACAGGTTTCGAAGGCAATCTAAGCCATTAAATTAGCTTCAAGCAATTTTTGAAGATATATTTAGAACAGGCTTCTGCACTGTTTGACGCACCCTGTTTTGCCTTCAGTGAAATAGTGGAGACATCTCAGGAGCAAGGTCTGCTTTCAGTTTTTTCAATATTTCATCTCAGTCCTGCTTGGAACGAAGACCGAAAAATGGATCATCATCAGTTTTTTTAGTATTCTCCACAATTCTTTGGGTCAAGCTGTAGTCTCAGTACTTATAATTCATTTTTATGATTTTTCACGTCCTATCTCCCACTAACATCAAGTACTCTTCTGTCTTCCCATGATTTCAATATAATTTCTAGAATCTCTTAGTTTAGAAATGTTTACACTTTTTAAAATTGTATGTTAATTTACTCACTTAGGGACACCCTTCTTTCCTAAACCAAAGATATTTATAGTTGGGTATTACTTAATGCATTTGAAAAAGTGAAAGGCAGATTAAAAGTACTAAGTACATTTCAAATTTTATTAGGAATCCAACTGTGCGGACCTTTTTGCACACTATCGTATATAACAGAAAAACAAAATGAAGCCAGGAATATTTCCTTATCGTTTATTAAATAAAATTATAAACATTATTAGGGCTTTATTTACGTACATAATTAAAGTACTATACATAACAATTTTTAAGCTTTTATTTGTAAATAAATATATTATGGAAATTCACAATATTTTAAACAATTTTAATTTTTTTATTTGTTGAATAAAAATAAGTTACAGCAGAACAAGTTCATTTTCAATACAAAGTCAAAACGACTAGCAAAAATTAAATTTAGTTACAATGGTTCATGAATTTCCATCCAAATAAGTAATATAGGACAAAAAAGTTGTAAATTTTAGTTTAGGTTTTCCTTAATGACAATCACTTTTCAACATAAAAATATTTATTTTTATTTTACTTTTTAACTTTAAACTTAACAAAAAGTTTTTAATCTTAAGTATTTGATTTTTTTCTATAACACATGAAAAGCTAACAATAAAGGTGTATATTTGTTAGTAGTTTCTTTTTGTTGGCGTCATGATAAAGTTTAGGTATTATTAATTTTGTTTGTTTTGCGGTGTAGTTGATGGAAGGAATTATATTTTTTGTTTCGAAGTCTAAAGAAAAATATTTATGAAAAAACTTTTTTCAGTTCAAGTTATTGTTTACTAAAAGAGAAATTTCAATTTACGTTGTTGCCAGTTTATGGTGTGTAGACAACATTCAAAAACATTGTTCATATCCCAAATATAAGTATCTGATTTTAAATTACGAAGGGCACCTTAAACTATTTGGAATTTACTTTAGTAGGGACCTTTAAAAATTATTATTTGAAAATATTTTAACTAAATTAAGGGGACATTACACCTTCAGATTTTTAAAAAATCGAAATTTTTTTTATGATCGAATATGTTAGAATGAACGTTTTAAGAACAGGATTTTAACAAAATATGTAAACATGAAAATGTCAACAAAAAAATTTTTATTGTATTTATTACGGAGCGCGTCAAAGTCTTTTTTCTACGGTTTTGGTCTACTTCGCTGTACTTTAAACTCGATTATCTCGAAATGACGTTTTTCAAGTTGGCGTGCAAGATTGAGAAAAAACTACTTATCCAATCGTTCTAAAATTTTAACACGTTGATCTACACATATTTCTGCTCAGAATGAACTACGGAAGGGAAAATCGGCTTTCAATTTTTTGAGTTACAACAAATTGCAGAGGACAAAAAAGCTCCATTTTCGAAAAAATGCCGCCATTTTGTTATTTTTTAGACCATTTTCTTCCTTTTAGTTCATTCCAAGGGCGATTTAATGCTGAATAAAACCCCGTTTTTTTTTCAGACGTTTCTGAGAGCAGTTCTGATGCACGCCGCGAATTTTCGGTCTATTTGGAAAATGACCGTAGCAGACGACAAGGGGCGGAAAAACATCTAAAAAAATTTTTTGTGTATGCTTTGACTTAAATAAAATGTCCATGGAAAGTTTCATTAAGATATCTCTTTTTATTCCATTAAAAAAAAAATGTTTGAAAAATTTCATTTTTTAAAATTTGAAGGTGTAATGTCCCCTTAAGACTAAGTATGTATTAAAGAAAGTTCCTTAGTCATATCATAAATCAAAAGGTTTTTAAAAATTTTGAGGAAAATAAATCAATCAACTTTTGGTTGAAGCTAGATATAGTATATCGAGTAAATGGAAGTGTTTAAAAACTATGTTGAATTTGTTAGTTATTGTAGGGTGTATTAAATTAAAGGCAACGGTCGGAAATATTTTTTTGATTAAACAAATCATTTCATATAATAGTATGTTTATAATGGTTTCATAAAAAGTTAGAATATAATATACTCCTAATATTACAATACTTAGATACAAATACGACAGTAAGTCGAAGAAAATATTGATAAAAATAATAGTACTGGTGATATAATATCATTTAATTCGTGACCTAGTGGACATTTGTGATCTAATTCATTTGTAACGCGTTTTCTAGACGCGGGAAAAAATCATGTAAATGTGAAGCTGTCAAAAAATTTGATGTAATTGCATAACTTTCGAAGTAATCTAAGTAAGAAGCTACTGAAAACTGTTTCCTGTACAAACCGAAGTACAAGTACAAGTTAAAATTAAAATTTGTGTGTAACAAATTAAAAGATATGTTTATTGATTAAAATGAAAATACAGTAAAAATATAATTTAATTTAGATTTAAACCTCAAAAACATAAATTAAATTCGGTTCGCATTACAACCAAGCATTTTTCTTATATATCGGTAATTGTGACCGATAGGTCAACATTATATGAAGTTATAAAGTCAAACAATTTAAAACTGATAATAATTTCATTCAAAGATTATTTTTTTAAAGTAAATATTAACGGCTTTAAATGCAGAAAAGCTTTAAATCTATTTATGACCTAAGCTTATATTCTCTTGTTAAACTTTAAATTTACGTCAATATTTGCGGTCACAACTAACCATCTTCGTTCGGTTTAGAATACCAACAACTCATTATTTGATAAATTACAAAACAATAAAATACAAAATTTTATTAATCTTCCTGTCAAGATGACACACCTGGGTGTGTATTTGGATTTTCCAATATGCCATGCTGCATGCTGAATGTTTCCATGCTTACTGGTTTTTCTATAACATTGGGTCAATATTTACGATTTTCATATAAAATGCACTATAAAATTTAATACACACCAGGGTTGCTCGTGTTAATGAAAAGTAGTTCGATACTCGTGTTGATACAAAAGTTAATAATGCAACATTTAACTTAACAAGGATCCATCTCTGTTGCTGTGACCAATCTTTTATTAAACAGGTAACTGATAAATATTCCAACGATTTGACGGTCACAATTTCATCAAAATAGGTCACAAACTAAATCTTGTTTGGTTCAATGTAACGATGGGCAAAACAAGGACCAAAGGCAAACTACAAAAATATTATGAAGCAACTATCCATCAAGCTATTGCGGCTAACGGAAATGAAATGACCAATTATGTTTATTATTTAAACATAATGGAAAGAGACCAATATGAAGGAGGAGAACATTTCGGTTGGTTGGATTATCCAGATGGGTAAAGCAGGTTCCCCATAGCAAAAATTCAGCTACTTAATAGCATCAGGTAATAATAAAAAAATTAAAAAATAAAAAAAACAATAATTTTAACAACGAATAGCCAGGTCGAGCATGGTTTGAAGGATTTCTCAGAAGGCATACCGAGATATTGGAGCGTTTTACAGAGGCTTTATAAAATTATCGGGCCATTGTAACACGAGGAAAACCACTGAAGTTGGTTTCGCGAAGTTGGAGAAAATTTCGGATAAGGAAATACGATAGACGAACCCTCAAGATTGTTTAACTGCGATGAAACGAAATTTTTTTAACGAACGAACTAAGCGAAGCAAGGGGACGTTACCAAAAGTTGCTACCAGTAGCCCTTAGATAAAAGATAATGAGGAAAAAAAAGAAAAGGTTGAAACTGAAATCGAAAAATAGCAAGAAATAAATTGAGGTAAAAAAAGAATAAATTAGAGAAACAACTGTTTAACAAATAAAAAGAATTTAGAAGTTACAAAGAAAAATGAAGCTGAACAAATTCTTCATAATTCCGATAGCGATAATGAGGCAATTAAAGTCAATTCGTTTCTAATTGTAACTTATGAGGGATAATATGTTCCAGGCATGGTGATAGAAGCAAAACTTCACGAATACATAGTTAAGGGTTCAAAACCAACTTTAAATGGCCAGGAAAGAAAGACATTTTGTGGCACAATACGTCTGTTATTGTATATGTAGAAACATCGAGCCCTTACTAATGAATGTCAATCAATACTAGAGGTAGAAATTTACCGAAAACTTTAAAACTTTAATTTTATTTTATTTGTGAATAAAATAAAATTAAATAAAAAGACTAATTTATTTATTATTTATTTTTATTGACTTTTGAATAAGTCTGTGATATCGACTAGTGGAATTGATGTGATAATTCTTAATTTCATTTAAGTATGTTTTTATATAAAAATAAATTTATTTTTAAACAAAGTACATGTTTTTCTTTCCTTAAAGAAATGGTACATGTGACACTAGCATCAAGATGAAATACAAAGGTCACAAATACCATCAGCGATCAGTCACGGTTATAAACTACTCTGTCACAAATACCCTCAATTATCCTCAATGTTGTGATAAAAGTTTTAATTATAATAAGAATAGTTTAGGATCACAATAAAATTTATTTTGATAGTCTGGTGTAAATAATTAATTATATATACACAGATTTTTAAAGTAACATTCTGAGACAGTCACAAAACCCCATTTATTATACAAAGCAATCGTGAGTTAAGTTGTAGCAAAACAACTGTGAATTAAGAACTAACAAAAATAAGAGTTTCAAAAAGGATTTTTTTTTATTAATCCACTGATTTAAAACAAGGAATTGTCAATTGGCAAAGTTATGGTTGGAAAGTACTTACCAAATTCTCAGATCATTAAAGAACTGTTTTAATTTTAAATTAGCTGCCAAGTTGAGAAAGGGCATAGGCAACTCTTATTTATATGGAAAGTCATTATTTATCTGGAAAGGCGTCATTTAAGTGGAAAGGCACCATTTAAACAGAAGAATAATAAATTTTATTTCAGAATGGGCTTTAAACATTCACTGATTCGAACTGATTCACTGGTCTTTCGGATTAGAAGGTGCTAAATATTCAGTTTGTGAAATGCAATAATTCATCCGGATCGAATAAATACCGTCGATGGTATACTTAATACATATTTTTTTGTTTCCAAATTATGCAGCATTGTTTAAGAAATTGAATCTAACATGTATCTCATTTGCAGTACTAAAGCAATGAATTATTGTCAGGCGGATTTTAGCAAGAGAAATTTTTTTTTTTCAAAATTAAAAAAACCAATCTATTTTGTTGTGTTTGTAATGAAACTGTGTAGTATCACGAATCGCGATCGAATCATGAAGGTTTTTGTAAGTGTTTTTTACTAACCTCAACAACATACGATGATTATTTGGACAATGACTGTACTAACGCAACAGTGAAATATACTACCATTAGCGCGAAAATTATACTAACATTGATTTGAATGTAGTTTTACATGACTAGCTACAGTTACATAATGGCAACGTTGTTTAAGTATAATTTCTTGAATGAAGAAGAAATAGTTTCGAACAGATTACAATTCAACCAACTTCAACTTGTTGAAATAAAATTCTTATTGTCTGATTTTTAATTTTCACTAAAGTTAATAATTTCGAATGTGTTTTAATAATTTTGATCCGACTCTTTCTGGAAAAAATTCCATTTCGGTTTAGCGAGCCTGTACTGTAATTTGTTTTTTTCTTAGTATTCAATGATGCCTTTCAATTAAAATCAATTTAATTTCTTTATCATTCGATAATTTCTCTAACTTTTTAATTAATCCCCCAGTAAGATAGTATTAATTTAAATGTATACATTTATGTGGTTTATTAATTTAACCTCAAAACTTTATAACGGAATCGGAAATTAAACTTTCAGTGTTATAATTCAATATCTTCCAAAGTACATGGTCCATTCCACTGACTCCATATTATCGCGAAAATATCGTAAAGTTAAGCTCAACGTGGTCAACAACTGCTTAAAATTAAAAAGTTTTGAGCACCTAGCTAAGCCTAAACAGATTGAGTTCGATATTAGAATATCAAAATATGAAAAAAAAAAATCATAACTTCAAATTCAATTAATAAATACTTATAGTCGAATTATATTATCACGTTCGCAGATTTTGATTCTTCTGTTATCGGCGGCTAGTTTACAAAATTTTCGAAAGTTAATCGTTTTCGGCGCTTTCTTTACTCGTACATATATTAATATTCTTGAAATTACTTATCTTCTTTTTTTCAAAACTTCATCTCTCTAGTTCAGTTATTTGCATATTGGGAACTAGCAATTTTAATATTAAGTTTAATACTCGTATTGAAATAGTTACATGATATTTAGTTGATTCCAATGTATCGATTGATAATTTGTAATCCTAATTTCATACAAACATAGAATTCCTGAGAATCCAAAGATAAGTGGAAAATCGCAAAATTTAATAGGTTGTTATAAGGCCTTAACTGGAATTTC
Source organism: Tipula vernalis (assembly GCA_958295665.1). Taxonomy (NCBI): domain Eukaryota; kingdom Metazoa; phylum Arthropoda; class Insecta; order Diptera; family Tipulidae; genus Tipula; species Tipula vernalis. The sequence goes on from OY282559.1 coordinate 192,794,567, forward strand.
AACAAAACCTTAAATTGGAATCTGAATTAAAATGTTTTGATTGAATTTCCATAATATAAAAACAAGGCAAGAATTTTTTTTATCGAAAATCCATTTTCAACTGTTTAAAGGTTGTTACGAAGAGTGAAACCATCAAGTGTACAGAAATTTCTATCTGAATGAGAATTACGAATAATTTATTTTCAGTCATCTTATACGCAGGGTTCATAAAGAACTGCACAAATGCAAGGGGAAGTTTGAGGATGAAATTCTGATCGAAAAATATTATTACGACTTTTCGAAATTCGTTACTTTTTAACAATATTTCAAAAACTAAACTTTCAATTCGGTTTCGACTTTGTTTGATTGGAAAATATCTGTTGTTTTAAATATGAATACTTTTGTCAAGTCCAGATAACCATTTTTCAAACTAAATTAAAAAATATTTAAATCAAATTAACACTTTTTCACATGAAGTTAGTCAATTTTAAAAACAAATTAAACTTTTTCAAATAAATGTAACAACAATTTTCAAATCAAATTAAATTATTTTTTGTTTGTGCAAAATATACAATGCATACAATAAAATTTAGCAAAATTCAACTCTCTGACTAATTTTAAATTATCAGAGGGTTAAATGTTGCTAAAACTCCTGCAACAAAATATATCTAAAATGCACTTAGAAATTTTATATTTCTGCCACTTATATATTTTACGAAAATGTGTGTACACACTTTCCAACTTCTAAATTCAGAATGACTAACCCATACCTACTCTTTACAAACAAAACAATCACCCCACTACAATAAATAACAGGTTCTGAGCAATTAAGTTTGTTGGTATGGCCGTTTTAGAAGAGGAAGATCAGCATAACAAAATGTACATCGGCTGCCTACTCGGATGAAGAATTACCAGAAGAATGGAAAGATTTAAGTCTATTAATCTCTAAGCGACTTATGGAAAATTTAATAGGATGAATTGCAGAAGTAATCAACAATCAAGGCGGGCCAACAAAATATTAAGGTTGTCAGTTGTACCGTCAATAAATATGAAATATGAAAAAAAAAAAAAAAAAAAAACAGAAAAGAAAACCGTCAATATTATTGGTGACAAATCCGAAAAAATTAGAGGTGCCTAATAATTTTGTGAATATGTTCCGTCAGCCTTTTGGAAAAATCAATAATAACAAACACAACGTCCAATGAAATTAAAAACCTAACTTGGTTAGGAAAACCAACTTACAAATAAATTTTTAAGACTCGTTTCGGTCTTGTTTTGTCAATCAACCAAATTCCACTTGTAAAATAACATAAGGTAGGTAATTTATTCTTCTAGAGTTAATTTGTGAGTAAATTTTAAGATAAAATGATTTGTTTAATAAAAGTGTCATTCATTTTAGGAAAAACGGTATTATACTTAAATTTAGGTTATAAATTTTGAGAAGAGTGAAAAGTTCTATAAAAATATATAAGAACAAAACCATTTCACTTATTTATTTTTATTAATTCTTATTTAAAAGTGAAATAAAAACACTTACACTGTCTCAAAAAATTGTCCGTACACCCCTCGGTTAAAGAAAAATTATTGAAAAAAACAATTACAAATCCAACAAAAAATTCAGTTTTTATTTTTTTTAAACTCCAATTACATTTAACAACCTGAAAATAATAATTATCATGAAGCAAATTAATTTACTTTTACGTTTCATATGATTTACTATTTAAACATCCTAAAACGATCTCAAATAATTGTCCGTACACTTGCACTTTTGTGAAAATTAACACTAGCACATTAACAATTTATTATTTGTTGTACTCCTATTTTCAACTAACCGCAAATTACGAAATTTTTTTTGCGTAAAAGTTAATTAGTCGTACTTTTTTCATGGCGAACGAAATATTGTCCAGTTAAATAAAAATGTGTTATTCTCGTACCAAAAATAGTGTAGAAATTAAAAAATTGATCATTAAATTGACGAGTGAAGGTAAAAGTTTACAGAAAATTTCCAAAATAACTAATCGCCCGGGATCTTCGATTCAATATAACATCCAGAACTCCCAAAAAACCAAATCACTAGAGATGATTGTTGGGGGTGGTCGCAACCGAAAGCTGACCACACCACAAATACGTCTAATAGAGAAGGCAATAAAACAGAATCGAAAGCTAAGTGCTCCAACGATCGCTGCCAAAGTTTATCAACGCAAAAAAGGAACGATAGAACCTCAGACAATATGTAATATTTTGCATAAACAAGAGTATCTTCGATGTGCGACACGCAAGAAATGTATTTGCCGACAAAAAAAATATTTAAAGCGCTTGGAATATGCATTGGGATATGTGAGTGAGCCCGAAGAGTTCTGGGAAAATGTTATTCCTTCAGATGGAAGAAAATCTAACATTTTTGGTTCAGATGGGCGAGTTATGGTGTGGCGAAAATCCAACAATGACTTGAGTTAAACATGGTGGCGGAAGTATAATGGTTTGAAGAGCTTTTAGCTGAAGGGGTGTAGGTCATTTGACCTTCATAATGAAGCGGTTTAATTATTTGGATATTTTGAAGGGTAATTTGTTAATAAGTGCTGAGAAAATGGGACATGAGCAAGATTTTCGCTCCATACGTGACAATGACCTGAAGCATTCGTCAAAGCTGATAAAGGAATGGTTATTGTACAATGTAAAGTAAATACTTCCTCATCTTCCCAAGCCCCAGATCTCAACCCCATTGATAATTTATGCCATTATTTGGAGCGAAAGATCCGTGAACACCAAGATAGCGGCAAGGAACAATTAAAACGGGTCATTGTGGAGGAATGGGCCAAATATTTCCCACGAAATAACTCGGAAGATGGCTTTTCAATGAAAAGAAGGTTGCAAAGTGTCATTTCATGAAATGGTTACAACACGAAATATTAGACCTAACGTTTTTATCAAATTCCCTCAACTTCTTTGTGTGTACGGACAATTATTTGAGATCGTTTTAGGCGGTTTAAATAGTAAATCTTATTAAACGTGAAAGTAACTTAATTTATATCATGATTATTATTATTTTCAGGTTCTTAAATGTAATTTGAGTTTTAAAAAAATTAAAACTGAATTTTTTGTTTGATTTGTAATTGTTTATTTTATCAATGTTTTCTTAACCGAGTGCTGTACGGACAATTTTTTGATTCAGTGTACATATGAAAAGAATGTACATATATAACCAAGAGTAAAGCTACAAACTTGCATACAAGGTTCTTTAACAGAGTTTCCCTTTCTTAGAACGATAAAATTAATATAAATTGAAAATTTCACATCATAAGTACAAACACTTCATTTTATCAAAATAATCAACCATAAAATAAAGAAATAAAAAAAATCCAGAACAACCACTTAAATCATTAACTATAATCACTTTGACTTAATAACCCTTAAAAATAATTCTAAAATTCTAACAACAACAAAAGTCATAAAATTTTCCACTTACCACTTTCATCGGGTACAATCGTTGCTGTACAACAAATTATATTTAATAATCCAAATAAAATTATTGTTATAATCCATAATTTTAATTTTAAAATAAATTTAAAAAAAAATTTGAATTTCATTTTGAACATTGTTTTTTTATTTTATTAAATTATGATTTTTTGTTTAAGGAATAATTTAGAACTTTTTTCGTATAACCAAAACTATAACAATTAATTTCTCACTACAATTTTCACAGAACTTTAATTTCCATTTTAATTATGTATTAATCATCACTACTACACAAAACACTTAACATTTTATAGTGTTATTGTTATTATTAATTCGGTGTTATCCCTTTTATTATTTCATGTCTCGTTGTAGATATGAACTCTCTCCAACTTTATAAATATATTTTTATATTTGTATTATGATTATATAAATGAAAGGATAATGATTATGAGGACATAAAAATTATATACATCTTCCTAAACAATTTTAAACTAAACAAAAAGGATAATAAAACACTTTAGCCGTTAGGAATAAGAATGGGTCCATATTTCTTAAAAAAAATTCTTAAAATAAAAAAACTTTTTTTGGTAAATAGGAAAAAATGATTTATTTGGGTTAAAGGACAAATTGAATTAAAGGAAATTTGTTAGCTTGACAAAAAAACGGTACTTCTAAAGTTTTCAAAACAAACATTATGTATAAGTACATAATAAAACATTTGGTAGCCATATGAAGGGTTTTGTTACACCGAAAACGGATATAGTTAGATTCACGAGAGAATATTTTTATTATAATACAATTTTAGGAAAGTAATTAGCTTTAATATCCTTTTAAAATATTTTATTATTTTAATAGCGTAAAGAGTAATTTACATAAAAATTTTCATTCTCATGATTGAATAATTTAGGTACTGTGGTATTATTGTATCCTTTTTACTTGTAATTTTATTGTTTTGAAAAACACACATTTTAAAACATGTCATACAATAAAATCCATTTTAAATCAATAAGGATGCGATATTGTGTATATAAATAACATAAAAAGACATTTAACTTGCAAAAAAAAAATCGTTTAAATTTTAATCAAATTTCATGCTAACATTCATACTGAATCAGAATTTTTTTGTTAAATAAATAACACAAAATCTCAAAGGATGGTTTTTATTTTCTCTTCTGCAAAGAAGGCGAAACAATTTTGTAATCAAAATCCTATGAAAAAATCGATATGAAAATAACGAACTTGTCTTGTTCTATAAAATAGTAATTAAATCGCAAACATAAATAAAGTAAACAAAATGACATAGCCTTGACCAATCCCTACATAAACCAAACAAATTTTAGTTCTAAGAATTAATTGGAAAATATAAACAAATTAGAAACATAATTAATTTTTGTTTAGAAATAGAAAAGTTAACTTTTAAGATCTTTTGAATAAATTTGTAGATAACATTTTTATTAGTTTTTCTCTTTTAAATGAAATATTTAAAGGATATTATTTTCATTTCACAACAGGAGCAGATAAACCGAAAAACAGAACAAATTACATTTTTATTTTTCACAAATTACTGAGAGCACACCTTTTATTTTTCACATATTTATTTATATTCCTTTTTTTTTTAATTTTATAAACTTTTTTGGAATATATTATTATCCTTTTCTTTTTTTGGCCTCACTTTAAATTTACAGATAAAACACACACTATCTACTTAGTGCTCATTATTAAACACACAAACACTTAATTTGTAAATCACGCAACCTTACAAATCAAATACAACACAAAATAACCCGAATAAAATGTAAGCATACATTAAAAACAAAAATTAATATTATTTTTCGGTACATCCAATATTCGTCTTAAGAAATTAACAAAAAAAAAAAACTAAATATCAAGATTTCTTTTACGCACCACCGACACGACCGCGATTGAAATTAAACTGAGGAAGATATGTTATATATTTTTTTTTGTGTGGAAGCGAAACGACGAGAAAAGAGCATATTATGTATTTTGTTTTGTATTCTTGTCCATGCCATGAATTTAGAAGAGAATCGTTAAGCATTACTACTACTACGGCTACTACTAAGAGTTAAGAATTATTCATAAAACAGAATAGGGGAAATTAATAAAAAGTTGTATAAAATTCATTTAAACTGCGTTATAACGAGTAATGAGAATTTATTTTGGTTATACCATATTATTTACTTGTTTAAAAATACAAACAATAATCAGGGCCGGCGCACAGTGGGCAAAAAAATGATTTTTTGTGGACAAAATCTCCCTCCACTTCAAAGGATTGCTGTATGAAAATATTATTAATGATAGAAATGTAAATAAAACATAGATTTTTGTTCTTTAATATTTCAAAGATCTATTCGATATATGTATTTTAAAAAAACCAACGAAAAATAAATTGAAGTGGAGGAAGATTATTGTCCACAAAAATTCATTTTTTGCCCACTGTGCGGCGTTTCGAAAAGGATTTGTTTACAAAGGCCGTTTATCACACCGTTCATCAAAACAAAAGGATATGATGCTTCAGTAAGCATTCACAGAATTGATTGGTAACGGCCAACTGAAATATAGTAAGTTCTAGTCTTACATATAGATGAGTTAAAATTTGCGTTTAAACATCTTTACTCGCGCACACTTAACGAAATGAAATGACGAATTTCGTTTTAATATGCAATTACATTTGCATTGATAAATGCCTGCAAAGTAACTCACTTCTGGTGAACACAATAGAAAAATGATGAAAGATTGTATGGTACCCTAACTCCATTCTATAATAATTATACGTTTAACCCGATTGAATAGCCAAAATGAAGAAGAAATGGTAAATTAATTTTAAATGCCATATTTTGTTTTAAATCGCTTTGAAAAATTAATTGAATAAACTCGTTCACTCGTCACTTTTTAAATTAAATATTTATATAGTTTAAATTTTTTTTACAAAATTTTTTGATATTAAATCTATTTGGTTTTTAATCAAATATCGAAAGTCGCAGATTCAAATCATTTTTGTTTAATATCCATTGTGCTAGTGTTCCCAGACAAAAGTTTCAAATATCACTTATTATTTATATTAAATAAATAATTCTGGCGACACAAGGCATAATCGCTTAAGTCAATTTCACTTACTTTTCAGGAAAGGAAAATGAAATTTGTTTGTAACATTTGATAAAATGTAAAATATAATTTATAGATGAATTTTTCACCAAACATATAATATGATTTTATGATGTATTTATTTTATTTATTTATTTATAGTATTTTATGAATAATTTAGTATTAAAAGGAAAAACACACACGGAAACAAAGTAATCGAAAAAAAAAAATGAAGTTGCTTCTATAAAACCCTCTTAAATTTTTTCAAACAATTTCCACCTCATGCTTATACATTCTATTTTGAACAGTAGCTAATTTACAATAAAATGTACAGCAAGAGGTGAAATAATATTAAAAATTAGCAATAATAACAATGTTAGTAAAAATAAATTAAAAAACTATGCATTGCCCATCAATCACGCCACTCCAAAAATTTTGACTTAAATAATTTTGTCGACACTAACCTCTTAGTTTCCAATGGAATTGAATTCCAATGGAAAACTCCCCTAACATAAAATGATTTGTTTAACGATCTACAACAATTTTTGGCCGGAATTAGGAGGAATGAAACCTACTAAAAATTAATTTCCTATATAGATAACAGGGCACCTTACCTTTGAGAGGTTTAAAAATAAAAAGATAAATGCGAAACTCGTAAAAAATAGATAAACTGCATCCTAAAACCAGGCTAGAGTAGGCAGAAATATGATCGAACTTCCTAATAACAAAAAAAACCTGGTACAAGCATTGAGACAACTTTGCAGAACATTTATATTTTCTTGAAGCATACCGAATAAAACTATGTCACCGTAAATAAAATGAGGAAGAAGATAAGACAAGGACAATTTTTTCCTAAACTGACTATCAGAAAATCCTACTACTTTATACAAACAACTAAGCATACCAAAGACCCTCTTACTAATAGTAACTAAATGGTCACCCGAAGTAAGAATTTTATTAATAACTAAAATTATTATTTATTAATAAAACTAAATCCCTAACAGTATTTGAATATTTAATTAGCAAACCCTCCAGAAAATTTTATGAATTATAATCAATTGAGATTTATTTATATTTAAAACGAGCCTATTAGAGACCGACCAAACGATATTACTTAAATCTTCATTTATCAGATAAAAATACCTAACAATAGCAGCATGATCTATTTCTTTAAATTTGGACGTCATCAGAGAAAATGTGAAATGAACAATGTTGAATAGAGGGAGGATTCTATGTTATTAATGTACATAAAAAATAACAGAGGACCCATCACTGAACCCTGAGGCACGCCGGAAATTACAGGAAGGAAATCAGACAAAGAATTGTCGAAAAAAATTCCTAAAAACGATTAGAAAAATAGTTAAAAATCAATTTGTCTAAACTGAGATAACAGTTTATGAAAAAGAATTCTGTGTTTAATAGAATCAAAGGCCTTAGAAAAATCTAACAAAGTTAAAGATGTTAATTTCCTATTATTCATATTACGCCTAATATCATCACATAAGTACATATAATAACGCAGTCGAATTGCTATGAAATTTTCTAAACACAGATTGGCAGAAACTAATTAAACTATTGCTATGTAAATGCGATTAAATTTGGTTTTGAACAACTATCGAGGGAGAGAGAGAGAGAGAACTTAAATGCTAATTGGCCGAAAATAGGATAGCTATAAAGGATTACTGATCTTTGGGATGGGGATTATTTTACTTAGCTTCCACTGATCTGGATAAGAAGAGGACGTGAGAATAAAATGGAAGATATGTAACAAGTATTTTGAGACGAAAGGGGAAACTCGCTTAACAAATTTTAAATTGACATTAACCAGACCAGATGATTCCGATTTAACCTTCCAAATAGCAGAATGTAAATCCTCGAGAGAAATATTTTAAAACGGAAACGAATTAGAGGATGCGTTAGAGAACAAATCGACGGTACTACTGCCTTAGTTCAGACTAGAGCAAAAATAACTATTAATGTCATTGGGTTTGAAAACCCCACTAGAACTACTCTTGCATTTGCTTTGGGCTTAATTACGAACATTACGCCAGAAAGCTTGGAAAGAAGAGAGGAGTCTAACTTGTCCCTGAAAAAATTACGTTTAGCAATCTGAATTAACCCTACAACTCTTTTACGAGCCTGCTTGTAATCTAAATGAGACTGACTATTAAGATACCTTTTCCAAAAACGATATTTACTAACTCTAATATTTATGGCATTCGAAATTTCCTGAGACAACCAAAACGGAGATTTTGCTTTGGAAGTAACCTTTTTAAGCTGAACGCAACTATCAAATATGAAACTAATATACGAGTTTAAAAATTCTATTGGGCTAGTTGTAGAACTAAGGCAAAAAATATTGTACTAGTATACTAGAAAAAACACTAAAGCTAAAACTATTAGATTTAGGTGGAGTGTTATTATTATTAAAATAATACAGAGAAACACAAAAATTCAACCGTCTTATAGTTTTTTTTCGTTTTTTTTTTTATGGGATCCCATACCGAGAGACAACTGATTGGAAAAACAAATAGATTTATTAGTAAAAGAAATGATATGATCAATAAGGGAGTAAAAGGCACCGCTCGCGGTTGGACAAGAAAACGTTGGTGCCACAGTATTGTATACGGATAAATAAAGACTGTTTAGATGATTCAAATAATCCCGAGGGAAGCCGGTATTTTGAAGTACATATATCCAAATTAAAATTACCTGATATATACATTTCATCGAATCTTCAAGAGAAATAACTAAACAAACGTTCTAAGTATATAATGGATTTTTTAAATTGGGCATACGACCTCTTACTAGTTTTTGGAGGGTTATAGACGGTACCGAATAAGATTTTACGGCCATTAATGAAAACGTTGACAAATAAACACTCTAAATCGGATGTGTGTCTGAAATAGATGAAGGTATTTTAACTAATCTAGCCTTAATGTGATCACCTACAAACATACATAAACCACCATAATTAAGGGGAGGTGCCGCTCTATCTTTCCTAAATATATTATAACCTTTGATGGCCTGAGCTGAACTAGGAATGTGTGGGTTTAAAACGGTCTTAAAATGGTCTTCAAAAATGTGACGAATCTCGTCAATATTTGGGACTAAACCTTGCACGTTTAAACTGGCTACATTTAACAACGACCTATCGACTAACATAGATTTTAAATCTACGTTGGGATTGTTAAAATACATATTTAAATTAAAAATCAAAACTCAAGATAAGAAGCACTTCATCCAAAATGAAGGAGATTACTAGGAATCTTAAACGAAAAGAAACAAAAAACCACCCAAAGTAACTAATGTCAAGTTAAAGTAAACAAAGTAACAATACTTAACCGTTGTTGAACTCTAATTTATGCCACGAAAAAATCGAAATTTTTATTTTTTTTTTCCCTATGATCAGAAAAAAAAACGAGACACGTCTGTCTAAAGCTACTTACAACATCACAATACCACAATATTTAATTGAAAATGAAAAGTGCTTCAAATGTTTCAGGTTTTTCAGATATTTCTTTAAAACCGACTTAAGCGAATGTTCCAGTTTGATCTATTAGACTTACTGAAACTTAATTAACTTAAGCTGATATAACAAAATTAAAAGGTTGAAATTTCATTCAACTAATTGGAGTTAAGTGCTTCTTCCCAATTTTAATTTGAGCTATTCAACACGTATGCTACTTTTCGTTTCCGCAAATTTATAATAAAACAGGTCATTTTTAAATTGTATTTTTTTATTTCAATCATGAAACCACGGATTCAAAATGATAAATTTATGATTAACGCAATATGTAATTAAATTACACTAGCTTTTTCATTCTCGTCCAAATCAGGATAAACATTTATCAATTACTGACAAATTACTGAAAACGCTTCTTTCTTTTTTGCTTTGCTTATTATACAGACTGGCATTGAATAGACATTTTTCAGTTCAGATAATTTAAAAGAATTTACCCCCTCGGTAAATTCGTTCTCGGTTTCGCCTTCATTTATGATGGATTTCTATTCTAGGTACCCATAGTGTTCTTTAGAATATCTTAACCATTTAGCCTTCCGCCAAACGCATTTTTCTCCATCTTGGCTGTAGTGCCTTGTTTTATTATGTTGTAACAAACAGATCCCAGCCGCGCGGATGGTGAATTTTGACACCAGTTCTCCTCTTTTTTCTTTAGACTACAGAATGAATCGGGCCCCACTCCATGTGAGTATAACCCGATCAACTGTTGCAAAACGGTTACAAACAATCGGAATGGTTCAAAAAGGTAACAACTGGGTCCACTGGTTCCACATGAATTAAAAGAAAGAGACCTCGAACGTCGAAAAACCATTTGTGAAATACTGATTCAAAGACAACAAAGAAAAGGTTTTCTGCATCTGATAGTTACTGGAAATGAAAAATGGATGTATTATGAAAATCCTAAACGCCAAAAATTTTGGGTGAAGCTTGGTGAAGCTGTTCCATCGCAACCAAAGCGAGATATCCATTGCAATAAGGTTATGCTCTGTATCTGGTGGGATCAGGAAGGTGTGGTATATTATAAACTGCTGGAATCAGGTGGAACTATCAATGACGATGTGTACCGACGACGACTAATACGTTTGAAGCGAGCTATAGAGGAAAAACGACCAGAATGAGTGAATAGACACAACAAATTAATTTTTCAGCATGACAATGCAAAACCACATGTTGCAAACGTTGTGAAAAATTATTTACAAGGACAGGACTGGAAAGTTCTACCCCACCCGCCGTATTCACCAGATATAGCTCCTTCAGATTACTACTTATTCCAGTCGATGCAGTCGTCTCTTTCTAAACAGCGGTTCAGTTCTCGCGCAGAGATCGAAAATTGGCTTAATGATTGGATCGCCTCTAAAGACCAAGATTTTTTCAGAGAGGGAATCCGTAAACTGCCTGAAAAATGGAGGAAAATTGTAGCTGCAAATGGAGCATACTTTCAATAAATAATTCTTTCATTTTCTCAACAAATAAATGTGTTTTATTTTAACAAAAAAGGGCGGAGTCATATTCACACACCCAATATGATGTATCGGAGTTCGGTACTTTGAATTTAATGTTCATTTCTTAAAAAGAGAACATATGAAATTCTTAGTTGTGCTACACTAAAAAAAATATATAGCTTATTTTACTGAAAATGTAACTAGTTTTTACGGAAAATTAAGTATGAATTGAGCCAACCTAGCCCAAAGCAAATTTAACAAAAATTGAAAAGAAAAGATTACTAAATTGCTACATAAAATGTTTCTTTTTATTATGAAAATTTCACATATCTTTAATCTAAAAATTGCATAGGTGAAAATTAAATAAAACAAATATTGGTAATTAAAATTAACACAGTTTTGGTTAATTTTTCAGTATTTAAACTTACCAGTGGCTACGTAAAAGTAGAAAAGTAGACAAGCTCCTTTACCTTTTAAGTAAAATCTAAAGGGTTATATGTAGGGTGCGAAAGTCTTGCTACCTATTCAATTATTTAAAATTAACAAGGTATACCAGTATATTTAAAATTGCACAAACGTAGATTGAAAATTTTGGATTTGTAAACAGCACCATTATTTAAATTGTAAATTTTACTAAGCTACATGTAAATTTTAAATGGCTGCACATATGTATTTTCTTCCCAGAGCCCCTATTCTCGAATTCTACATCCATTTTCTACATGTGGACATCTGCAAAATTCAAAAAAACTTTCGGAAATAGATTTTAGATTTAGTTTTTCTGACTAAAAATTTCGCACAATTTTTATTTTGTGAATAAAAAATCATTTTGGACCTTTTTTTTTCAAATCAATATTCATAATAAAATAAAACGAATTCTTCAAAAACGGACTGACATATAGCAAAAAAAAAAAACATTGGAAGACCTTATTGATAATTGCTGTTTTGGAAAATTTACAAAATTGCATTGTATAAAATAAAATGAAACATGTTTTAGTAGCTAAAACAAAACAAATTTTAGTTTTGCGTAAAACAAAACCAATAACATGTCCACATGTGAAATTGAGATGTGGGATTCGGGAATTAAGCCCCAGGGGATCTATATATAATTTGGGGTGGCCATTCTACAGGGTTATTTTTGAATTTTGATCGATAGGCGCTCACAACTCTTCTAAATAAAAAACAATCCTCCAAGTTTTTAGCTATTAATATTCACACTAACCCCCACCCCCAAGACGAAAGTTAGAATAAATTTAGTTACTTAAATGATATATAAACGAGAGCTTTGCAAACATTTTTAAACAGTTATTTTAAATATATATATATATATATATATATTATATATATATATATATAATATATATATATATATATATATATATATATATATATATATATATATATATATATATATATATATATATATATATATATATATATATATATATATATATATATATATATATATATATATATATATATATATATATATATTATATATAATATATATATATATATATATATATATATATATATATATATATATATATATATATATATATATATATATATATATATATATATATATATATATATATATATATATATATATATATATATATATATATATATATATATATATATATATATATATATATATATATATATATATATATATATATATATATATATATATATATATATATATATAATATATATATATATATAGTGCTGGGAAAATAAAATTGGGCAAACAAATTTTATTACAAATTGGAGTCTATTTTTGCTAAAATTAGAAAACTTTTGAAAGTAATTGGCTTATTGTTTCATTTTAAATACATATATGACCTAATTTTTTGAAAAAAAAAAAATGTACCTGCAATTTAGGGGGAAACCCCGAAAAATGCCAAAAATTTTTGTTTTTTACTGATTTATAGAAATTCTATCTTTAATATTAATATTTTGTTGGACTGCCATTTGCTTTTATTACAGCGATACACTTCTGATTCATTGAATTTGATAATTTTTTCAAAGTCGTAGAAGGTATGGATTCCCAAATCGTCATTAACAAACTTTTTAAAGATTGAATTGATTCTGGGCGCTTTCTTGCTGCTTCTAGCTTCATTATAAACCAAATAATTTCTATGGGATTTAAGTCTGGACTGTACGGGGGCCAGCTCAACACATCGATATTTGTTTCTTCGAATTACTTTTTTACCTTTAAATGAAGAGAAAAGAACAAGTTTTTAACAAATTATTTATGTTTATCTGAAAGCCAATTTTTCTATCTACAATTCAAAATTAATAACTCATATCTTTGGCGGTATGGCACGGAGCGTTGACCTGTTGAAAAATAAATCTGCAAGTCGCGCCAAAAAGCTTTAACACAGAAGGCTCAAATTCGTTATGTACAAAGATAATCAGATAAACAGCTGCTGTAATTTTGAAACTAAGGAAGCACAATCGACCCGCTTCATTTCCAGAAAAGCATCCCCAGACCATAACTCCTTCATTTTTCGGTGGAACTCGAGATTCTCTCCTTACGAGAATTCTTCCATCTCCAATATGCAGCTTGAATTTTGATTCATCGAAGAAAGTCACATCATTCCACGTCCCTTGAGACCAAGAAACATGCTCGTAGGCCCATAGCAAACGTTTTTTTTCACTCGTAATGTGAACTCAGGCTTCTGGACTGGTTTAAGTGCTTTCAAACCAGCTTCAACAAGTCTTTTTCTCACTAAGCTGGCTGAAATTTGATTCCCCGTTGCTCGATCAAGATACCCTCTTATGTCCGAGGAAGTTTTAAAACGGTTCCGACGACATTGTAATATTAAAAATTCTAAAATCTCTAAAAATTTATCAAATTCAATGAATCAGAGGTGTATCGCTGTAATAAAAGCAGATGGCATCCCAACAAAATATTAATATTAAAGATAGAATTTCTATAAATCAGTAAAAAACAAAAAAAAAAAAATAATAAAGTGTTTAATTTATTCCATTACTTTAACTCCAATCAACGTATTTTGAATATTTTGGCTTTTATCGGGGTTTCCCCCTACATTGCAGGTAATTTTTTTTTTTTTTTTTTTAAAAATAGGTCATAGATGTATTTAAAATGAAACAATAAGCCAATTGCTTCCAAAAGTTTTGTAATTTTAGTAAAAAAAGACTCCAATTTGTAATAAAATATGTTTGCCCAATTTTTTTTCCCAGCACTGTAAAGGTGGGTATGTAAATTAATACGTTTATTAAATTAAATGAATGAGCATTAGATATTCGGTATTTTTGTTGTATTAGTGTATTTTCTCATGATGGTAAGTATCAAAAATAAGCGAAGCACAAATTTTTGGTGCTAACGCTCGCCTTCAGCCGCTTTCCACTTTCTAATACGACATTCATTTAGTTTTGTTAATAAAACACCAAAACCAAATATTGTATGTCCAGTTGTACTTTTCGTGATCAATCGAGAAATTTTCTTTGACATGGCAGGTTTAAGGCCCTTTCCGAAAATATACTTATTTTATAGTTATATACTTGCCGAATTGATTTCACATACTTCTTTTATATTTTGACAGCAACAAAAATAAAATTTTTACAATTAAATAATTTTTAATTAAATTTTTTTAAAAACATAATTGTCATCATAATATCACACATTATACACGTTATACCCGTACACATTATGCAATGAAATTAACAGAATTTTGGTTTTCATTTTTTTTTTTTGAAAGACAGGGATAAAAATATAGAAACATGCTTATTTTATGTTACCTCGCCAACATACTTATTTAACCCAGCGAGCGTAAGGTTGGTTAAAATTCACCCGAGGCAATTTAAGTTAAAATGATAAAAAAAAAAATGATAATTAAAATGGTTAAACTACTAATTATAACACTTTTATTCCTAGTTTCTAATAACAAGTACCTAGAAAACAGGTAAAATAAATATGATATCGAATTAAAAATAGTAATAAGTCGAGAATAAAAAAAAACGAACTAAGTAAGAATTTCGGTTGAAAATTCCCCAACCTTACGCTCGATGTTACAAATTTGAACCTAACGCTGGCCGGGTTAAATAAGTATGTCTAAATAAATAAGTAAAACTTTCGGAAAGGGCCTAAAACATGAAACAGAAATATAAAGCATTAAAAAAACGAAATCTTCGGCTTTTTAAAATTGTTTTTCATAGGAGTAAATTACTAGGGTATTTTAACTACATATAAGAGGTTTGATGGATAGCGATTGAAATTTTGTATATATTCTGCAATAGTGACAACGGCAATGTTATGCCATACAATCCTAAATGGAACAATCCTAAACAATCCTAATAATATATCGGTTGTTTTTTGTAGGAATAGATACGTATTTATATTCCAATCAAAAAATATTTTAAATTTTAAGGGAAAATTTCAGTTAATTTAGTTTTTAACAAAATTATTTTGCAGCCAAATTTTTATGTGCAACATGGAAAAGTTAAAAACAAAACGGTAAATCAATTAAATTTAAAATTATTTTTGTTAATTAAATTGTGATTTTAGTCACTTATATTTTATATGCACTTGGCCAGTTTTTGTTGCGTCCTTGGTAATATCTCGCAAGTGTTTCAAAAATTGGTTGATAAAATCACCTAGAAACTTATTCCACTCGGTTTTCTTGGCCCTGATAATGTTATAAATCCTAAAAACGCCAAATTTTGGGCAAGAAAAGAAATTCTGAAAAATAGTTACTCGTAGATATGTATATGTATTATTGTGTTTGTTTAACTGAAACTTCATTTTTTAAATTCATTAATTTAATAATTTTATTTTTTATTGAATTAAATTTAAAAGTATACAAAAAGTAAGAGTTATTAGTTCATAGCTTCCTCTTCGAGATTTTAATAGCACAAACTTTGTAACGAAAATCTAACGAAGAGGTACACGGCTATACTATGGATTCTCATAATCAACATTTCAATATGATACAGATATCCAAATTAAAAAATTGTTGTAGGTGACCACATCCTATGTTTAGACACAAATTTCGTTTAAAAAAAACCGAAGAGATTACTTTGGGTTTTGTTTTATTAGTTAGATTCAACGTAAACAAACCCGTTAGAAAAAATTTCGGTGGAATATCTAGTAGACTACTTCTACAAAATGGCTCTTAGCATAAACGATTTACCCTTGTTGTAATACATATGTAGGTTGTTCAGTTGTACACTGTAGGATTTAATTCACAATGAAATATGACACAATAACATGACTTGAAAGGATAAGATCAAGGTAGGTTGGATTAAATTTCTAAATTCTTCCTCTGAATCTGAATCTGGAAGCAGAATTGCCCTATCATTTCAGGATTTTGGGATATTCTAACTTAAGATTGAAAAAGTCTGTTTTTATGGGTTTTCATTATTTTACTGTATTGTTAGGCAATTTCAGCAGTGAAAACCAAAGATAAATCAATGAGATATCGTAAATCAAAGTATTGAGACTTTTGTATGAACTTATTATATTAAGACTTTTGTATGAACACACCTCATTATTTGATTTACGATATATCGGTAATAGATAAATATATTTTGACGTTAAAAATTGTAAATGAGGGGAGATGAATGGTGCTTTACGATGGAACTATTGATTTTTACTGCTGAAATTCCCTAACTGTACAGTAAAATATTGAACACCCATAAAAACAGCTTTTTTGCAATTTTAGGTTAGGATATCTAACGACGACGTAGAAAGAAAAATTTGGTTTTAGGGTACTAATAAAATAGTTTGGGATCAGATTCCAAGAGATCATATCGAAGAATTGTATGAACCACTGTCGAAATATCGCAGTGATGTAATAACTGTAGTCTAAAACAATTTTAAATTTAATTGATTTACTAATTATTTTTAAATGTTTCGGCATACCACAAATATTTAAACCTGAATTAAATAAAAACAACGAAATTACTAAACGGTAATTTTTGTTAATGTTACGAGCCAATAATCTGCAATGGGAGCACAAATACTTCCTATCAAATTGAAAGCTATTTTAAACTCAATTTTGTTTTAAATGATCGTTGTGCTTAATAATAAGAACGCGTAGTGGTGGGACAAACTTGCTACTTGCAAGTACTTGTGACTAGATAACCAATGGAAGCGGAATTTTAATAACACAAGTAAAAACATCTACCTCATCGATTTAGTAGGAATAGCTGACAGTAGGCACAAGTACTTGTCAGTTGTTTGCTTATGTCAATAGGAAATAGCTATTGGCTACAAGAAAAATTGAACAAATTGCTGTTTTTGGCTCCAAATTTCAATCCGAGTAGCTCTTTACATTTCTTTGTCATTTCATGAAACATGATTTGATCTGAATCAGATCAAACGTAGAAAAATGAATTTTATCTCATAACCAGCTTCCACCGCATTTCGAAAGCGAAGCACGAAACGCAAATCTACGTTGACTAAAGCACGGTACCATAGTCTAATTGTACTTTACGCCTTTTAAGTCCTTCAATTGCTTTCCAAAGTAGCGTTCAGACTTCCTTCTTGTTTTAGTAGCTTTAAGTTTAAAGTGGTAACCAGAGATAACTTATAAACTTAAACTTATAAACTTAAAAAATTTAAAACAATACGTTAAAAACAATTGTCTCTCCTATTCAAAAGTGAAAATTCTAAATTTCACTTTTAAATTTCATATTCTCACTGAAGTCTCTTATTCTATTTTTAATTTGCAAACATTTGTGAAACCTAACCTAAAAAAATGACTGAAACACAGATTAATCCTACTAAAAACTAAAATGCTATTCTCATGGAAAATCCTAGAAATTCTCATGGAAAATCTCTATATTCTTCAGAATTTTTTCAAGAATTGAGCTTTGGCCGTTTCCTTTGTTACTCACTGTAGTATAATCTGTGATTTTATTTTTGAGTATGTAAGTATGTTTTCGTTCTACTATTGCACTTGTTTGTGGTAGTTCTACAACTGGGTTTTTCATCAGAGTTCTATTACTGGTATTTCACGGTTTAGCGGGTACTGTAGCTTTTGTTTATCAGATTTACAGTTCCCTTAATACTTCCCATCCTCTTTATTTAGCGGGAGCTGTCCGTTACTATTTACGCGTCTAAAACGCGAATTACAAGGTTGGGCGAGATGTTTCCCTCAACATTTCACACATCGAGGCTCTCATTTGCAATATTTCTATGAGTGATTAAATCCTTGGCATTTCTAACACTGAGCTATGATGGATTTTCTTAATATGTACTTCTATTCTAACTCTCATGTTAAGAACTGCCTTCACATTATGGACATTTTTTCCCACTTTTTCTTTGCTATTGCGAACAATGTTGGTTAGGGGTGAAGGCTTTTTGCTTAATATTAGTAGATTGGTATTCCTGATCGGGTATATTTTGCTGATTTTGATTTAATACACCTGGTTTTGAAAGTTGATTTGAAGCTACAATTTCTGGGGTTGATTCCGCCTTCCTGTTTTTCTGTAGGTATTTTCTTCCTGTTCTTTTTTAGGGTCGAGTCAGATTCTTCTCTTAAAGCTCCTTCGTCAGTGTTATTTTGCAAGTAAAACTGACTCAGTCAGCTAATTTTGTTGCACCAAACATGGCTTTATTTTTACACGTCGCTATGCAATTTGAAATGCTTTTCATTGATAAATAATATATTGTATTTTTTGCGGAATTTTACAATTAATTTTTAGAGTGAAGGTTCGGGTTCAAACAAATTTCCACTTGGGGACGAACTCTGATGTAATGTGGAGTCGATATTGACCAAAAATAAAAATATCCGGCAGAAAATTTTTCACGTAGATGTTCTTGAAGTATCTATAGAAATTTATTGCATTTTTTCGTCGATATAAATCTGTTTTTACCTTCGAGGGAATTTACACAGTCGGAAAATCATGGACATAAACATATATCCATTTTAGGTAAAATACCCGCATCTTTAGTACTGGCACAAAAAAATAGTGCGACACTTGGATTCAGTACTCCAATAGGGAACTATAAATCCCTTTTGCATCCTTCCACTACCTGGATTGAACCAGGAACCCCCAATCCAAACACGTCCAAGTTTTAGTCACTGTACCGTTTGCTCGGTATCGAATAATATCTTAAAGCAAGTATACTTATACAATATATCTCGTGAGAGATTTTAACTTTCCAAACGAATTGACAGAATACTTACACCGTTTGGTAACACTGCCAATACCTCTTTGGTGATAGATTCATTTTTCGAAATGAGTCTAAGGCAACATAATGATGTTCACTATCAGAATAACTCACTTCTGCATATTTACCGTTGTTATGCATATATACCGTAGCTCATTCATCATATATACCGTTGTTAATTAAGTTAAGTTTTCAATGTTTCGACGATTATGTTCCAAACGATAATATTTTAATCTTTGATTTTAGAAATGGTGATTATGACTTTCTAAATGGATATCTTGAAAATATTTCTTGGGATTTCCTTTATAATGAGAAGGATATCGAAATTATGAATAACCGGTTGTATGAAATTTTGTATGCGGGGATGGATCTATTTATTCAAAAAATTGTCAACAAACATAATTCGTATCGTGAAAGTGGTTCGACAAAAAACTTGTTAATTTATATAAACGTAAAACCAACGCACACAAATGGTATAAAAAGACGAACCTATCAGCTGATTTTGCATTATATTCTCACTTTCGGTATGAGTTTAAGTTTTTGAATCAATTCATGTATGGTAGTTACTTGTTAGAAATTGAATCTGGTATCAAGTCGAATCCATCGTGTTTTTAGCATTATATTAAACTACAAAAAGAAAGTTTGTTGTCGATAATGTTTTAATACCTCTCTCTGACCAAGACATGGTCAGTAATCATATTCATGGTATTTCTTCTTTTAGGGGGGAACAAATTAAAACGGCCTTAGTTGAACCATAGTATAAATACATATAGTACTTCCATGCAAACTTCATCGGTGAAGTGTTAGATGGAGATACTGATATCGTTTTCGATTTTTGAAAATATTTTTGTAAATAAATCCGCCCAAATATATGTTCGAATTAATACGCCCAAATGTCATCATATTTTACTAACCGTTCATTGAATAGTTAAGTGTGTAAAATATAGACATATCCAAAACCAACACTAATGTAATACTACAAGCCTGATTCAGTGATGAAGCACGCAGATACCCTCTTACATTTAATACCTTATAGTTGAAAGTGTTAGTGCGAAAATAGAATAAAAATACTCTCATCTAACCAATGACAATTAGTTTTTTTCATTATTAACATACCCAATTCTCCCTCCACAATTCGTTTGTTTTGTTTTATCAACAATTTGTATGTTTTTCTCACTCATTTATATAATCTGTCGATCACCAATACTTTCATGTATAAGCGCAAAATAAATTTCTAATATTGGTGACAATCAGGCTTGTAGTCAAAAACATCTATAATTCCAAGACGAACTATACGAAATTTAAAGGTACAAAGTGACGACTGCCCATAGTGTTAGTTGTGTACATATAAGCCTTCAATAAAAAAACTAACCAACACTAATCTAATTTGTTTTGGTTTTGTGCAAAAACATCTATAATTCCAAGACGAACTATACGAAATTTAAAGGTACAAAGTGACGACTGCCCATAGTGTTAGTTGTGTACATATAAGCCTTCAATAAAAAAACTAACCAACACTAATCTAATTTGTTTTGGTTTTGTGCTATGAAATACGAAAAAAAAAAAAAAAAATACATAAGAAACAACAACAATATACATCACGGCAACGCCGTTTAATAATATCGTGTAAAAACAAATCCTATTTATGTGTATGTTTTGTGTTGGAAAATAATACCAATTACAATAACAACAATGGTCGTACATATTTTTGACATAAGGAAAAAGATGTATAACCTAACCTAACCTATTTTTATTACACTCTAGACCAAAAAATGGCACATTTCATTGTGTTAAAAAATACGAATAAGCGTACATATTTTAATGCTTTACTACATGTTAAATATTAAAATATTAAGACACAATTCGATTTTTAACATTAAGACACCTTTTAAATTTAAATTATCTTAATAATTTTTTTATTAAATTCAAAAATGAATTCAAAAAGGTACAATATTTTTGTCAAGAGTGTACAAATAAAAAGTAAATATGTGTTTGTATGAAAATAAATGTAAAGTAATATGCGACGTTGCCGTCATCATTTAGTCACCAATACTACCTTCAGTAGTAATTACCAGACAATGACAAAAAATAGTTTGTCTTGGAATTATAGATGTTTTTGTTTTGTGCTATGAAATATGAAAAAAAAAAAAAACAAAAAATACATAAGAAACAACAACAATATACATCACGGCAACGCCGTTTAATAATATCGTGTAAAAACAAATCCTATTTATGTGTATGTTTTGTGTTGGAAAATAATACCAATTACAATAACAACAATAGTCGTACATATTTTTTGACATAAGGAAAAAGATGTATAACCTAACCTAACCTATTTTTATTACACTCTAGACCAAAAATTGGCACATTTCATTGAGTTAAAAAATACGAATAAGCGTACATATTTTAATGCTTTACTACATGTTAAATATTAAAATATTAAGACACAATTCGATTTTTAATATTAAGACACCTTTTAAATTTAAATTATCTTAATAATTGTTTTATTAAATTCAAAAATGAATTCAAAAAGGTACAATATTTTTGTCAAGAGTGTTCAAATAAAAAGTAAATATGTATTTGTATAAAATAAATGTAAAGTAATATGCGACGTTGCCGTCATGATTTAGTCACCAATACTACCTTCAGTAGTAATTACCAGCCAATGACAAAAAATAGTTTGGCTTGGAATTATAGATGTTTTTGTTGTAGTACATTAATGTTGGTTTTGACATATCCATCAAAACCAACAAAAATGTTTATACAAGCCAAACAGTACAAACACTTAAGATATAAAAAAGTACGTTAAGGCGTAGTATTAGTGATGCATATAAATAAACCAGAAAGTATATATACACAAAACAAATACGTATAGGTGATAAATTCATAATAAATATAGTGTACATTTTTTTGATAGGATCTGTGTAAGGAGCGAACGAGACGGCTTGTATAAACATTTTTGTTGGTTTTGTATCCATAGATATTTGTTTATTTCGTCTCGGTTCAACTAACACTAAAACAATATTATTTATAAAAAATTTTATTTATGCACTGATGGTAAATATTAATGTTGATGAAAATTCTTGGCAGTGCTATTTGATTAAATATGTACAATATCAAATTTACCATAAAAACCATATACAAAACATAATTTTCTTTTCTTTTTTTTAATTTCTATTTGTATGAAAAATTCTAATAAAACCATGAATATCAACTCTACACAATAATATTTGTAAACAAAATCAGCTGATGTTAGATTTTTCGTGTTAGTTCATCTTTAGAGAGAACAAGGGACCAAAGCATTTATTTCCCTTATGATGGAAAGAGAAAAACATTTGATGCGAAAACTAGTTTTTATAGACGGTTTGTAAAAAAACTTGTGCGGGGGCCTTATTCTCGAATTCCACATCCATTTTCCACATGTGGACATCTGTCAAAATTCATCAAAACGTTCTGAAATTTTAATTCGTATATAAAACACATGGGGCATGAACATTTTTCTTTTTGGAGAATTTCTTCCACCTGCTTATACCCATTCGGAAATATTCCCTTAGTACCAAAAAAATTCAATTTTTAGGAATTTTGACAGATGTCCACATGTGGAAAATGGATGTGGAATTCGAGAATAGGGCCCCAGGTTTTGACCTACTTAGCTCTTGTTTCAGTATTGGTATAAAAAGTAAAACTAAAAATCAAAATCAAAAATGTGTAGTATTGTTTTAATATTCTTACCTAGGCCGTGCCCGAATACTGTGATAATACCGTAATAAATAATAATTTGTGACATTTACTTGAGAAATTTTCCCCTTCGCAGACATTTTTTATTTTTACTGCCCGAATTTAATAATAAGGCTGTGTTTCAAACGAATAAAAATCCTCATAAAAAGTTAAAAAATTTAAATTTTTGACAATTTATTCACGGACCAGTTAAAAATTTCTAGCTTGTATTTTACTTTTCTCTACGCAAAATAAAAATAAAAAACGTACACGTTACAATTTTAACCAGTTCCATTTAAAACACCAAAGCGATTAAAAAGTAAGGAAAATTTAATGTTTTTCACCACAGTTAACAAATGTAACTTTTTTTCCGATTGAAACACAGCCTAATTTGTACGTGATAATTTGCTCGCCTATTTTTTTTAATAAAATCAAATTGAAAATAATAATAAACAATACGACTACATTATACTCCGCGGTTCCACAACCCGATTATTGGTGAAATATTATCCTGTAATGATGAGGAAACGAATAAATACGTAAGGATTTCTGGGGATTCGTTTCACGAAATCACAGATTTTTTACCAAGCAAAACGCATGGATGGCAACGTTAGTTACAACACATGGCTTTTTGTGGCTTGCAAGTGGGACAAGGCATAGAATGGTGGGAGCTGTTAATATCAAATTATATTATTGTTAATACCCAAATTATATTTTATTTAATATTGTAAAGAATAATATGTTCTCGCTCTTGTTGATTGCTATTGCTAATAAAATATTCAAATAACATTCAGTAGTAAAATATTTCACATGGATCTGTAAAAATGTGTCATAGGGAACGACTGTAATAATTTGGATGAGTGTAATATTTAACAAGGTATTCAGGCACGGCCTAAATTAATTTTCGTGTAAAACAAACCAAAACAAGTTGTCGCTATAGTTTGAAGTATTTCTATAAAGGTATTTTGAAACTAGTTTCGTATGTATACATTTTATTTACATTTTTAAACTATTAATATTAAAATAGTGTGTGTTTATAAAACTTATTTAAGCAAAAACGGCATCAACGCCACAAGAACATTTTTTATTGTGCCACAGGGCAATCGCTGTAAAGTTTGGTTGAAACATGGTTTTGTGTGGGATAAACTCCAAGAGTGTTCAAAATACTATATATTACATTTTGTGAAAAACACTTCTGTGTCAGTGAGATTAAAATAACTGGGTATACAAAAGTTTTGAAAAGAACGGCGCTTAATAAAATATTTAATAGTTTTGTTTGTAAATGTAAAGACAATTACATCGACGTTGCTTGTCAAAGATTAATAAATCTAAAAGTTTATACAACTACCAAAGCTCCTATTTCAAAAAACCCTTTGTCGCCAACCATTACTTTTAACACAGAGTATTCTGAGGTTGAGCCAGTACTCTGAGTAGGGCTGACTCGCCACCACTCAAATTAAAATATGAAGCAGGGCCCCCAAAACCGTATCTAAGGAATTATGATATTCCACGATTTCCTTTAACGTGTCCTATATCGCCCTCTCAGTTCCTCAGTCAACATCACCGAAGGAGGACCGAAACCAATCAAGAAAATGAGCAACTGAAAAAAATTTCGAGGTTCCTTTTAAACACTCCGCCTAAAAAAAAGCTCGCATCCCTGGATATTGTGGTAAAAGATTTTATTAGCAACTTACTTGAAGATCGGCCAGAAGTGAAAACGTTTGGGTTTAAACAAATATTCCACAAAAAAAATTCGACATGGACACAAACAGAGCAAAAGTAATTTCTAGGATTTTATTTTAAATCACCTGCTTTTTTAAGAATAAGGATTTGTATCCCAAATTTTAAAAATATGATTTGTAATATTTCACATAAGTAGCTATTTTATTTTATTAATTTAAAATAAATTTTTTATTTTTATTTAAATAGCTGTGCAACCACCAACCAGATAGGAAATACTTCATTTTGTGTAACGAGTGGGATATTGCTCGCTTCGCTTATTTCGAAAATCACACAAGTTACACAAAATGATTATTCATAACGTTTCGTTACAAAGATTTTTTCTAATTTTTGTAAAAAAACAGTAAATTATTGAATTTTGGCAAAAAAGTCTTAAAGTCGTAAAATTCAAAATTAATTTAATTTTTTTTTTGTTTTAAATCAAGTAGACACAAACTGGTGAGTATTTCATCACCAGTTGTGAAATAAGGCAGTGATACGTGCAACGTGTTTCCATGCTGATTTGTTGAAATAGCTGTTACTTTTTTAAGATCATGTAATTTTGCGTGAAAGGCAAACAAATTTTCTGTATACAAAATTGAACAATGTTCATTTTTTGCTTTAATGCCGCATACTTGAAATCTACCAACGGTAACTTGGTAATTTCAAAGCAAAAGAACTTGACAAAAACATCACGACAAAAAATTATAAACTTAAGAATTTTATTGGAACCATTATTTTTCGATATTTGTTTTCAAACCAAACTTTCTTTACTTCTAATAAAATAAACTTGAATATTTTAAACTATTTTACTGTGGCATAAAATAAAAAACTATTAAACTACAAATTGTTATTGATTATGTGCAAAGCAAAATGGGGCTACATAATTCGCCAATCACAAAATGTTGACATTTTTTACCTTTTAGGAAAAAATACACTAGACAAATTTTTTCAAATTAACAAATAAATTAATACCCTCCCCTCCGTTAAGCCTAGAGAAATAAAATTTAAATAAATAAATAAAACTAAAAAGCCATTTACATATTTCTTAAGTTTGGATGCAAAATTACGAAGCTTCGTTAAATTTGTTAAGTGACGTTAATTTTTCGCTGGGCGAGAATACAGAAATGCTATCTACCGCATTTTTAAGTTTTGTTAATTCTTAATTTTTAAGTTTATTAAGTGGTAACCAGCGAAAAATTATAAACTAATTAAGAATTAACAAAACTTAAAAATGCGGTAGATAGCATTTCTGTATTCTCGCCTAGCGAAAAATTGGCGTCACTTAAGAAATTAATTAATTAATTACGTGATTTTGTGATGCGGTTGTATTGTAAACCGATGCACGATAGCAGAATTAATTTAAAAAAAAAAGGTTTAATGATTTTGACAAAAAAGTTTTTTTTTATTTTATGATTATTATTTTTAAGTAGGTACAATGTTGTTAGCTTGACCGCTCGTTTCTTAATGATTAATGCATGACCAATGTACTAACATTTTGAACAACAGAAAAAAAATACACTGAATAGAATAGTATGCTTGCGCACAATTATAGTTAGTTAACTGTGTTAGTTAACAGATGCCACTCTGATCACTAAAAAGTGCAAATCGTCCAATCTCTACAATTCGATTTGACAGCAAGTAAGTGTTTACATAACAAGAAAACTAAATTAATTAATAAAATAATCATAATTTTTATACAATTCAAGGTAACCCAGATTAGGTAATAAATTATCATAAGTTAAGTATAATCAATCTAATACATATAGATAAAAATTTTAATGTCTTTAAATTTATTTTAGAATTTACTCTACTGTGACAGCTGATTCGAAGTTTCAATAAATGTATTTAATATATAAATTAATTGTGGTGTTATAAAATATATAAATTAATTGTGGTGTTTTGATTTTGTGCCGTTTGTGAAGAACTCACCAAACATACTCCCGGGCCGTGAATACATGATGGATTAACTCAGTTGATCTCCAACAAGTCGGCATAATTTGGTAACCGGCCGTTTGATAATACCTTTTGTTGTTTTTATGGTAACGACTCTTACTTTCGCATCGCTTCCAGGATGTACTGCAATAATTCGTCCTCTTGGCCATTGCAAAGCTGGTGTGTTTGTATCCTTGATTAGTACCAAATCATCGACTTTAAAATTGTTTGATGTGTTTTGCCATTTTGGACGTTGCTGTAAGTTGGTAAGATACTCGACTTGTTATTTCTTCCAAAATCCTCTGACCATATTCTGGACAAGCTGCCAACGGTTTCTATATGTGGATTTGCTATCATCAGGATCGTTCGCAGGTAAAGATGTTATTGCTGATCCGACCAAGAAATGACCTGGCGTGAGTATTTCGATATCATTGGGGTCATCATTTAAAGGAATAAGAGGTCTGGAGTTAAGGATTGCCTCTATTTGGCATAAAAGTGTAGACATTTCCTCAAAGGTTAATGCGGTGTCGCCAATGACTTTTTTTATGTGATTTTTTGTGGATTTGACACCCGCCTCCCATAACCCCCCAAAATGTGGAGCTGATGGAGGTATCATATGCCAGTTGATCTCTAAATCGTTAAATGTATGAAGAATCTGCTCATCCCGTAGATTTTTCTGAATAATGGATTGTCGCTCTTCTATTTTATGTTTAGCTCCAATGAAATTGGAGCCGTTGTCGCTGTATACATTCTTTGGAAGTCCTCTCCGACTTGTAAATCTGTTAAAAGTAGCGAGGAAAGCCGTGGTAGTCATCTCGCTCACGAGTTCTAAGTGGATAGCCTTCGTTGACATGCATACAAAAAGGCAAATGTATGACTTGATCTTCCTTGCGCCTCTCCCCTTTCTTGAGCTGGTATAAATTGGACCTGCATAGTCGATCCCCACGTTTAAAAATGGTTTGCTCGGCAGGACTCTTGCGGCAGGTAGTTGACCCATTAATTGTTGCGCTGTTGCAAGCTTCAACCTATAGCATTTTGGACAGGATAGTGTTATTTGCTTTATGATTCGTCTGGCGCCAATCACCCAATATTCTAATCTGCAAAGATATAATAATGTTGAGGGATTCGGATGGAGATATTGTTGATGTAAGGATAAGAGGAGTGATTTGGTTACAGGATTACTTTGGGGTAGTATTATAGGAAACTTGGTATGTTGGGGTAGCGATGAATTGGATAATCGCCCTCCGACACGAACTAGACCGGAACTGTCAAGCGATGGATTCAAGCTGATTAATTTGCTAGTTTTACTCAAATTATTGTTCTGTTGGATCCGTATTATATCTTCTTTAAATTCCGAAGTTTGTGCCCATCTTAAACATAATTCCTTGGCTTTCTTTTATTGAATCGTAGTAGGATAGGTAGTGTCGATGCCATGACATTTCTCGGCAAATCGGTAACATTGTGCTAAAATTCGTATTATCTTCTTAAAATTTGAAATTTTTTCAAACAAATGATTCAATGTTTGATTATCATCTTCTTCTAAATTTGAATGCAGACATGTACTCCTTTGCTCCAAATTGGTTGGTATCAATTTTGCCTGGTTCGGCCAATGATGTTCTGATTTAGCCAGCCATGGAGGGCCATTCCACCATAAATATTCTGATAAAAGAATTGCAGTCGAAGTACCTCTTGATGGAAGATCAGCTGGATTACTTTTCGATGGAACGTGTCTCCATTTTTCAGCTGGTAATATGTCAAGTATTGTGGATGTCCTGTTTGCAATGAAGCAGTTCCATTTTCTGGGGACTTCGGTTAACCAGCTTAGCACAATGTTAGAGTCAGACCAAGCAAATATGTTGGTATTCTCGATTTCCAGTGCATCACAAAGTACTCTAAACAATTTTGCAAGCAGCAAGGCACCACATAATTCCAGACGTGGTAATGATATTTGCTTCAGCGGTGCTACTTTAGTTTTTGAGGTTACCAAGTTCGTATATATGTTGCCCTCGTCATCAAATGTTCTTGCATAAATTACCGCGGCATAAGCAATTTCGGAAGCATCGCAGAAACCATGATACTCTATAGCCTTTACGTCTTTATTAATTGAAAATCTACGAGGTATTGCAATTTTATTTAAATGTTTAAGATCTTTTCTGAATGTGATCCACTTCTGGGTAATATTATCTGGTAATCTTTCATCCCAATCAAGATTGAGTAGCCAAAGCGATTGGAACAACACTTTTAGACGGATCGTAACTGGGGTCAGCCATCCTATCGGATCAAATAACTTTGAAGTATTTGCCAGTAATGTACGTTTCGTAATTTCATCGTTGTTAAATTCAGGATAACTGAATGAGAATATATCTTGTGACGTAATCCACTTCATGCCAAGTGTTTTGAGTGAATTTGATTGATCTTCTATCGATACTACAGTTTCTCCTTGAATTTCCTTTGGTAGAGATGTTATGAAATCGACGTTATTCGAACTCCACTTCCTTAGATGAAAGCCACTATTTCCCAGAATTTTACACAAGTCTTTTTTCAACTTGATTGCGCCTTGGATTGTGTCAGAGCCCGATAACAAATCATCAACATAAAAATCTGATGTAATTATGTTGGCAGCTTGTGGGTAATCTGTTGAATGTTCGAATGCAGCTTGATGAAGCGATCGGATCGCTAAAAACGCAGAACAAGAAAGACCGTATGTGACTGTATTTAAGCAATAATGTTTCATTTCCTCGGTTGGCTCATCACGCCATACAATGCGCTGATAATTTTGGTGTGGTCTTGCTACCATAATCTGACGATACATTTTTTCTATGTCCGATGAAAATGCTATTACATGTCTTCTAAATCTTAGTAGTATCGTAAATATGTCCTTCTGTATTGATGGTCCAACCAATAGATTATCGTTTAAGCTTAAATTTTTCGACGATTTCGCTGACCCATCAAATACTACCCGAAGTTTTGTCGTCGAACTCGTTTGCTTCATTACAGCATGATGCGGGAGGTAAAAAATACCGATGCCCGTGGTTTCTGCATTTGAGCTCAAACGTCGCATATGTCCAAGGCTCTCGTAATCATGCATAAATTTAGCGTACTCGTCTTTAAGCTTGGAATTCTTAGCAAACCTTCTTTCCATATTCAGCATTCTAGATGTGGCAGTAGGAAGTGAATCGCCGAGTGGCATTAACTCATCTCGAAATGGAAGCTTCACGTTGTAATGACCGTCAATTACTGCGAAGTTGGATTTAAAATACTCCTCACATATAATGTCATCTTTTGATGGTTGGTTATTTTCAGGAACATTCTCCAATTGCCAAAATCTTTGAAGCGTGTGATTGATGTCATTTTCTGGCCATGAAATATTGCACGAGATGACATTGTTTGAAGTTTCAGGCAACTTACCACCAATTACCCATCCAAATATGGTATTAAATGCTGTTAGCCGATCGTTTACTACTCGGATTTCTCGGTCTAGTATTTTATAGAAAACATCCATCCCTAAAAGTATATCTATTTTACTTGATTTAGTGAATTCGGGATCGGCTAGACTTAAACCTTGAAGCTGTTGTTTGCACATTTCATCGAGATACAGATCGATTGCTGGTAATTTTGATGACAGATTCGTCAGGATGAAAGCTTTGACTGACGCAGCTTTGTTGTTGTCATATCTCGATATCAATAATATATTTGAAGCTCCTTTGGTTTTGCCGGCATCACAACCAGATAAGCCTTTAATCGAAATATTCAAACTTTCTCGTGGTAAACCAAGATATTGAATTAGGCGCTTGTAACGGAATTAATTTACAATTCCGTTACCAATCCAAACCATAATTCTCAAAACGACAAATCGGCATACACTTCGAGGTAAAACCTCAAAACGATATCACAAATAATATCGGTTATTATCTCATTAAACGACCATGCCGAGATTCCACATTCTTTCTGTGTTTACGTCACTCCAATTACTGTATATGCTCATACGGTAGTTGAATAAACGTAAATACAGAAATAATGTAACACGATCCTTGTTTTTATGTAGATAAGAACAAATAATTTTCAAGGCAAAAGTGTAGCACGGGTAATGAACTTGGTTACTCGAAGCTACCGCTTAGTTTTGATGAATTTCATTTTTTTTTTTTTTTTGTATTTTTTTGTTGTTTTTGTACTTTGGTTTTTAACAAAGAAAAGGTACAACAACAAAAACCTATGAAAATTGCCACTATCGTCTTACCAATATATTTTGTTGTCATCAAAGTGCATACATTTTGATGATGGCGATGTCACGTTGTCCATGTCACGTTGTCCATGTCACGTTGTTGGACATTTTTTTTATGCACTTTTATGACGAATCGACAAGAAAAATTGGTATAAATAATGTACATTTTTTTTTGAAGGGTCAGTCTTTTTGTGGCACCAAAAGGGGTGTTGGGAAAGTAAAAGCAGTAAAAAAAATTTTTCAGTTGGAATAAAATAGAATTTCAAAGTAATTTTGTGTTTTTTTGTATTTTTTTTTGGCTGCTTTGTGGAGAACAACACTGGGTAAGTATTGGGTTCTTAAGAACCCGTTTAGACTGAAAGGAGCTTGGTTGGTTTGCCTCTATTGAGGCGGGAGCATCGTGTGCTTCGACGCCATAGGCGTTGCACTCCCTTTCCAAACCAGCCACCTCCGAACGGTCGCAATAAACTAATTAACCAAAACTAGTCTCATACTAACCCGTGGGCTTGCTGCCCGAAATATTGCTGTTCCATTTAGGTGTAGTTTAAGGTAGTCATGTTACCTTAAACAACACGATAAACAACCACGGGCGCGGACCTTATTCAGGGCATATCAACCACTAATTTGGGTCCTTTTACATTATATGTCCTAACCCCAATTCCCTTCCTTGATGGCATGATGTCATCACTGTCCCTTTCCAAACAAATTATGCGGTAATCAAGATTACCACTGGTACACCCCAACCACCCACGACCAAGCTACCCCTACCAGACTGAGCTGCAGGTAGCTAAGCCGCAGGGGATGTAGCCACCAGTGGTAATAAATTCTAGAAGCGGGTTGCCTCAGCTAAGCTGAGGGAATTCGTTTCAAGTGGCGCCCAAAAGGGGCCAAAATTGGCCCAACAAAGCTGGTAAAATTTGCCAAGAAGTCTATTTGTTTGAAGTGGTGTTCTGCGACTGAATTTGTACAATTGGACGGTGCTTGGGTAAGCACTGCATTGGTTCCTAGAATGTGCATATCTCTTTCCTGCCGACGAGTTGAGCGGATGGTAAAAGAGATGCACATGTTCAGGCAACCTAATGCAGGAGCCCATATCCAGCCAAGTATGGTTAAGTTGCACATCACTAAAAACATAGTTTATATCAAGTTGTACGGTTTTCGATACCATGTATAACTAATTCTATGGCATGAACTTAACCGTGAAGAATGGTATTGTCCCCCGAATTAATGCGCATCATCTCTTTCCGTACCGGCGTATACCGGAGAGGTATTAAGAGCTGCACATTTTCGGGTTAACTGACATGTCATTTGACATTGGGTGTTAGGGTGAAGGATGTGATCCCTGGCGTAATGTGCATCATCTCTTTCTGTACCGGCGTAGACCGGAGAGGTATTAAGAGCTGCACATTCCCAGTAAATTTGGAACATCTTTCCGCACCCGAGTTCATGCTGTGGAACTAACCTAACATCCAACCCACAGTTTAATTTGCACCGTTTATTACAGGCGGATGTAAAATCAATAATTTTAAAAATATGGATTTCAAAGTCGCAGTGTATAGTTAGTTCTTGCGTAAATTCACTTCGTATTCTTTTAAAATTAATTTTCATCCTTCGGGATGGGGTTCGCAAGTCCTCCCATTGTTAGTTTTAGTCGCGTTCAGAGTATAATATGTTTAGCTGTTCAATCCGGTTTTCTATCAGTGAACGGATATTGATGAGGTTTTGGACATAAGCTAAACATCATTATACTACACACTGTGGAAATCCTTGGTGGTAACCGGCGAGTTATCATCCCTAATAGACAGCCATAGCAGCTGATGTTAGAGTGTCCGTAAAGGCCTCATAAATATCAGTTGACTTACATGGTAATGTTTCGGTCACCCTCGCAGGTGAGCTCCTCTGAAGTCAGAGTAAGACTGCCAACTGCGGCTAAGGGGGCAAGAATTTTGCCATGGTCTATTGGGTACCATTTATGTTACCTGGTTTCAAGTTCACCATAGTAGCGAGGATCACCTTCATAGGTTAAGACGACCGCTGCGAGATTGGGAACAAGGAAACAGGTTCATCAAAATTTTTTTTAGTATTCAATTCCCTTTCCTTTCCTTGTCTGATCCAAATTAGGGGGATTTATGTCTCAGGATAAGGGTAATGTTCCCGTGGTTGTTTTAACTCATACAAAACAGATAAACAAACCAGTAGTTAGTTATTATTTTAATTCATCCATAGATAGTATATCAAGAAAATGGACATAAGCTTTCTCGAACCAGACGAGCTCCTCATAGAGTTCGAGATAAGGGCATTAGGTGAGGAGGCGAAGCGTGAGGTAACAGACGCATTAAAGGCCACGCTTACGCACAAGATGCAGCAAGAGCAGGCAGATACGTGCCTCAAACCGCAAGACGCCCATATAGCGGCTCGCAAACAGCCGCAGGCGGAAGCAACGGCCTGTTTGCGGAAAGTACAGGATATCTATCGGCAACTGTGCGAACAGCTTGCCGCGGATCAACCCGAGGTCGAGATACACCCGGCTATAACCACCCGCCTCGAACACGTTCAAGGTCGAGTGTATCGAAGTTCACTCTCACCGACATTCCATGCACAAACAACGGCTTGGTCTAAAGCATTTCGACAGCTCGTCGTAATAATTGCCCAGGTAAAAGGCAAGCAAATTACATCGAAAGCAGCGAGTGAGCAGTTGGAACGTTTGGTTTTTGGCCGTCCAAAGATTAGAGGCAAACAAGACCGCCTGAGAGAACGAGTTTTGCAGCAAACGGATAGTTCATCGGAAGAAGACGAGGAAGAGGAGGATGAGGACGCAAGCCTTTTTAAAATCTCTCCGATAAAGACGGCCACACTAACCTACCAAGACGGAGATTTTCTCGGCGGTCCTAAAAGTAAAAATATCCCTGGGACGAGTGGTTCATCCAAGAAACACTCGTCAAGAAATTCTTCGCGCCATTTCGCACAAGGATTGTCCAACGCTAGTGGTTTGACGGACGCCAAGTTACGCCGGGAAGTGGGCACATGGAAGGTCCGATTCGAAGGGCACAAAAGTTCCCTAACAGTGGAGCGGTTTCTTGTGCGTATGGAATGGCATGCAAATCGGTCATCCATAATGCTTGACGATCTGGTAGGAGTGTTGGACCTGTGTTTGGAGGGGGATGCGTTGGATTGGTTCTGGACGTCGGTCGACAGGAACCCAGAGATGTCCTGGGAAGTGTTTCGGCAAGAAATGCTCATTCGGTTTGCCTCCAGTCGCACCGACGATGACGTGAGGCGCATGTTGAACAACCGCAAACAAGCATACCCCCGCGAGTCATTTATGGAGTTCTACCAGGCCATTCACGGTATTACCTTACAAACCAACAAGGAAATATCGGATGACACGATCTATACAATCTTAAGAAGGAATATGCGTCCAGGACTACAGATGGCTTTGCATAGTGAGCAGAGCTTTAGGAATCTGGGAGAGTTTGCACGCCGGTGTTCCGCTCTTGAGGAGATGTGGAAACGCTTAGGGCACAACCCAGAGGCCGGGTTAACACCTACTCTCAATAACTTTTCACCCACCAGTTACACTAATAGAGCAACTGTGAGGCAATCCAGGTTCGAGCGGTATTCACCCCGGGTGCACGAGTTGAATGGGGAAGCAGCCGAGGCTGACGAAAGGCTCGAAGGCGAGGGGGATACTGTACTCGACGATTCCCAGAACTACTATGAGCAGGTGTGCGAAATAAACGACCGTTTAAGGCAACGGGTCACTTTCCAGGACCAGCCGAGGGGTGAAGCAAAGTACAAGAAAACTGGAGGTTATCAACATAGTAGCGCCCAGCCCCAACCCGCTAGGCAAATTGGGGCTACAGAGCCACGTCCATTTCGCTGTTGGAATTGTGATGATGCCTCACACTCATATTTAGATTGTCGCGACCGGATAATCAGAGTGTTCTGTTTCGGTTGTGGGGAAAAAGGGGTGTTGCGCCCCGACTGCACTCATTGCAAGGTTCCGGAAAACTGGAGAACGGGGATGGGGAACTCTCGGAGACCTCATCTCGTGTCTTCCGAGCCGAGGCAACGAGCAACCACCTTAACGGAGGAAGCGGCGAGCAACACCGATCCGGAATTATACCGGAGGAGGAATCACTAAACTCAAAAGCCCGCAGTAGCCAAGCCGTATCGTGCCAAACGGATAACAGGCAAGATATCAGGCGAATAAAATATTTCCACGAACGCCGTGAGACTTTTAAAAACCTAAATGCGACAGTTATCCACTCTAACCCCGACAACCGGCCATATGCCAAAATTAGGATTGGTAGCTATGAGGTAGAAGGACTGTTAGACTCAGGGGCTAACATCAGTGTGCTGGGCCGCGGGAGTGAAGAGTTTTTAGAACGGTGCCATTTGACGTATCACCCAATGGTAACTAAATTACACACCGCTAGTGGTACGGCTGAGAAAATTATCGGGTATATCTATGTTTCCGTGTCGTTTAACAACCAGACCGAGACCTTAAAATTATTTATCGCTCCATCTTTGACTCAGAAGCTATATCTGGGAACAGATTTCTGGAAAGTCTTTAATCTTCAAATTTCAATATCTGAAATAACGCAGGTCGGCCCGGGAATACAAGAGGCAAATAAGCATCTGTTGAACGACGAACAACAGAAAATATTAGACGAAGTAAAATCCAAATTCCCATCATTTGAGCAGCTCGGTCTGGGGCACACGCATCTAGTACAGCACGAAATAGATACCGCAGACGCGAAGCCTATCAAACAACGATACTACTCAATGTCCCCTGCCAAGCAGAAGGAATTGGATAAAGAAATTGAGAGAATGTTGTCCCTCGGCGTAATCGAAGAGTCTTCTAGTCCATGGAGCTCACCGGTTACGACGGTACCGAAGAGTAGTGGAAAACTCAGACTATGCTTAGATGCGAGAAAATTGAATTCAGTGACGGTAAAGGAGGCCTACCCACTCCCGATAATAGATGGCCTACTTAGTCGCTTGGAGAACACAAAATACATCTCCAGCTTGGATCTAAAGGATGCCTTTTGGCAAATTCCGCTGGATCCACTCTCAAAGTGTAAAACTGCCTTCACGGTACCTGGCAGACCATTGTATCAATTTAAGATGATGCCGTTTGGTTTGTGCAATGCGGCCCAGACGATGTGCAAATTGATGCACAGGGTAATTCCACATGAATTGCACGAGCGCGTTTTTGTCTACTTGGACGACCTACTAATAACCTCATCTTCCTTTGAGGAACACATTAACTTACTTAAGGTTGTGGCGAAACATCTCACAGACGCCAATCTTACGATTAATGTGGAAAAATCACAGTTCGTCCTGAAGCAACTAAAGTACCTAGGCCATATCGTCGGAGATGGCAGTGTTAAGGTAGACCCGGACAAAGTCCTAGCCATTCAGAATTTTCCTACCCCGAAGACAGTCAAACATATCCGTCAATTCCTGGGGATGAGCGGTTGGTATAGAAAATTTATCTCAAACTACTCATCACTGGCAGCCCCCCTCACCGATCTTTTGAAGTCAAAAGGCGGGATAGCATGGACAGAGGCGGCCCAGAGGGCATTTGAAGAGCTGAAGTCGTGTCTATCCGCTGCACCAGTGCTTATTCACCCCGATTACTCCAAAACATTCTATATCCAGGTCGATGCGTCCAAAACCGGAGTAGGAAGCGTCCTTTTTCAGAAGGATGAGGATGGTGAGGAACATCCTATTGCATTTTACTCACATAAACTAAACGGTGCCCAGAAAAACTACAGTGTCACTGAGTTAGAATGTTTAGCAGCAGTCCTAAGCATTCGGAAATTTCGTGCTTATGTGGAGGGATATGAGTTCGTTCTCATAACCGACCATTCTAGTCTCCAGTGGTTAATGAACCAATCCGACCTGAATGGGCGCCTAGCCCGATGGAGTCTGAAACTACAAGGCTACAATTTTCGGATTGAGTACCGCAAGGGAACACAGAATATCGTTCCTGATGTTCTATCCCGAGCGTACACAGATGAGGTAGCAGCACTGGATCTGACCGCGACTACCCTACAACTTGACTTGCAATCACCCGAGTTTATCAGTGGCAGTTATCCAGAGCTAATAGACACGCTCACGAAAATGAAGTCGATGCCAGATAACATCAAGGTGACTGACGGGAAAATACTCATTTATAAGCCAGCAAGAGACCCTGACCTTAAAACAGATATTCCTAACTGGAAGTTATGGATTCCGCAGAACCTAGTCCCCAAGATTTTAATGCAAGCTCATGAGCCCCCATTATCAGCACACATGGGTACAGGCAAAATGATCGAGTTTATACGTCGACATTTCTATTGGCCAACACTGGCTAATGATGTCAAAAATTATGTGAGACAATGCCAGATGTGCAAGTCGACGAAGGCCGCTAATACTACTCTGAGACCTAAAATGGGAGAGTACAGGGAGTATGACAGGCCATTCCAAAAATTATATCTGGATTTCCTAGGCCCGTACCCCAGGTCGAAGAGCGGCAATACATATATTTTCATCGTTCTAGATCACTACTCTAAGTTCGTGTTACTCAAACCCCTACGTGACGCTACCGCTAGCAAGGTGGTGGGATATCTTACAAAAGAGGTGTTTCCAGTGTACTCAGTGCCAGAAGTTATCCATACTGATAATGGCAAACAGTTCAAATCCCACCTTTTTGGAAATTGTTTGTCCGAACTGGGAATTACACACATGTTCACACCAGTGTACTCCCCACAGGCAAATGCTTCTGAACGGGTGAACCGATCCATTCTAGCGGCTGTCAGAGCGTATGTGAAAAAGGACCAGAAGGTGTGGGATGAGCATTTGAATCAGATAGCTAGTGCATTGCGGAACACATCACACTCCTCTACGGGATACGCGCCGTCCTACCTTGTGTTTGGACAACACACAATCAATCACGGTTCACAGTACAAGTTAATGCGACTGTTGGGAGACGAGTTTCTGGCATCCTTCACGGTACAAGCTAAGAACGATCGTCTCGCTTTGGCCAAACGGTTAGTATTGTCCCACCTGCAACAGGCATACTCGGATACCGCTCGGAGATACAACCTACGATCAGCAGATCGCCAGCTAGCAGTAGGTCAAAAGGTGTTGGTACGCAACTTCGCACAAAGTAGTGCAGCACAACATTACTCAGCCAAGCTGGACAAGAAATTTGTGCCGGCGACAGTCCACCGACGAGTGGGGCAGGTAGCGTACGAACTAACCAACGAAAGCGGAAAGTTACTAGGGGTCTTCCACGCAAAAGACATAATAGGAGGTGCAGTAGAAGCCTCTAAGTGAAATAATACCTTTTTG
The DNA here is from genome assembly GCA_958295665.1 of Tipula vernalis. Lineage (NCBI taxonomy): Eukaryota > Metazoa > Arthropoda > Insecta > Diptera > Tipulidae > Tipula > Tipula vernalis. The sequence goes on from OY282559.1 coordinate 192,833,152, forward strand.
TTTGCTCCTTACAGACGTTCCTTGAGATGGAGAGCCAGTTAAGCAAGACCACAGGCAGTCCGAAGATGGAACTCTTACTAGTAGGACCAAGGAAAAGGGTATCTCGAGTAGATGGTCAGCAAGGGCTTGCAGGACGTCTGTCCCCAAAGGCTGGTAACCTACGGTCTGGGACAGAGGCAGGAGAAGGAGGAACCCAGAAGACTCCCAAAAGGTTGTCCCTGCTGGAATTTCGAGAAAGGGCAGTGCAACCTCAGCCTCCGATGGTGCCGAGGGTTGAACAGCCAACGTGGCCTGAAGAAAGGCCAAAACGCACCACGGGGGTGAAGGCAGACCTCAAAGAAAAGATCCGCGAGGTGTATAGGATCCTAGGCATACCGGGTCTGAAGGAAAGGCCTAAGAGGGAGGCTAAACTTCAGGACTATAGGCGGCAACGGAGGGACCTGGATCGGGCAAGAAGGAATAGGGGGAGAGAGGCTCGAGGAGGTCTCCAGGGCTCACAGTTGGAGTTATTCTCCGTGAGTCCGGGACCGGGAGATATTGAGGGAGAAAGGAACGCGTTCGTGTGACAAGATGCAGAGAATACCGCTTCGCGTTTAGACCACCTGAACCTTCTTGGGCAGGGAACAGTAAGGAGATGTAAACGCGAGGTGAAGACTGGTATATATCGGCTTCCAATATACCAGTATTAAAATAAAATTTTAGTTTCTAATATATTTAAATCGTTAAAAGTAGAAGAAGTTTACTTCTGTGTTTCTTGTTTCTTAGTGTATAATTAAATAAAAAAAAAAAAAAAATAAAAAGGGGTAGTAATACTTCTGTTTTTTTTTGTCTCCATTCTCCAACCAGCAGGAGTCATGTTAAGTTTATGGATGGCAATCTTTATCACCGTACAAGCAGTCTATGGCCAAGGGAACCAGAGTCTATACTTCCAGGAATTTAAGGCTGAGCCGGGGATATACTTCGCCGAGGAGGGTAGGGCTAGAGTCTCGACAAGTGTTTGGACTATAGTGGCATATTACAACCTCTCAGGCTACTGGATGGAGTGGGAGCACTTAAAGCAGACACAAGTGCACCTCCAAGCAGCGTGTAACCAAAACCCAAATACCACAAGATATATTAGGCATTGTGAGGCACTGTTGGGTCCAATGTCGTACCTAATGGACCAAATAGAGGATACCAATAGTCTTCTGCGAGCTCAACACCACCGTAAGAAGCGAGCTCCTCTGGACTTTATCGGTAACATAGCCGGAGACTTATTTGGGGTACTTAACCAACGGGATGCTCAGCGATATCAGGAGCAGATAGAACATTTAAATGCCGGAATTCTAAAGACCCAAACAATGCTTAAAAATCAAGTACACGTGTTGGACATGACAGGCAATCTCATTCGCAAGGAGCAAGTCGCAATGGAGAAGCACTACCAGCTGATGCAGAACGAAATCCAGGCGGTAGTATTACATGAGGAGTTTATGGATATGTTATTTCAGCTATCGGCGGCCGTTTTTATGTATAAGGATATACAAGGAGATATGATAGATATTCTAGCCGACGTGCACCATGGGCGCGCAAGTGCACGTTTACTACCACCGACTCAGTTTGCAAATCAGTTATAGGAAATAGGCAAGCAGATTCCGATAAACCTACACGTACCAAGTTCCAAAACACACTGGATAGATGTATATCGGTTATTAACGACCAGGGCAGCCATTGTTAAGGACCAAGTAATATTTGAGGTCCAGATACCGCTAGTCCAGGGGGAGGATTACCAGATATTCAATGTTATCCCCGTTCCAACAAAATACCATAGCGGCTATGCATACCTAGAGCCGCAGTCCCAATACGTGTTGGTTAGTAGTACTAGGGTCTGGTACCAACCGATAAGCGCAGTGAGGTTGAGCGAATGTAAGCGCTGGGAAGAGGGAACGGTAATCTGCCAGTTAGAAGGCCCAATGTATAAAGTCGCTTCGCCAGAAGAACATTGTGAGATGGCCCTTTTATCACATGTTAAAGAGCCACCAAGTAAATGTCTCGTGAGGACAGCCTTACCCTCAGTGTTCATACATCCACTAAGGGGTAATCGGTGGGTGATGGTATTGCCACACGAACTCGTGTTTGATTTAATCTGTCAGCTACGGGTACAAACAGTAACTCTGAACGGCAGCGGGATACTAGCCTTGAAGCCAGGATGCAGTTTGAGAAGCTCTTCCATAGTAATCAGAGCCAAGACCACTTATGAAACTAACTTTTACGCGGATGTGGTACCCCGTTTTAACCTCACACAAAAAACAGAGGAACGGGCGGTAGTACTACACACCGGAGGGCTAGATGTCGAGGTGTCCGAACTCCAACAAGCAGTCAACAAGCTAAAAGAAGAAGAACCGTGGACACAGCTGGACTATCATCACTTGGGGAACTATACAGTAACCGGCTCGGCCCTGGTATTAGTAGTGATTTTACTTCTACTGATGTGTCGACTCTGGCAACGTCAAAGGAGTTCTCAAAGAGAGAGGCAAGCAAGTCGACCACAACCAGCAGAAAGAGGGACCCGTCGTGACCATCGGCAGGAAAACTTAGTCTGATGATGGAGAATGGGAGACATAGGATAAGTAGGGTAGGGTAGCATTAAGGTATAAGGGAAAAGGTAATAAGGAAAAAAAAAAAATAAATAAAAATAAAATAAAAATATATAAAAAAAAAAAAAAAGGAAAACCTTCCCCTATTAGGATAGGCCCATAGTGTAAGACCGTAATAGTTTAGGTTGAAAATTGGAAGAAAAAAAAAAAACATAAAAAAAAAAAGGGTAAAAAAAAAAAAAAAAAAAAAAAAAAAAAAAAAAAAAAAAAAAAAACAAGTCCCAATTTTCAACATTAGTCATGTAGGTTTAGTAATTAAAGATATTCTTGTATAAAATACAGTTGCCCGGCTCTGAGACTAGTTCAGGGTGTGGGGCGTCCGCCACGTTGGACTACTTAAAGGCTGATCAACTCCACCCGTCCTTCCCATCAATAAGGCATGAGATCCTTTTTATCTCAGGGTTTGGGTTTTCCCCACGCTGTAACGGAATTAATTTACAATTCCGTTACCAATCCAAACCATAATTCTCAAAACGACAAATCGGCATACACTTCGAGGTAAAACCTCAAAACGATATCACAAATAATATCGGTTATTATCTCATTAAACGACCATGCCGAGATTCCACATTCTTTCTGTGTTTACGTCACTCCAATTACTGTATATGCTCATACGGTAGTTGAATAAACGTAAATACAGAAATAATGTAACACGATCCTTGTTTTTATGTAGATAAGAACAAATAATTTTCAAGGCAAAAGTGTAGCACGGGTAATGAACTTGGTTACTCGAAGCTACCGCTTAGTTTTGATGAATTTCATTTTTTTTTTTTTTTGTATTTTTTTGTTGTTTTTGTACTTTGGTTTTTAACAAAGAAAATGTACAACAACAAAAACCTATGAAAATTGCCACTATCGTCTTACCAATATATTTTGTTGTCATCAAAGTGCATACATTTTGATGATGGCGATGTCACGTTGTCCATGTCACGTTGTCCATGTCACGTTGTTGGACATTTTTTTTATGCACTTTTATGACGAATCGACAAGAAAAATTGGTATAAATAATGTACATTTTTTTTTGAAGGGTCAGTCTTTTTGTGGCACCAAAAGGGGTGTTGGGAAAGTAAAAGCAGTAAAAAAAATTTTTCAGTTGGAATAAAATAGAATTTCAAAGTAATTTTGTGTTTTTTTGTATTTTTTTTTGGCTGCTTTGTGGAGAACAACACTGGGTAAGTATTGGGTTCTTAAGAACCCGTTTAGACTGAAAGGAGCTTGGTTGGTTTGCCTCTATTGAGGCGGGAGCATCGTGTGCTTCGACGCCATAGGCGTTGCACTCCCTTTCCAAACCAGCCACCTCCGAACGGTCGCAATAAACTAATTAACCAAAACTAGTCTCATACTAACCCGTGGGCTTGCTGCCCGAAATATTGCTGTTCCATTTAGGTGTAGTTTAAGGTAGTCATGTTACCTTAAACAACACGATAAACAACCACGGGCGCGGACCTTATTCAGGGCATATCAACCACTAATTTGGGTCCTTTTACATTATATGTCCTAACCCCAATTCCCTTCCTTGATGGCATGATGTCATCACTGTCCCTTTCCAAACAAATTATGCGGTAATCAAGATTACCACTGGTACACCCCAACCACCCACGACCAAGCTACCCCTACCAGACTGAGCTGCAGGTAGCTAAGCCGCAGGGGATGTAGCCACCAGTGGTAATAAATTCTAGAAGCGGGTTGCCTCAGCTAAGCTGAGGGAATTCGTTTCACGCTCGGTAACGAAGCTGGCTTGCGATCCGGAATCTAACATCGCTCTAACTAAATGTATCCTTCCATCTGCACTCTGAACTTTGATCAATGCTGTTGGCAATACTGTTTGTATTGCCGTATTTAACTGACTTTGGTTATCTAGTGCTTCGATTTTATTTGATAATAAATGGCTGTTTAATATCTCTGTAGTATGTTGTGGGACCTCATTCGTACTTGGCGTGGGCACTATTGCATGTTGGATAGTAGTTACTTCTTCGACTGATTTTAGACCGTGAAGAAGTGTATGATGCCTTTGTTGGCAAATAAAACAGAAACTCTTCGAAAAACAGGTAGCCGTAGTATGATTCGCTCGTAAACAATTGGAACATAACCCTTGTTTTGTGATTAAATCCACGCGTGTCGGCAGATCAAATTGTTTAAAACGTAAACATTTAAATAAAGCATGTGGTTTGCTACAACACGCGCAAGCTGGCTGCGTTGTGGTTACATGTAATGCTGTTCTGCCCTTTGATGATTCAAATCGATTACCTGGTCGCTTATTAATTGTGCATCCTTCTAAAGCATCACATCGAAGATTTAGGAATTTGAGAAAATCTGCGGTCGTAGGGTTATCATTTTCTACAGATTCTACAGCCCATCTCTGCTTCGAGTCGTTGTCCAACTTACTCATGATGGTATATATGATCCAATGGTCACGACTTTCTGCTGATTCGCCGAGTGCTTTTAAACCTCGTAAAATTTCGTCGGCGGATTCTGCGAGTGTTCTGAGCAACGTAGCGTTTGATTGATGCACAGCCGGCAATTCATAAAAAATTTTTATATATGAATTAATAATCGATTTTGTTTTGTTGTAACGAGAGTTGAGTTTATCCCAGGCTTCCTTATAGTTGGCTTCGGTTAATGCAACGTGTTTTAGCAGGAGAGCCGCGTTACCCCGCAACAAACCTTTTAAGAGTTGAAATTTGTGGACGTTAGAAAGATTGTGGTTATTATGAATGGAGGCGACATATAGGTCTCGAAATGAAGGCCAGTCTGCATATTCTCCAGAAAAGCACTGCACGTTTATTTTTGGCAATTTAAGGCCCGTTTTTGATGTGTCTTGTTGTAATTTTTGTTGATTAACAAATGAGCCTAATGTGGCATTGAGACGTTCGGTGACATTATCAGCATCTTGAGGATCCGGGATAGTTCTTCGTGCTATCGCTTGCATGAATATTGCTTTGACTTTAAAATATTTTGACTCGAACTCGTCTGCCTTTGAAGTTTGATTTTCAAAAAGCATTAATGCGTCCTCAACTGCATAAAATTCGTCCCATAATTTTTCAATTCTATCATGCCTCACTTGAATGTCGTAGATTGGAACATCCTCATGCAAGGTGTCAGCATAATTTACTGCCTTAGTCAATGTTGTAAAAATTCGACCACGTTGTTGGATTAATGCTGGAGCAGACATTTTGTTTCGGGTCTTTGCGATGTGTTAATTTTTATATTATTAATTTATTATAAATTGCACGATTAATTTTTGTTTTAATGTGTTGTAAACAATATGTTTTAAATCGAAATGCTCTAAAACACGAGTTATGTAATATTGCGAAATGAAAAACACGTGATTGGATATGGTTCGATTAAAAGTGACGTTATAATAAATTTTCTCAAATTCTCGTGTTTGATTAATGTTGTAAAACACGAGTTACGTAAACTCGAAACGAATTAACACTCGCAACTCGATTAACAAATGAGGTTATAACCACTGTTTTTAGTTCAGTTTCCACTAATTCACGTGCTTCTATATTAATTTTCCCATATAATAGGGTTAAAATCACTTTCACTATTTACAGTTTGTTCACTTCAGTTATTGCCCGAATTTGATTCGAATTAATTTATTGTATAATAGTTGATGGTTTCACTTACTTAAATCGTTTCTTTGAATCCCTTATGAATTGAAGTATCGTTGATGGTTGATATTCGAAAGCTGGGTATTGCTGTGATACGATTGATGTTTAGCTATGAAACCGATCCGGCTCGAAGGACCATATGATTTTGTGATGCGGTTGTATTGTAAACCGATGCACGATAGCAGAATTAATTTAAAAAAAAAAGGTTTAATGATTTTGACAAAAAAGTTTTTTTTTATTTTATGATTATTATTTTTAAGTAGGTACAATGTTGTTAGCTTGACCGCTCGTTTCTTAATGATTAATGCATGACCAATGTACTAACATTTTGAACAACAGAAAAAAAATACACTGAATAGAATAGTATGCTTGCGCACAATTATAGTTAGTTAACTGTGTTAGTTAACAGATGCCACTCTGATCACTAAAAAGTGCAAATCGTCCAATCTCTACAATTCGATTTGACAGCAAGTAAGTGTTTACATAACAAGAAAACTAAATTAATTAATAAAATAATCATAATTTTTATACAATTCAAGGTAACCCAGATTAGGTAATAAATTATCATAAGTTAAGTATAATCACAGATAAATGATAACCAGATGAATTAATAAAACGAATTTATTGATTTTTTCAAAATCAACTGATAAAAGCGCCATTTAGCAAGTGGCATAATAAATAAGCGCAAACCGGTACCCCATGAATGTGTCTATGCTCTTATATCAACAGCGCAAAACGTTTCGTACCACGTACACATTTCATATAAATCCATCTACCTATTGTATGAATATTGTAAACATTTAAAAAATATTGATCGTATACTTGTGTACATATTATGTATGTATGTATGTATACTAAGTATGGATAGGATGTCTTTTTTCTTCTCTTTTTGTTTGTATTTTTATTGAAATTTACGATTTTGAGTTGATTACATACATGTACGAGTACATATATTCAGACTAAAAAAATTTATAAAATGTTTCGTTTTTGAATTAAAATTACTTGAAAAAGCTATTTGATAATTAAATGCAGAAAATAAAATTTTGGAAAATCTATTACCTACATAATTTAGTTAATTTACGAATTTTCTCAGAAAGTAGAAGAGTTACGTAAATGGTATATAATGACAGTTTTGTTTGGGCTGAGACGGAGAATTTAAGATATTTTTTCTTTAACGGATCGACTACTGATCAAAGACGCTGGATAATGGTTCAAATTTTTAATTGCAATTTGGGTCTTATGATACATCAAATGAAAGGTATTTTTATTGTAAAACCAATCAGGAAGGTTTTAACTATTGTTAACAAAAAAAATGGGATACATCTCTAAAATGTCAGTCAAAGCTTTCACTATAATAGTGAAAGCTTTAAATCTGATTAAATTTTTGTTTTATTATAATAACTTCAAATACTTAGGCTCTGCGAACTAATGAAATGCACGATTTTATCTTCCCGCTTCAGTTCGTCAGATACAGATGATGTATTCAGGAGCTAATATATTTAGGTATTTAATATTTAGGATTTTTCAACGTATGACAAAAAAAATATTTGTTGTAAGAGAAAACAGTTTACACCATTGTTATTGTAATAAAATATCTTTGATTTGTGTATAACATGACCGCTATTGCTTAGAAATTTAATCCATTACCTTACCAAGCACCCCTGCGCCAGATGATCCATTGAAGAAAAAAAATATACTAATTTGACAAAAAACGAAAACCTCGTTAAAAAAAGTTGAATTGTAATACACCAAACCTCATTTTAAATGTTTAACTAAATATTCTAACCATAAAAAGAAAATTGGAGCTATTTCTGAATAAGATATACTAATTCGTAAGTGTAAGATTCTTGTTTGATTTGAGTAATCAGATTCGTTCGTTTCTTATTCAAGTCAAATACGAATCTTACACTTTTGAATTCGTATTGTATTGAAAACAAGACATGCAGAAGTCCTTTCTTCTGGTCTAATGCTTAACTGATCACTATGAAATTTGAAATGGGATGATATGGAACTTGTTTTCGGAAATTTTAAGTGCGGTATCGTAATCGATTGCGATTATAATTGTTGCGCTTGCGACAATAAATTTACTAAATTTCAAATAAATTGAAGTTACAAGTTAGAGTTGAAGAAGAATTTAAAACACAAACTCGATGAAGCTAGAGTTTGTTCTCTGATAGTTCATAGTTTTATTAATTTTTTAATTTGAAAAAATAAAGATAATAAACAAAAAAATAAATATAATTCATGAAATTTAATTATATAAGTTTGAAGATTTCATTTTCCCTGCAAAACTATTCGCCAATTGGGATTTCTAGTATTTTGATAATTTCCCTTAATATATTTTTCGGCCAACCAACTGCAATGTTTTCTTATTAACACCAAAATCATAAAATTTAATGTAAATTTATTATGTTCGCAGCAAGGGTTTTGATCATTGTAAAAATCTGGAAATTTAATGCGTGTGTTATGTATGCATAATTTAACAATATGCTCTTTTAAATTTTTAATTTGAGGTTTTTCATAGAACATTCTACCAAACATATAGATTTGGGCTTTACATATTTCAAAAAAGCAATCCGTTGGTGCCTTAAGCCTTCCTAGGTCACTTTCATCTTTGTAATAATTTTTGTGGTGAATAAGATATTCCGATGGTACTTCCATTACATCATTAGGTTTTAAATAATTATGCTCACATCCAACGCATTTTAACATTTTATTAATTTTACACGCCACATATCCAATAAAATATCTTATTGAAGCATCTGTGAAATTGGTAGGTATATCATCCATATCTAAATTTATAAAATTGTCACTTATATCGGAGACATCTTCCATGTCAAACACGTATTCATTGGTTCCAGGTACCTCTGAAATGCCAATGGGGACACAATTTATTTCCTCCTCAATCAGTTCCGCACCGTCAGTTGGGAGTTTTAAAGATTCAGATGAATCTTCCTCGCAATTGGCACAATTAGAAAATGGGGTTAGAATTTTGATGGTGGTTAGCTTTGCTATATTATGATTGAATTCGTATACTGAAGGGTTCTTGTTATGTCCATTAGCTGCCCTAATCTGCGAAAACAAGTTTTCGATAGGATCCTGATTTAATCTTGCAGTTAGTAAATATTCAATCCCAGAGTTTTCTGACTTAATTTGCAGCGCTAATTCGTTAATCCCATTAATTGTTTGAATTAATCCATCAAAACAGTAGACCGTTGTTTTTTTTACGATTTTAATCTTTGATATGTAATCAACCATATACTTTAAAAATTCTGTTATTTCGTTGTCTAACATCAAAGCACTCGCGAATTTATTTTTGCTAAATTTTGATTTCGAATTTAAGCAATCGAAGAGTTTGTCGAATTTTTCGATAAACTTAAAAGTAGCAATAGCGACTGATGCATTGTCATTACCGATCTTTCCGAGTTAAACCGCAGTTTTAATTCCAGCTGCTACACTTCTGCTTAATACCTGTACAGCTAGCTTAACCCTCATTTTCTCAAACGTGTTAGGATAAATGTGCTTCTTCGAAATTTTTGGGCAACATTTGGTTACTGAATCTTTTTCTAAATTATATAATTCTTTTACAATATGCCAACTGACTATTCCATCAGGGCATTTTAAATCGGACTTCATTAAGGTATTCCTTACTGATTTGATTAGATGTGGCGGATCGTAAATACCAATTATTTGTTGGTCGCCAGATTGTAAAAATGGTCTAGTTACTGTCATTCATCACATTTTGAATGCTTTCCGATTGCTGGATCCCTGGTCACACGTTACAGCTCTTACTTTGACACCTAGTTCCTTACATTTATCCAAATTTTCCATAATTAATAAATAAAGTTTGTCTGATGTTATGGATTGATTGGATACAAAATAACTGAGGACAAATTTCCAGTTCGAAATAATACTTCTAATCATAAAACAACAAATTATTTTTCCAATCTTGTCTTGTCTCTCGGTACCAAAATCAACGAAACCATCAATTTGATCAGAATAAATGTTATATATCAGGTCGCTTTTGATCTAGACTTCATCAAATATTAATACAACCTGTTTTAAATTTTCGCTCATACTGCTGATTTTTTCTTTAATACTTGAGAAAATATTTACATTGAACCCATGACTTAAATGTTTAATAGGTTGCCACCTCACTAATGATGCTTTCGACGGTAGGTTTAAGTTTAGATTTTCTCGTAAATATTTATAAGTATTAAACACACATTCAAACAACGATTCAGCGAACATATATATGAAGCCAACAATACCCATAAAACCACAAAATGTAATTCAAATTTTGCACAACATTTATTAACCGAGAAACATACATACACGGATTTTGAAACAAATTTACACATTCTTCATAGACTTCATAAAGGCAACAAAATGGACAGAATTGAGGAATATGAAATATACAAACGGCGGAATGATCCACTCATGCTAAACGACAAAATTAATTCAAAAACGAATAAAATTTTTGATTTAGCAATCCAAAACAAGATGTCGTTTACATAGAAAGCGAAAAAATAAAACAACAACAAAATTTTTTTCATTAATAGAACAAGAACTGAAGAAGGACGAATGTCCGAAACCGGTCTTGAATTTAAAAATAAATAATATATTACAAAAAGAAAGTTAATTGTTTTTAATTATTTAATTTTATGAAAATTCATTTATATATGTGTTTTCATATAATAATAATAAATGTTTTGAGCCAGAAGCTTTTGGTTGCTAGGCCATTTCTCGTTTTTCGATCTGTAACTTGTTAACATTTTACAGAAGGTTTTGGAATTTTCGTGAATGGTCAACTGGTCAATAATTTTGGTCATTTGCTGTTTCACATATTTCGGTTTGCCTACATGTACGAGTGATTTCTTACGTCTATATCTATTTATTTGTTGTTTGTAATTATTTGCTTGTCCTTTAAATTTATAATTCGTAACGATTCATAAAATTTTAATCTGTAATAATTTTCGTTTTTTATGTTCCGTAAACAATTTTTGCAGTTAGGAGGATTAATTTCGACTTTAGAGTAGTACGGTGGTTCTTCGAAGACCGAAATGTCACTTTGGATATTTTCCTTATCATTCTCACTCGTGAATGGTAAACTATAGGTTTTTCCAGAGAAGCGTGTGCACATATCGGTGTCACTGTAACAAGTTTCGTCAATTTCTGAAATATTATCAACTGATAACATCGTTATCATTGACACGTTATCATCATCGGAAAAAGCGTCGAAATCATCTTGTAAATTTTCGGTTGTGTTACCTACTGGCTTATCGCCCAAATTTTTAGTAGGGACAGCATTTCTTCTTAACCCCGTTTTAGTGAAATATTTCTTTTCAAAATGTTTCTCACAAACCCTGATATTTTTAATATTCACATTACAATATTTAATCCACTCATTATATTTTTTATTACACTTGTTTAATTTAAAAAGTCGAATATTTTTACGTTTAGACGAATCACAATTATCTACAGCACACCTAATTCCACTTTTTCTCCTATCAAGACTGATCTCCATTATTTTAAGATCAGTTCTTTTAAAATATTTAAACAAATTCAATAATAAACAGAAACTAATAACTAATAATAAATATTTATATTTAACCAAATACGTAATACAATAAACTAATTTTCAGTTATTCACTAATATTGTTATCACTTTTCCGATCAAATTTAAGATTTTATTTTATTCGATTTTACTATAACCATGAATATTGTTTTGGTTATTACACGTTTTGTATTCACACAAAAGGAGTATTTTTCTGTTTCTATTGCATTTACTACATTTTACAAAAATGCAATTATACAAATTTTGGGAATCCCACAATACAAGCACATGCATAGCTAAATGTGGAAACAGTAGAATTGAATAAGTAAATACATAGTAAAAAAGGAAAAAATATGTATGGATTTATATGTATAATAATGTGTTAGTGTATATACATATTTTGTATTCGTCAAATGAAGGAAATAAATAATCTATTTTAAATATTGCGTTTCGTTTCGTAGCTAATGCTGTGTGCCTCAGAAGACTTTTCAAACTAAACTTTTCAAATTTTGAAGCTTCCGCTACTTCCTCATAGATGCTAGGCGGAAAGTCAATTTACGAGGTTACTTTTCAACGACTTTTCAATATATTTGACGTACTGTTTAAAATACGTAGTGTGCCCAAATTAAAAATTAAATTACCAAAATGTACAAAGTAAACAACAGAAAAAATATGAAGTTTTAAAAAAGCCACCAAATTGCACATAAAGTATATGTCCAGTTTGATGGAACTTTCTAGTTCAAGCGAAGATGAGTGACGACATGTATGTATGTGTATTTCATATATGTAAATACATAATAATAAAACTGGGGATATGGTGAAATCTATTGAATTTTGAAAGGCTGAACTATTTTAAGAATTACTTTTAAATAAAAGACAGAATTCATATTGTTTTATTATATTATATTTATTTCTATGGGAAGATTCCTTAATGTATGTCAATAATCCTAAAGCTGTTTCATCATCTGCATCATTATTAAATATATCGAAGTATTCATCTAAGACTACTTCAAACGGTTTCAACTCAAAACTCTTATTAATGCAAATATTGTACATTAAACAACAGGCGGTTATCGCAATTTTTAATTTTCAATTCCAGTGATTTTAAAAATCGCCCACCATCGTGCTTTCTTTAGTCCAAATGGATTTTCTATAATGCTTCGTGCTCAATGCACAAGGTTAAATTTGTTATAATATTACAACATAATAATAAAAAATTTATAATTTTACAATATTTTGAGCTGTTTATAAAACTTGAATGACATTTGAAAAGTTTAGTTGAGTATAAGCAAAGGCACAATTGAATACTTTTAACCTAGTGGCATCTATTGAAATATTGCATAAATTACTGGGTTTTACAAAAGTTTAGTTTGAAAAGTCTTCTGAGGCACACAGCATAAATGCATTTGTTTCCTTCACTGTGCTGATCGAATTTTTATGGTTGTTTTATTTTACGTTAGATGGAATTTGTGTAAACTGTATGAAAATAATTTGTAAAGGTTTTTTTCTGCGATTGGGGTTACGGTTGAAGCTTACTCAAAATAATTCACACCGTAAAATGGAGCCATTGTTTTTTTTCAAAATTTTGTTCCTATTGATTCATCTGGGTTATCTGTGGTATAATCAATCTAATACATATAGATAAAAATTTTAATGTCTTTAAATTTATTTTAGAATTTACTCTACTGTGACAGCTGATTCGAAGTTTCAATAAATGTATTTAATATATAAATTAATTGTGGTGTTATAAAATATATAAATTAATTGTGGTGTTTTGATTTTGTGCCGTTTGTGAAGAACTCACCAAACATTACGCTCTTTAAAAATAAAGACCCATGTAACTGAAAATACGAAATCAGCCGCATATGGAAATTTGTGTCCTCCATCGAATTCGAAGAATTCATCGAAAACATATTAAATACATTTAAAACAAATATCTCAAATATGGGTTGCGAAGAAAATATTCTTGACAAACTTTTTACGAAGTTTATTCACGGGAAATATCCACACCGATTAAGTGCTGCGGACACTGCTCGTATTACCAAATATATAATTGCTGAATTTATACGTCTTAGCTTAAAGCAAAAAAAAATGATGAACTCGAACAACCGAAAAGGCATCAAATTAAAATTTTTCAATTTAGAAGAAAACGAAAACTAAAATTCTACTAATATGTATCTTTTTTTTTGTTATTTTGAAATGGATTTCATTGTATTTACTTAAAATGTTTATGCTACCAAAACAAAATACAAAAGGTCAATGACCGTGTGAACTGCAAAAATAAAAATTATCTTTTCTCATTCCTAAACAATTTTTTGCTAAATAGAAATTACATATCTACATATTCAATTATTTATTAAAATATAAAAATAAAAATAATTAGTGAAAATTTTAAATAAAATAAAAAATTGAGTTGAAATTAAAAAATGACAAATTGATTTTTATTGCCATTTTGGTCAGTTTTAGTGTATTTGGTTTTAGGCAATGACCTTCAGTATTTAAAAACAAAAACAAAAATTATGTTTGAGTAGTAGCTACGTACAACAAAAATACACAATTAAAATGTGTATTTAAAATGATGTGTAGTCGGCTATGAACATATGGTTATTCGTTACTAAGTGTTAGAGTAGGATAAAACTACACGTGAACAATTCGAATTTCTGTTGTATATTGAATTAACCATACAAACATTTAGGCGATGGCCCAAATTTTATATGCGATCGACGCGACATCTGGAATTTCACCGATTAAATATTTTTTTTGTTTGATGTATGATGTACTATATGTATTTATACTATGGTTGAACTTAATACTAAAGTGCCTATGGGCCCTGATGGTATTCCCTCGTTACCCTTAAATAATTGTGCCGTATCTTTAACCCTCGTATGTAATCCCAGTATTTAAATCTGGGCCAAAAAATTCAGTTGAGAATTATAGAGGAATAGCTATTTTATATATAAAAACTTAATTGTTCCCCAATAACACGATTTTTTTTCTGGTAGATCAACGACAACCAATCTTGCGGTACTTGTTAATGATATTGTTTTATGTTTCAGGCGTTATGGTACAGGCGTTTTATTGATACAACAGGACCTTAATCGGTTTGTAGCTCCGTACAGTTTACAAGACGTGAAAGTTGATAGAGTTACTCAGTTTATTGATTTAGGTGTTTTGTTTTCAGGTAACCTAAGTTTTACTAAACATATAGAAATGATTGTAGCTAGGGCCGGCTCGATACTTGGTTTCATAAAAAGACATGCTGGTCAATTTTCTGACCTATATACTCTCAAGCCATTATATATTTCTTTTGTTAGACCTATTTTGGAATACGATGTAGTTATCTGGAGTTCTAGTTATAAAATCTTTAGCGATCGTATTGAACGGATTCAAAAAAAGTTCTTTATATTTGCCCTCCGAAGACTTCCGTAGTCTTCAGGATTTAGTTTACCCCCTTATGCCTGTCGTTATGCACTTTTGAAGTTTCTTAGTCTTGAATTCAGAATATTTGTGCTACGATTGATTACCCGGAGAACTCTTCGTCCACGACAGTTAATGTTGAGTATTGATTTTTATCGTACGAATTCAAAATATTTTAACCAATATTCAGAACTTTTCGATTTCAACATTTAAAGAGATTTTTTTAAGAGTCTTATTCGAAATAATAGAAATTTGTAAAACTTTTTCATATACAGAACCTATTAGTATTGTAACCTGTGCTATTTATTAGTGCTGGTCAATAAATAAATATACCTAATGGGCCAATTCAGCAAATGTTTTTATTCGCATAATGAGGGCTTACATTTTTGTATCATTTTATTTAGGTAAAACAACAAATGAAAAAATAACTAAATGAAATTCTTTCAATAAGTAAATGAATTAACTTTCATTCAGGTTGCGGCAAACTTGTTTACGACTAAATCCTTTTTGTAGATTTAAACAATGTTTTAATCTAGATTTTAATGTACAATAATAAACTGAAAATAAATGGAAAATGTGTGTAGCTATACGAGTAATAAAATCCTACGTATTCGAAATTCTTTCTTTCTGTAAACCATTACCTCTAGAAAAAATAATAATTTGCATTATACAAATCGCTAAATTCTTCAACTCGTTCGTCATTGAATTACTCTCTAAAATATCTCGTAAAACCCCATATTTGTGTCAGTATTTAAATAGAAATTTTTCTGTAAAATTCTTTACACAAAAACTTTCCGATATATCATAAACTGTACAAACATCACAATCAGATAATTATGTGGGTTGTGCTAATAATATTCACATGGAATGTGCTGAGAACTTGGGAAATCCGGATGATTTACGGAATTTGGGAATTTTAGTAAATCAAGAAAAAACAAATTAGTAACTTTTATATTTTTAGTGTATACAAAATTCATTTTTGTTAATGAAATTTTATTAGAAATGTTTAGTAAGTTTTATTCTTAGAAAATTTCTGAATCAGAATAAATGATTGTTTTGTTTAATTTATACGAAGTTAATATTTTCAAAGTGACATGTCTAGGATTATGAAAAAATCGGTTCTCTTATCAGGCAATGGCGACTGGAGTGATTGTACCATAATTTACATTCTGTTTATATAGAATTCCTACATTAAATTAGAAACAAGTATTTTAAGCTATACATCTGGACAAAATTAACGCATATTTTTTTTTGTTTTAAAAAAATTACGCTTGTCAATTTTAATGAAACTGGTGTCATATGACCACCAATCATAAGGGCCCAAAACTGGATTTTTTTGGAATAATATGGCGATTATTTTTCACTACAAAATATTAAATTCGCAACAGTAAATATTTTCGAAAAAAAACTCTTTATTTAAATGTTTATTTCTTTGTCAAATGTCGGATTAAAATTGTGTCTCTTATTTTTAATTAAAGAAAATTTGGTATATTATCCAATGCTGCGGTTTGTCTTTTTTATGTTTTGTTTTATATGGCTTTTTTCTTGTCCGATTTAAACATAAGCACCACTTACTGATTCGATTTTTACAAACTTAATTAATATTTATAATATGATTTTATACCAATCAGGGCCGTTGAATGAAATTTATCGTCGTACAAAAATTATTATATTTAACACGTCACCCCCGGCTTTGATGGTAATAATTATTGAAAATTTTTCATCACACTTGTAAAAGTAAAAATTGTAGGTATTGTTTTTCGACCGACAGCGATAATTATTCTGTTATCAACACATTTGGAGGGAATAAACAATAATTAGAAAGATTAAGCGGCCGAAAATAATACTTACATTGTAGTCCAGTGTTTGACGGTAAAAATAGGTTATTATCTCAAAATTCTTACGGACAATATCGATTGCCGTGAAATTTGTTACGCCCTATGGGTGTCCCATTTTTTTGTGTGTTCAATATTGACTTTCACATTTGTACCTCCCATAAGCGGAAATTTAAAAGACAATTTTTTTTTGTTATATACAACTAGACCACCACAATGTTGACTTTCAGTGTACCCTACTTCGTTTCCTCATTATCGATTTTTTTTTTGTAGTGGTTTATGATCTTCGAAATGGATTTTCCTGCCTGTGGCTAAGTCTATAAAAGCTGAACAAAATTGAAAGAAAAAAGATTCTAGTTTTTGGTTTTTTTCTGAAAGGTTGTGCTTTCTGACTTTAAGTCATTAAACCTGCGAGAAAAAAAAAATGTAATATCAATATCTACTGCGTATCGATTTCGTATCGATCGTATCTTCTAAAAAATGCTTTAGAGCGATTTTTGAGAATAATTCGAAAAACCTTACGGTTTATCAAAACATCAGTAAGGACGAAAATAAAGCTTATAAAAGCTGTGTTTTTTTATTCGCTCCCGATAGCTGCTATCGAGAGCCTTCATTTTTCTACGCTTAAATTTAAATTTGACGCGCTATTTATTGGTAAACTAAAGTTATTTGACATCACACTATCATTTTAAATTCAATTGTTTAGCGAAAGCTTGATATAAAAAATATTTGGCTCTACCTATTTATACGGAGCGCTATCGGGAGCCACTTTTTATATGACGGCTCTCGTAGCAGCTATCCGGAGCGAATCAAAAAACGAAGCTAAAATAATAAATCAATTGGTTTATTTTTATTTCTCTAGATGCAAACGAACCAAGTTGTGACTCGTTGACTGTTTGTGACTGTTTGTTCGCCGAAAACTAAAATCGAACCTTTGAACGTTAAATAACGGAAAAACGACGAATTTTGGAACACAGTCTTTTAAAACTTTTTAAAGTAATTGAAAGGACCTTTAAAATGAGCTTTAGTGAAAGTCATTAGCATAAAACTTACGGAGTTATGATAAAAATAAAATGGTTTTCTCGTTTTTTCAGAGAAAAAATAAAACAATGAAACAATTGGCTTAACCGCAAGAATTGAAATTAGACGTAATCCATTTACAATGTACTTTATTTAGATACTAACATTAGGTTCTAGAAGTTTTATCGGTTTAGAATGCCTAGATTTGAAAAAAGTTTGATTGAAATTATTTTTAAAATTTTTGAAAAAAATTTTGTTTTTGCACAATAACTCATAAAATAAAAAAGATACCATATGTACAAAATGCACAAGTGCAAAAATTACAGTTTTTCTTGCAGAAAGTTTTGTTATTTATTTTATTTCTCTAGGATGATGAAAATTAATTGAGATATCACCGTTTTAACCGAAGTGTTAAACACGAAGTGTTTAAACGAAGTGTTCAAGGAAGTTTGACTTTATACGAAATACTTTATAAATGGAGATATATAAATAATATAAAGTTTTAAGAAAAGGGTAAAAGCACACATCGGCACTATATATCTTTTGTTCCTTGAATCATTTCCTACTTATTGTCCAAATTTCACGTCAATTGCTCTTGCCCGTAAGAATTTTAAACGAGAAACCGTCAAACACTGGCCTATTAGGCGCCCATAAAAAAGAAACAAATTCTTTTATAAACGTAATGAAATTCTACATTTGAAATGGAGAATATTTCGTATTTCTCCTCTTTACAAAAAAACAAAATAAAAAATCCTTCTTCCTTATTTTCATGAATACATATTGTTGTTTCATTAAAATTTCATTTCATAAAAAATTGTTTTAAATGTTTAAAATGTTTTAAAAAAATTAATGCGCCCATTGTTTTGTATTTCTTTATATACTTTTGTGTGCATTGTTTTTGGATTTTTGGTATATTATTCTTGGAAACAGATGTGCAGAATAGGGAAATTACAATACACTATTTTCAATGGAATGACATACATGTAATCTGCAAGTTCTGCAGAATTTTACATGTTGCCTCTATTTCTAAGTTTTCTACATATTACAAGATTATAACATAACCTAAGTATTTTTATTTCTGAAAATTTTTGCATTTTCCTGACATTTTGCGCATTTTATCACCGACTTTTTAGGAATAATGTCCGACTTATTATCAGATTTACTATGAAAGTTGTTGCAAAAACTCGGAAAATGATGACAAAAAAAGTTAGGTTATGATACGACAAGTCCGTGGGTGGGGCTTATAATATAAAATTTGGCGGCAAAATTTTACTTCGTAATTTGATTACATACATACATTTTAAATAAAAATATATTTTTTTTAATTTTAAAATTTTATGGGTTTTTCTACATTTTTTATTAACACTACGCCTTGCAGCAACAACATAATCAACCATTGAATAAATGCTCGTCCATTCAGCATACATTTGCATCATGATTTGCAAGCCATGCCTGGGATATACATATATATACGAGTATATCTTTCATCCAAACTGCGTAACCATTTTCAACCCATTCATTCATGTGTCACGAAACCAATTGGCTTGCTCAAATCTAATTTGCTGGCCATATCTGGGTCATTGAAATAGACCGGATTAAATATTTTATGAGACCTGTGTAAATATGTAAAACACCAAAAATTAAGTTTGAAACATTTATTCGGTTTAAAATCACTTACAGTTTGGCACAAGCAAAACGTAAAACTTGCTCACTATTTAAATATGTTTATACAAATTGATTTTATTATACAGGCTTGGCCAAAAGTATTGAGCACCCTACAAATTTTGCACGTACATGATAAGTATGGCAGAAAACAAACCATTTTGTGGGAGGATGATTTTTTTCAGCATCTAAAAATGTTTAAAAAAATGACTTACCCAGCTGCTGGCAATAAAACATCTGGAGCAATAAAATTTGTCATTTTACCATTTCTGTATTTATTTATCAGTCCGCTACTTTCGCTTATTGTAAACACATCCAGTGATCTAGGGCGCTTTTCGTGGTGTGTATTGTTAAAAAAAGTGATATTATCTTAATATGTCAAAAAAAAAATGAACTTAGTTCAGAGCAACGTGTGCAGATACAGCTTCTGCATGAGCAAGGGAAATCACAGGTAGACATTTCTAAAACTGTGAAATGTTAACGCCGATCGGTGCAATATGCTATTGAGCGATTTTCCGCAACCGGATCACATAGTAATAGGCACAGAACCGGCAAACGCATCACCACAGACCGTGAGAACCGAAATCTTGTGAGAGAGTCATTGAAATTTAGAAAAAAAACTTCTTCAGACCTTAGTGCTGAGTGGTCAGTAGAAATTAAAAAACAATTTCTTCTCGAACTACTCGTAGAAGGCTTCAGGAAGCTGGTCTGAGAGGCAGTAAAGCCAGGAAGAAACCGTGGCTCTCCGAAAACAACAAGAAAGCTCGGTATAAATGGGTACAAAAATACCAAAGTTTGATCGAAGAAGATTGGTCAAATATCGTTTGGTCAGACGAATCAAACTTTCAGGTAAGTTAGTCAATTTTATGCCCTATTAAAATTAAACAATATGATTTTAAAATAAAATTTATGGATAAAAATATTTTAGTTTTTCGAAGTCTTTATATTTTTTCTTTATTTCAGATTTTTGGTACTCCTGGTGTGACGTTTGTACGTCGCCGCGTCGGCAAAGAATTTAGCCCAGAGTGTGTGGTACCAACCGAAAACACGGCGGAGGCAGCATAATGGTCTAGAACTCTTTAAAATATATAAACGTCCTTGAATCTGCGTTGCTGCCCTAATTTTAAACACTTTTTAGTGAAACGAACATGGCTGGCGTTAATTTCTAGCAAGATAACGCGCCATGTCACAAAGCTGCTCGCACAATGGCATGGTTTCGAGAAAAAGGCATTGATCTTCTGGAGTGGCCTGCCCAGTCCCCGGACCTAAACCCCATAGGACATATATGGGGTTTATTAAAAGGCAAAATCAGGCGCCACAAAATAAACACAAAAGAGGAGCTAAAATGACACCTGCGCCAGGAATGGGACTCTATACGTCCTGAAGAGTGTAAAAAACTTGTTAGCTCTGTGCCGAAAAGAATTTCTGCCGTAATTTTGGGAAAGGGTCGGCCTTCAAAATATTGATTTTTTATGAATACATAGTAATATTAATCTGTAAAAATGGTTTCAATTTATTTCAATTTGATAGGTACTCTCCAAAAAACTGTAAGATATCATGGGTGCTCAATACTTTTGGCCAAGGCTGTACATGTAAGTTAAATAATTCGCAGACACAAACAGAAAAATAAAAATTCTTTAATCTAAAAATGATCGCACAAGAGACAACCGAAATTATTGACTATTCAAAATAAAAGGACTAAGTTTAAAATTACTGCAGCTCTCCAACGTGAAACACCTCAGGAAGTTGAACATGCGATGCACGCAGTAAATGAAGATAGAAAAATGTAATTTACTCAGGTGGAGTTAAAAAATATATATATTGTAATAAATGTAATATTGTAATTTATACATGTAATAAAAATAAAAAGTATTCTTATAAAAAATTTAAAAAAAAAATATATTTTTAATTAAAAGATTTAAATTCAAAAGTGAAAGTTTGCCGCTAAATTTTATATTATAAGCCCCGCCCACAAATTTGTCGTACCATAACCTAACTTTTTTTGTCATCATTTTCCGAGTTTTTGGGACAACTTTCATAGTAAATCTGATAATAAGTCGGACATTATTCCTGATAAAAGTCGGTGATGAAATCCGCAAGATATCAGAAAAATGCAAAATATTTCGGAAATAAAAATACTTGGGATTTCAAATTTGTTGACAGAAAATATTTGTTTTAGTAATTGCCATAATCGAGAATAAAAATTAATTAATTTAGGACAAAATATAGGCATCATTCATATAAAAAGCTTGTATATTAAAATTAAATAAATATCAAATAAATGTCAAAAATATAGAATTGCACTTGCTTCACAAAATCAATTGATAGACCATAAATTATTATTACAGAAACCCTTGTTGATGTTGTTTCAGAAGTACTACTAATTAATTTATATATTATATAACAAGCATTAAGCGAAAACTATAGTTAGAATAAGAACAATAAAAAAATAACGTAAGAGAGCGAGAAAGGGGATTTGTGTGTATTCGACCATACTTAAAATAAGAATTTTTACTTTATTAATTTTTTGTTGAATATTAATTAATTCATGTAATATCTAATATGCTACCGGTGGTTAGAACATTTTAATTGTGTTTCGATTAACACGAGAAGTATATTAGTATTTACGAACAGTAATTCAACGAAACCGACTAATAGACGTAATTCTATTTATTTAATTAAATGATTTTTAATATGTTTCGAAGATTGTAAGAGAATTAAAATGGTCTAACCACCGGTAGCATATTAGATATTACATGAATTAATTAATATTCAACAAAAAATTAATAAAGTAAAAATTGGCGTACACAGAAATAGAACTTTGTGAATATTGTGAAGAAGAAAAATTGTAAGAGAATTCATCTGTATTAGTTATGATTCGCTAATACTTAAACGTACAGCACATTCTGTATATATAGAATGTAAATTGTGGTACAATCAGTCCAGTCGCCGCGGCCTGATGAGAAGATTGATTTTTTCATAGTCATAAGCTCATCAGTTCGAAACTGGATTGAATTCTCTTACAATCTTCGAGACATATTAAAAATCATTTAAAATGGGAAACTTAAATTTTTTTTGGAGGGGAAATGGAAATTTCAATTGTCACTTAAAAAACTTAAGAGAAGCAAAATTTTTCGTGTAAACTTACAAAACATAAAAAGGTTGCACAAATTTTTTACGCGGGAAATAAAAAACCAGTTTCATTAATTATTAATAAATAAATTAAAACGGGAGTATTTGAGCATTAAATTAGACTATAATAATTGAGTATTTATAATATATTGTACATTTAAAACATCAAACAAAAATTTGAAACATAACCTAAAACCAATTTAATTGAGATATTACATTTTTTTAAAACAAAAAAAATTGCAGAGTGTTTCTGTATCACTAATTAGAAACAGATAATGTAAATTAATTAATTTTGAAAAAGGTTGCATAACTTTTTACTGTAGAAAGTAATCAACTAGTTTGGTAAAAATTAATTGTTAATAAATAAAATTTTGATTAAGTATTAATAAATAAATCAGAACGGGAATATTTGAGCATTAAATTAGACAATAAATAGTTGAGCAATTATATTGTACATACTTTTAAAACTCAAACAAAAATTGAAACCTAACCTAAAAAAATAAAATTGAGATATACAATTTTTTTAAAACAAAAAATCTGGTCAGCTGATGTATAAAATTATACTGCTATTTAATACACAAAATATTATGATGATCAACCTAAAAGAAAAAGAAAACAATTTATCAACAAAGAATCATGGATCAGCTCTAATATATTAAAAATACTTATCTAATTGGCACAATTGAAGGCTGGCGTATCCATAACATAAACGTAACATACAATTCTGAAACAAAAGAAAACGAATTACGAGATAAATGTAATTTTTATATATAGAATAATTTACTTACCTAAATTCAAATTATTATTATCACTATTAAAATTTTTGTAAATATTATTAGAAAGTTGACAGTACTTCTTACTGTCAAAATAATCATAGTAGATTTCATTGTTAAAAATATTTTATACCATTTGAAAGAACGAATTGCAAGATGAAAATTATGAATTAGTGCATACTTCACATTTGTTTTTACGCACATAATAACGCATATGTATTGGTGCGTCTTTTTTGTTTAAAACGATAATTTTCATATTGGAATGCGTCAGTCTGGTTTTTAGTATTCATGCATTAAAAAGCAAAAAATAAATGTCGTAAATTAAATCAATTAATAAAAATTATAAATTTGTTAAAAATAGAACTAGTACTGAATCGTATTTAATTTAATTAATGTGAACTCTGTGTGCGAACTTTGAAAATCGAGGCTTTTATATCCTCCCTAATTTGTGCGGCGTTTTGGAAATTAAAATCCAAAAATCAAAATTAATCTCGTGGAAAATAGAGTGTTCAATCCACCATATTGGTCCTTCGAGCCGGATATGTGAGTTCACATCAAAACTCTCACTAATTTTACGGCATTATTTAACATTCGATAGAAGAATACTAAAAAAATATACATTTTTCGTGCAATTGCATGTTATCACGTAGAACAGGTGGTTGCGGGTGGCAAAAGACAATATATTGCCTAATCTTGTTGAAAAAATTTATCGAAGTACCGTTATACTTCTCGAACATTTTAACGCGTGGTTTTGTGGTTTAATATGAAAAAATTATTTGTGACCATTAAGTGTATGTGAATCAATCGTAATAGTAAAATTATACTTCTACATATATTGTTTACGCTTGTTATTAAAAATCATCGAAGTACCGTTATACTTCTCGAATATTTAAACGCGTGATTTTCTTGGTTGATCTTGAAAGTTTATTTTGTGAACATTAAGTGTATGTGCATCGATCAGTATGAGTGAAATTACGGTTCTAAAACGACAAAGAACTACTGCGAAAAATAAATTAGCGCAATTAATGACATTTGCTAGATCAATCAATGAAAATGCTACATTAGATCAATTATCTGTTCGTCTTGAGCAAGTTGTCAAGCTGCATGATTCAATTAGAGATACTGAAAACCGTTTAGTGGCGTTGAGTGAAACCGAAGAAGTCGATCTTTCCATTGATGACATGTATTATGAAGCTGCAGCCGCTTTAAAAACGCACATTCGACAATTAGAACTACAAGAACCGCAACCTTCTCATTCCTTGACCTCAACATCAATCAATGCGACTCAACTAAATTCTGGCCATGCGGAATTGAAACTACCAAAGTTATACATACCGCCATTTTCTGGATATTATGCAGAATGGCCGTCATTTTTTGATATGTTTAACACGACGATCCATGAGTCAGCATTAACTGGGGTAGAAAAATTGCAGTATCTTAAAGGATTGCTGAGAGGCGAAGCAGCCTCATTGGTGCGGCATATACAAGTTACTGAGGGAAATTATATTGGTGCTTTCAATAAGCTAAAGGAACGGTACGACAAGAAAAAGTTTATAATAAATTCATTTATAAAATCGATTGTGGAACAACCGGCAATTCAAATCGAAGAAATTTCAAGCGAATCATCGAAGCTGGCATGGGCTGATTGTTCGGCAAATATTGACCAACCAACCATAAAGGACTTTTTCCAATTTTTGGATAAACGAATCGGCACGTTTGAATCATTGGTGGCTGCAACAAAGCAGAATACAGGACACAGGGTCCGCGGGCATGTGGCAGTAAATGAATCCAGTTCATCAAGTAGTCATGACAGAAAAGGTAGCAACAGTGTAACATTCAAATGTGGCGTTTGTTCAGGCCTATCTCACTCGTTTATGCAATGTAGTGAATTTCAAGCAATGCCTGCAACCAAACGGAAAGAATTTATTCAAAATGCTCATCGGTGCTTCAATTGCTTAAGCGCGAATCATCCCGTCGCTAAGTGTCCATCAAATCGCAGATGTCAGAAATGTGGGAGAAAACATCACACTCTACTGCATTTTACAGAATCAAATGAAGGTGATACCATCAAATCCAGCGGACACAATGACCCATCAGCATCTACTCAGAAGTCCGTCGTAGCCTACGCCAGTGCTGAAAGCCGATCATCATTAATTACCCTATTACCAACTGCGCGAATTAAAGTGTTGAGTCGATACGGAGAATCAGTAAACTGCCGAGCTCTATTAGATTGCGGATCTCAAGTTAGTTTCGTGACCGAGGAATGCGTACAAAAATTGGGCTTAAGGAAAGTCAACTCTCGTGTTATGGTTAGCGGTGTGGGGGAGATGAATCTGGGTCCAACGAAGGGAAAAGTAAGATTATCATTAAAAACGAAGGATCACATTCAATATCAAGTAGAGGCGTTGGTATTATCAAGAATTACTAGTGCTCTACCAACGTTTGATTTACAATCAGAACAAATCAATCTACTTGATGACATCAAATTGGCGGATCCTGAGTTTTGGCGGAGCGATACGATCGATATGTTAATAGGCGCGGATTATTTCTTCAGTTGCATAAAATCGGGACAAATCCACATACATAATTCAAGGATCATACTACAAGACACCATCTTTGGCTGGGTAGCTTCAGGAAAAGCCAATGAAGGCTTTAGTAATCGAGCAATGACTATGGTGGTTACCCAACAAACGCATCTAATTGATATTGACCAAACTCTCAGAAAATTCTGGGAAGTTGAGTCAATAGGAAAAGCAAATTTATGTCTCACAGAAGAGGAAAGTTTATGCGAGTCAAAATTTCTAACCACAACTCAAGTGGATGATAATGGTCGATTCATAGTCGAACTACCATTTAAGCAATCTCCCGAAAGAATTGGTCAAAAATTTCAAGCGGCAATCAAACGACTACAGGGTATAGAACGGCGATTCCACCGAGACGCCGAGTACAAATGGCTATATTGCGACTTCATGAAGGAGTACGAAATAATGGGATATATGGAAGAGATCCCGAAAGATCAAATAACTAATACGAGCTGCTATTTGCCACATCATGGGGTTTTGCGGCTAGGCAGTAGTACAACTAAGCTAAGGGTCGTATTCGACGGCTCAGCAAAATCCAGTACCGGAATTTCACTGAACGAGTGTTTGGCGGCTGGGCCAGTGGTACAGCGGAGTCTTTACTCTACAATTCTTCGATTCCGTGAATTTCCAATTATGTTTTCGGCTGATGCAGAAAAAATGTACCGTCAGGTAAAAATATCAAGGTCTGACTCAGACTATCAAAGAATCGTATGGAGGGCCGATGTAAGCGAACCAATAAAGCACTATAGGTTATTAACCGTAACCTATGGACTGACTTCCGCTTCCTATCTCGCTACGAGGGTGCTGAGTAAAATTGGAGATGATAACGCAGACGCAGAGCCTATCGTAAGCAAAATAATAAAAAATTGTTTTTACGTAGATGATCTCATGGCTGGGGCTCAATCGGTAGAAGAGGCTAACACAATCATAAAAGGTCTGATTACATTGCTGGGCAGGCATGGATTTACTCTTCGAAAATGGAAGGCGAATAACAATGGAGTACTTGATGGAATAAAGAATTTGCCCTCAGACAAAACGGCAAAACTCATCGAAAACTCAGATTACCGAGATGGAGTTAAAGTACTCGGATTGAGTTGGAATCCCGCAGATGATATCTTCGTATTTAATTCAAATTTACAAAGCGGATTAGATAAGCTCACTAAAAGGATGGTCCTGTCCTCAGCAGGAAAATTATTTGATCCAATGGGTTGGCTAGCGCCAACAATCGTCATTATAAAAATGTTTATACAACTGCTATGGTGTAAGCATTTGGAGTGGGATGACACTCTACCAAAGGAATTAATGGAGCAATGGTCTAACATTTGCAATACCTTCAATGAGGTTGAGAGCATTACACTGCCTCGATTTATAGTCAGGTTTCAAAATGCCGAGGTAGAGATTCATGGTTTCTGTGATGCCAGCTTACAGGCGTATGCTGCCGTTGCATACTACCGAGTAACAGACGGGGATGGGCATGTATCCGTGCAGCTAATCTCAGCAAAAACAAGGGTAGCTCCAATCAAGGCACTTTCCCTTCCCAGACTAGAGCTGTGTGGTGCAGTGTTGCTCGTGGAATTGGTGGAGACAATAAAGCTGGAAACCAATATCAAAATATCTAACTACAATTACTGGACGGATTCAAAAATCGTGTTGGATTGGCTGGAAAGTCACCCAAGAAGGTGGAGCGTATTCGTGGGCAATCGCACTTCCGAAATCTTAACCCACACCAAACGAAAGCAATGGAAGCACATATCATCCGAAGACAATCCTGCAGACTGCGCATCACGCAGAATTACGCCTTCGCATTTAAAATCACATCGGTTATGGTGGCACGGACCTGAATGGTTGACAAGAAATGAGGATCTATGGCCAGCACAGAGAAAAACGTATGGAACAACGGAAGAAGAATCAAATAAAATATTTGCATTTAATGCGTGCTTTCAAAACAAGTGGCTTGACGAATTCATCTCAAGGTGTTCCTCTTACCAAAAGGCACAAAAAACTTTAAGTTATATTTTGCGTTTCGTTGAAGCAGTACGAAATCCAAAATTATTCCAAAGAGATAGTAAATTGCTGATATCGATTGAATTAGCCCAAGCAAATACTATTCTTTGCCGCCACAAACAACAAAAGTTTTATTCCACGGAAATAGCTGACATCAAAATTAATACCGAGCCCAATAAGAAAAGTTCTTTAGTCAGTCTAAATCCATTCCTGGATCGATTTGGTTTATTGCGAGTCGGCGGCCGATTACATCATAGTTTGGCGCCTTATTCGATGAAGCAGCCAATCATACTTCACCCAAAATCAAGATTAAGTTGGTTACTTCTCCGAGATGAGCATCAATTCAGCAAGCACGCAGGTCCAACATTACTAATGAGCTTAATCAAACAACGCTTCTGGATACCAAAAGGGAAAATCATCACAGCTAAAAAGGTAGTTGATCAATGCACAACTTGCACGAGGTATAAAGCTGAGTTGAGACAGCAGCTAATGGGAAATCTACCACCAGCAAGGGTGGATCTGGAACGACCGTTTCTACACACTGGGGTTGACTTTGCCGGCCCGTTTCCAATTCACTTAGTCAAAGGACGTGGCCAGAAGACCTATAAAGCATATGTGTGGATTTTTGTATGCATGGCTATTAAGGCCATACACTTCTTGTAAATGACCTTACGAGCGATTCATTTTTGGGGGCATTAAAGCGGTTTGTGTCCCGAAGAGGTGGTTGCAGAAAAATTTACAGTGATAATGGCACAAATTTTGTTGGTGCTAATGCCAAACTTATCAAATCGTTTAATAAATTTACAACAGGATCTAATGATATTTCAAATTTTCTCTGCAGAAATAACATTGATTGGCAGTTTAACCCTCCAAACTCACCCCATTTCGGTGGACTGTGGGAAACTGGAGTCAAATCCTTCAAATTTCATTTTAAGAGGGTCGCTGGGCGCGCGCTATCTTAACAATGGAAGAAATGAACACTTTATTGGCAGAAATTGAATCAATTCTAAACCATCGTCCACTGTGTCGGTCATCAGAAGAAGAAGTGGATTTTTTGACACCTGCTCATTTTTTACATAGATATCCACCTAAAACAATTCCATCGCTCAATACAGTCTACGATAATCCAAATTGCAGCAATAGATGGAGAATGGTACGTGATATGTCGCAGCACTTTTGGTCTAGATGGTACAGCGAGTATCTCACTCAGCTTCAAGGAAGAAATAAATGGAAAGAAAGTCAAAGGGACATTCAGGTTAATGTTATTGTTCTTATCCAAGATAAAGGTCTGCCCATCAGTCATTGGTTAATGGGAAACGTCATAGAAATACATCCTGGAGTGGATAATAAAGTACGAGTAGTCACGTTAAAAACTAAACATGGTCAAATGAAGCGTTCAATACATCATCTTTGCTTATTTCCATGCAGTTGAACACATCGGTTCAAGGGGCGGAGTATGGTCAGCTGATGTATAAAATTATACTGCTATTTAATACACAAAATATTATGATGATCAACCTAAAAGCAAAAGAAAACAATTTATCAACAAAGAATCATGGATCAGCTCTAATATATTAAAAATACTTATCTAATTGGCACAATTGAAGGCTGGCGTATCCATAACATAAACGTAACATACAATTCTGAAACAAAAGAAAACGAATTACGAGATAAATGTAATTTTTATATATAGAATAATTTACTTACCTAAATTCAAATTATTATTATCACTATTAAAATTTTTGTAAATATTATTAGAAAGTTGACAGTACTTCTTACTGTCAAAATAATCATAGTAGATTTCATTGTTAAAAATATTTTATACCATTGGAAAGAACGAATTGCAAGACGAAAATTATGAATTAGTGCATACTTCACATTTGTTTTTACGCACATAATAACGCATATGTATTGGTGCGTCTTTTTTGTTTAAAACGATAATTTTCATATTGGAATGGGTCAGTCTGGTTTTTAGTATTCATGCATTAAAAAGCAAAAAATAAATGTCGTAAATTAAATCAATTAATAAAAATTATAAATTTGTTAAAAATAGAACTAGTACTGAATCGTATTTAATTTAATTAATGTGAACTCTGTGTGCGAACTTTGGAAATCGAGGCTTTTATATCCTCCCTAATTTGTGCGGCGTTTTGGAAATTAAAATCCAAAAATCAAAATTAATCTCGTGGAAAATAGAGTGTTCAATCCACCAATTGAGATATACAATTTTTTTAAAACAAAAAATTTTGTATAGTGTTTCTGTATCATTAATTAGTACTATAGTTAGTATAATTTTTCCTAAAATAACTAAAAATTCAAACAAAAATATTTCGCTTTGAACTTAAAAATGTTTAAGTTATCTATAGTCGAAATGTCAAAGTGAAATAAGAAAAGCTCAAATCCTTATTTTTTTTATTTTTCTTATTCAAAGTATGGTTACCGCTTTAGTTTGAATATTTGAACGCGATGGTCGTAATAGGGATTATCAATACCATAAAATTCTTTGTCGATGCTGTTGTTTAATAAAATATTTATTAAGTCATGTTTGAGCCCAACAATGTGAGAAAACGATTTGACAAATAAATCAAAAATGAATATTTGTCGACAACAAATTTCAAAAAATTATTGCGTTTATTAAAAAATAAAATTATTGCGCAAAAATTGTGCATGTAGTTTACCGAAACAATCTGTTAAATAATTTGTATTTTTTATCAGCGGTTCAGAACGGCTCCCACATAGACGATGTCTCGGTATTAATACAAGGTTCTTCAATTAAAATATCATTAACATCGTTTTCGACTTATATTTCGTCATTATCAGAATTTTCATCAACTTCAGCTAACGAAAAAGTTTCATCAATGCTTTTTGTTAGTTGTGGAATTTTCAGGGGCTGATACCTTATTATCCATTCCTTAATTTGTTGTTCTGCATCGTCCTTTTCAAAGTTTGAAAAGCCGAAACAGGATGTCTGGTAAGCGAGATATTTTATTGGGGTCGCAAACGAAACATATAAAATACAAATATTAGCATAGTCACTAGTTTCTGATAATTGATATTCATATTTCAATGAGATGTTGATAACAAAAATTGCTCTAAATAATTCCGGAAATGATTTAAATAAATAAAAAAAAAAAAAATTAGAAATGATTTAAATCAATTGATAAATTTAGTTATAGATAGTTATCCCGTTTTATGACAGCCTACATCTAGCTATCTAACAACCAAACGTAATGTTTCATCTTAAATGTTTCAGTTGACAACGACAAAAATTAATTCGAAAAATAATTTTAGTCTTTTTCAATGGAAGAAAGATAAATTCTAAATAATTATTTTTCTCATTGAAATACGATCAATAACATTGTCAGTTCAACAAGTTAACAAGTTGCATGCGCTTTGTAGTTAATCTCGGGAATCCGCGGCTCAGCGGTTTATTATTTTTTCATATTAAATTTTCCCTTGCTCCAGAATTTCACAAGAGCGTGCAAATTTTTAGTAATCGAACTACACTCGGAAAAATTATGGAATTAAAGGCACTATTTTTTCCGAGTTATATTCGAATTTTTTATCAATATTGAATATTTTTATGATTTAACGAATGAGTTGATTTGTACCTGCGAACACGCATGTGTGGTCGTTCGTCTGATGGCCCAAGGCGGCCCAACAATTTTTCTTAAGTATCGTGTACTGATTTTGTTGGGGAAAATTCTGTTGGGAACAGTTGAATTTAATTGGAATCAGTTCCGTGTCTCTTGATCTCCGTTGGCGTATCTTCCATGGAAAAATTGAACTTCCCCCTCTGTTACTGGCGTTGTATTAAAAAAAAAATTTCAACAAGTAAAAAGTAAACGAGAAAAAAATGTCGGACTGACTACCATTTTTGAGAAAGAAAATGCTTTTTGCCCGACGAGATACCCCCCCAATTAATTTTCGAGTTGTGCCATCTCGTATTGGGGAGCTCTTGTAATTTTATAATGAAGTAAAAATTAGTAAACGAAATGATGTATTAGGTGAGCGAGGAGAAAAAACCGGAATAATTCGAAAAACCCAACCAAGCGTAATTGTTGCACTCAGCATCAAGCTTTTCAAAATTTGAAAGATTTATTAGTAAATATTGAAAGGTGAAATTTGAAATATTGTATTTACATTTGAAAATACTGCCTGGGTAAAGAAAAAGAAAATAAGTAATATAAAAATATACTCAGCTGTTTTACTGTTGATGTTTTTTCTCGTTTGATTTATGCTCCGCTGTGGAAATGATGTGCCTCTTTGAAACACGTGAAAATACGTTTATGTCTGTATTTGTATGATCACAATTGCTGTTGCTATATTGGTTTATTTGTGGAGTATTTTGTGTGACTCCAAATTGCCATAATGCCGTTTGATGTTGTGGTGGCTCCCGCACTGTCCCGCAGTCTGAAATCACAACAAAAAAACAAAACGGAAAAAAAATTCTAATTGATTTATTTATATGTGTGTGGGTGTTTATTTGATTAAATATAAGAAGGTATACGTACCTTTTACCTGGTACGGCTCTACCATACGTGGTTACCGTGTACGATATTTTTTAATAAAAACAAAATAGCCAAGTTAACACTAAAAAGATCGTGGTCAAGTCATTATTTATTATTGCTCCCGCAGGCGAGATGGGATTGACATAGCGCTCGAAGCACTCGTTGTGTTTTTAACTTGTTAAGATGTCGTATGGGTTTGGTTTTAATAGAAACGCCATTTACTGTTTTAATTTTTAAAAACTTTATTAATTTTATTTATAATATGTATAGTTTTACACTAATAAGGAATGTATATTGAAATTTATTCTCGCGCACAAATTATTAGATTTATCACTGCGGCCTTTTCCGTAGCAATTATTGAAATTTTTGCAATTTCACATGCATTTGTAAAAGTAGGATGTATCATTTTTCGACCGACAGCGAGAATTATTCTTTACCAAAAATGTGGAGACGACGAAATTAATGAAATGAATTTTTATTATTTTCATTTTTTTTGTAACATGCTATTTGTATTCAGTAGCAACTAGTGTAATTGGGCTACCCAATTGTAGAGTGCTATGTTATGATTAGCCGAGAAACATAAAAGTTCATACAAATAAATTGTTTGTATTTATGTTGTGTGTTTCAGTTCTAGGGATCGGGCACTAAGGCCCGATTGACAGAAATGGAAATATATCTTGATTGAATATATTTGAAATTGGAAATTCCTCTTGTTATTGTGGTTTTAAAGCAAGTGTACGAAAACTGTAATTAAATGAAATAAAATGAATAATTCCCTGATTATGGAATGAGTGGACCAAAACAAAGAAGTCAAAGACAAATTTTTAAACGAGAAAAAATTTTAATCTTAAGACTGGCAACAAATATTCCCAATTTTTTATTCGCAAATCCAAATTAGCCATTTTGTAGAGAATTTAGAAACCTTGAATATCAGAAAATTTCTGAGCTATAATTCCTTGAGTTATTGCAGTTTTATCAAAAAATATGGCAAACAACTCAATACATATCGCGCATAAATTTGGTCTCACAAGACAAAATATGTTTTTACAATTTATAGCCTTAAGGGGATATTCTTCTCTAGCGGCATATATTTTGGGCGTTTCTTTCGAGCTCGATAAAAAAAGAACAAAAAATATTTTTACCATTCATTATTTTACAACATATTTATAGATATTTTGAAAATATAAAAAAAGACGTATGTCGCTTTGCATGATATTTCAAGTTATATTTAACCGATTTACTTCAAATTTTGTACCAACCTTCAATGTATAACTGTCTATCGCCCCTACCACTTTTGTATCAAATTTAGTTTTATTACTATTAAAAAAAAAAAAAAAAAACTATCAAAAAAAGAGTCGAAAATGGGTTTTTAGATAGCCGCCATTTTGCGAAAAAAAATTCGTTTTCTCTTTGGTAGGGTCTAAAATGGCATTCTTACTAATTAAGAATGTTTTTTTAAATTTTGTTTCAGATGACCAGAAGGACAATCGTGTCAACCAACAAACCGCTTTTTTTACCCCCTATTTTTCCAGCTTTAATTTTCATTTTTTTCTTTTCAAACATTTTTTTTTGTATACTTTCAAAATATCAATAAATATGTTGTAAAAGAATGAATGGTAAAAATATTTTTTGTTTTTTTTTATCGTTCGAAAGAAACGCCCAAAATGTATGTATGTCTTCAGACCAGAATCCTCCTTTAAACTGAAACTGCAAACACTCGACAGCGATTTCTCATACAGTAATTTTAACAGTCTCTTATTTAGGGCTCCTGTATTCTCTGTAAAACAACTAATTTGGATTTGCAAATAAAAAATTAAGAATGTTGGTTGACAGTCATAGAATTTGCAATATTATTTTTCTCGTTTAGAAACTTTTTATTTGACTAAAAAAATAAATTAAAACACAAATGGAATAAAAGCAAACCGCACCATCAAAAAGTAGATGAAACTTCCAAATTTTCATCCAACATTTGACCAATATAAGCGTTTAAAACAGGGTATTTTTCGGAAAATATTACTGTTGCGTTTTCTAGTGTATTAAAATAGCTTTGCTACAATTTATTTAGGCTAATTTAGTAACGATTACCTCAAGTGCCTTAATTACTGCTACCATTTCTTCGCACATACTAAGTAGAACGCTTTGAATCATCTCAGGCCGAATAAGTGTTGAATGGGATGAACATCCGGACTCAATGGTGGTCATTTTCTCCCAACCAAAGCTTACATTTTGCACCATCCACCATGTCACATATGGGTGCATAATGTTCTCCAATTCTTCTGTAAATAAGACATATGGAAGACGTCCATCAGGTTTCCATAATTGGATTCTAGTCTTCTGAGAAACTCTAAATGGCAGGATTTATTGTGGGAAAGAAACAGTAGAACTTTTAAAGGCCGTTGTAAGATTCAATTCTTTTAACCTTCGTCTAATTGTTCTGTTACCAATATTTACTTGGCGGACTAAGTAGCTCAGTTTTCATTTGAGTAGATGTACGTTTTCGATGTCGTATCGAATTAATTTAATTTAAAAATCGGTTATCAAGCTCGGTTGCGCACATTTTTTGTCCTTGTTCGTTCTTTCTTTTAGGCTCTTCAGTCTCCAGATACCACTTTAGTATTCGTGAAATCGAAGGCTGGTTCACTCCCAATTTTCGTGCGATTTTTATGTGATTATACACGGAGAAAAAAAAAGACACATTGCCATAAACTATAGGAACCCAGGCATTTGTGGCTTTTTATCGGAGCGCTTACTACAATATTATGATAACGTTAATTGATGTGAATACAATCGGTTATCAAAAAAATCGTAAAATTTCCTATAGCATATAGTAACAATTACCATTAATAGAAAAATGCCTATAAATACGTGTATATGTAAAATACGAAATTTACTTTAACAAAAAGGAAAAATTAATATTGATTGTAGGAAGCACTTCTATATTATGGTAGTGATTTTTGTATTGCACATACTACTATGCAAATAGTAAAGTCCGCCGCACATATGGTAACATTTACTGAAATGTATACCGCATGATATAATTTGAGTGCTATATTATATAGTAAATAAATCATTTATCATGACACTCAGCACAATGATAATTAATAAGGATAACCTGCCTAAATTAACAAATAATAGAAATAACTGGGACCTATTCCAAGAACTAATTGAAATGCAAATAAATCTACGAGTGCCGATTAAAACACCGGTACAGTTGGAAGACGAACTAGAGGTATTTAACAGTATTATTCAACAAGCAGCATGGGAAAGTTCTCCTGCTAGTTACACTGAATCCCGTAGGAATCAAAATTATCCTATTGAGGTCAGGGAGTTAATTAGAGAGAAACGGAAGGCAAGAAAGACCTGGCAAAGGACACGCGCCCCGGAAAACAAAAAATCCTCAATTTTCTATGCAATAAACTAAAACAACTTATAAAAGAAATTAAGAATGAAACTATCAACAAGTACTTAAATGGTCTCACCAAACATAAAGATACTGATTAATCTTTTTGGAAAGCAACAAAGGGATTAAAAAGAACCAAAATGCATGTGCCGCCTATTAAAAATGGGGAAGGAACCTGGGCCAAAAGCGACAAGCAAAAAGCTATTTTATTTGCGGCTCACTTGGAAGACACCTTTCAACCGTTACCTAGGCAAACAGCAGATGAAAACATAATAACAGTTAGCAAAATTGATGAATATATTATCCGATGTGTAACATTACAGGAATTAAAAAATGAGATCAAGTGTAATTTGAACGCAAAAAAAGCTCCAGGATATGATTTAATTACTGGACAAGTCGTAACAGCCATTCCCGAGAAGGGACTACGAAAATTGGTTTAAATTATCAATGCTGTCTTCAGACTAAAATATGTCCCACGGCAATGGAACGTTGCTGAAGTAATTATGATCCCCAAACCAGGCAAACCAGCGAACGATAAAAAGTCGTACTGACCGATTTCACTACTTCCTGTAATTTCAAAATTATTTGAAAAATTACTGCTCAAGAGACTCAAGCCAATAATAGAAGAGAGAAATTTGATTCCACCACACCAATTTGGATTTAGAGAAAATCACTCTACGATAGAACAAGTTCACAGAATAACGGATGTAATCGAAGACTCACTTGAGAATAAGAAGATATGCTCCAGCATCTTCTTAGATGTAGCACAAACTTTCGACAAAGTTTGACACCAAAGATTTGAATTTAAATTGCATTGAGATCTACCTAAGCAATTCTATCAAATTCTTAAATCTTATATCGCAGACCGACATTTGCGTGTAAAATATAACCAAGAGTACTCTGAACTAAAGAGAATATCAGCAGGCATACCACAGGGTAGCGTACTGGGTCCTATATCGTACATCCTGTACACCAGAGATATGCCAAATACAGAAGGTGCCACCATAGCAACATTTGCAGACGATACAGCTATTCTGGCGACTGGAAAGTGTATATCAGAAGCAACGACCGAACTTCAAAAAGCAACCGACATAGTGAGTAGTTGGACAAAGAAATGGTGCATTAGCCTAAACGAAGCAAAGTCGGTTCACGTAAACTTCACAAACCAGAAAGTTAACTGGATTCCAGTGAAACTTAATTCAAGGCCTGTTCCAAATGCAAATACAGCCAAATACCTCGGCATGACTCTCGATTGCAAGCTAAGATGGAAAGAGCATGTTAAAAAGAAAAAAGAAGAATTGAACATTAAATATAGGAAAATGTATTGGCTAATAGGTAGAAACTCTGAGCTTACAATACATAACAAATTGCTATTATATCAGCAAATACTTAAACCAGTATGGACCTACGGTATTCAACTTTGGGGTTGTACCAAAAAGACAAATGTAAAATGATTTAATGTTTTCAAAACAAACTGCTGCGTGGCATTGTAAACGCACCATGTTACATTAGAAATGATAACCTCCATAGGGACTTAAACATGGAATATGTAAGTGAAGAAATAAGAAATCATGCGAAGAAACACATTCAGCGGATATCTCGGCACCAAAATGCAGACATACGAAGTTTGTTGGATACCACCAATGCAGTAAGAAGACTTCAAAGGCAGAAACCTTTGGAATTGGGCAGATGTATTTAATTCAGATAGAGAAAAATAATTACTTTGTAAATTCAAACGGGAGTAACCATTGGCCTTCTGCCCGTCAAATGTGAATCTTCATTTAAGAAAGATTAATTACTAAATGATTTGTAAATCAGTTGATTTATTAAATAAAGGAAAAAAAAGTGATTTTTTTTCTCCGTGTTCGTTGTGATACAATGCGCCGACTATCACCGCCGCCAATTCACGAAATGGTGCCATATTTCAATTGAACTTATATTATGTGTTGACATTATGACAAATTTACAAGAAAAAACCGATAATTACAGTACATATACTTCAAACACGATGTACTCTTAAAAAAGCATTTTCAAAAAATCAAATTGATTCGCTTCTAGTAGACTTTGTACAAGGTGGTTTGATGATAAAAATATAAATTTGGAATCATTGGACACCAGTTCCATTAAAATTGTTCTGTGGGATTTTTTTTAACATAAAAAATATGTTAATTTTGTCCAGGAATAGATCTATCAATAATATATATTCAGTACTACTGGTATAGTATTAGGGCTCGATGCATTTTAGAATTAGTTCAGATTAAAGTAAAAAATTGCTAATTAAATAGTAACGAACAGCGGTAAATTATAAAATCATCTTGTGCAACAAAGTGCTCTTTACAAGGGTTAAGTTAAAATAAAATATGAAGATAACCCAACCTTTTCTAATTCACTTTAACAAATTTATCCTAATTTTTTTATCTTCCTTTCATTACAATACAAAAATTATCATCACCTTCAAAATTTTTATGATAGCATTCCATTACGAAACATTATTGTACTTAAAAATAAAATAACAATCGCTCTAATCAAAACCCTTTTCCGAATTACCCTGAGTAAGATTTCAATGATTTTTTTTTTGAAATAATGTATTATTTTTTCAAAAATTTAAGCCATTGAACCACTCGCTTAAAGAGATAAAAAAACGAAAAGTGAGTAAAAATTAGAAATCCCTAGGTTAAGTGTAAACATGCTGTGTCTGTATAATGTGTATATTGTATCATAATACATATTCCTTTGGCAGGAACAATAAATAGAATTTTATTACCAAATTATTTTATTACAATCATTTTAGTCAGAACCATAGTGGCCTAAGCTACATTTAAAATTTATACATTTTTTTGTTTAATCGGCCATAAATGTTCATTGAAATGGTTCTTTATTATGAGTTCCAACTTTTTGCTAAATAGACATTTTTCCTTTTAGAAGAACTAGTTAAGATATAATTTGTAAATTTAGTTTTAGTTTAAACTCTGTTAAAGTAAGATTGAAAAATAAATGTTCAAATAAAATATTTTTTTTTTATTTTGTGTTTTTCTTCAAACCTATAACTGGCGCAGCCGTGCGGCAAGTGAATGTGAAGTGTTAGTGAAACAGTGCAATAAATTAGTGAATAAAAGCTAATTAAAAAGTGAATCCGTCAGGAAATTAAAAACATTTGTGATTTTTTTTTCCAATTACGACATCTCTGGCTGAAGGTTGATCAAACCGCTAAGACGATTCGAGATTCCGCCGCATCACAACAACGAACTACACTTGGGACCAGTAAACACGACATCAGGTAACCAATTTTTATTATTTTTTAACATTCTCAATTAAATTTATTTCCATTGCGTGTTGCAATAAATTATTTCCAAAATTTTTTACGATTTTTGCAAAAGTGTGCACTACAAGATAGACACACACCTGCCTTTAAGTGAAATTCCAAAATAAATTCTAAAATATAAAAAAAGTGTTACCAAGACAAACGTGCGCACTACAAGATAGACGCAGACCTGTCATACTGTCCACTACTAGATACAGACAGTAAATTTTTTTTGTGTACTACAAGATAGGCACAAAAAGTCTAATAAATTAAAAGATTGACTTTGATTAAGGCGTATGAGCAAGACGCTAGAGGATATCTTCTATCAAAATAGAAATATTGAAGAGGATTTAATAGAAATTGACTCAATGCAAGAGATGGAACAAGTGTTACAATCGTTAAATGCGACTATCAAAATAGAAATATTGAAGAGGATTTAATAGAAATTGACTCAATGCAAGAGATGGAACAAGTGTTACAATCGTTAAATGCGATTAATGAACAAATGCGATTAAAGAAAGCAATCTAACCAATTTAATCCCCAATTTAGGTTACAAAAACAAATGACTGGTAACGGAAACCAACCAAGAAACAGTCAGTTCAACCCAAACGAAAAAAAAATTTACTCAGTGAAAGAAAAACCCATCCGTATGGATGTGGATATATCAATGAGATCAAGGAATACTTTTAATAAAAAAGTAGTAAATAACCATGAGGTCGCACAGGATGCTGAAGAACCTTTGCCATCACCCGTGGATAATGATTACTCACAGGAGTATCAGGAAGAAAATTTTCAAGCAAGCCTGAACTCCGACACGGAAGATTAAATTTTCTTCCATATTTAAAGTGTTATAACGAACAATTGAAACGCACAATAACACTTTTGATTGATACTGGCGCTAATAAAAACATAATTAAGTCAGGAATCATACCACGAAATTCAGTAAAAACCAATTCGACAAACAATAGTAGTAAAACAATAGTTAGAAACCTTTTAGGCACACACGAAATTGATAAAAAGTCCAAAATCAATTTAGTAGGTAATAATTTACCAATTCAAAATTATTATGAGTTAAATTTCCATAAATTTTTTGACGGAATATTGGGTTCCGAATCATTGGCAAAAATGAACGCCAAAATTGATTATAAATCGAATTAAATTTTGTTAAACAATCACACTTACAAGTTTGACAGATGTTACCCAGAAGAGAACTTTTACAATCACATTGTCACCATAGATACCTTAGAGAACGGCGACTGGTTGGTCTCAGGGTTCGAAAAATTAAACAAAGATATAACCATTCAACCGGGTTTATACAAAGCTAACAATTTCAAGACGACAGTGAGAGTGTTGACAGATAGTCCGGATCCACCGGAAAAACTTCCAAAATTGAAATTGGAAGTAAATAATTTTGAAACACTAAAACCAATTCCGGGTTGTGATAACAAAATAATTGATAGAAAAACTATCGAAAACATAATCCGGACGGAACACCTAACCGAAAAAGAAAAGAACATTTTGATCGATACAACTTTCAAAAATCAAGCAGTATTGTTGAGACAAAATTAGAAACTGTCATCAACCACAATTATTAAACACAAAATCACTACAAACAACGAACTGCATTTTAATGAGGGAACAGATAACACTCCACGTGAATCTGGAAGCATGTCAGAAAATCACCCCGCTAATGATAATGATATCGAAACAGTCTATTCGGCAGACACATCTGACGACTATTTCATACACTTTTCAGACCGTCCTATTAACTATTACAGGAATCAATTAATTTTCAAAGTTTCAAATCAAGATATGACAATTTGGGAAGATATATTCCCAAACTTTAAAAGAATTATAGTTTCAAAGGAAACATTTGACAAAGATGAAATCACAAATCTCATAAAAAAAATCCATAACGGTAAACAAACCGCAATCCAGGCACCAGAAAGTTTGTATCAAACAATCCAGGAGTCATTTCGAGAGAACTTCTCTCAAAACGGCCATTTCGTTTTCGCTACGAAAATGGTCGAAGACGTAACCAATGAAGGGCGTCAGGATATGATTATCAGCAAAGAGCACGAAAGAGCTCATAGAGGGACAAGAGAAGTGGAAAGTCAGATAAGACGTTCCTACTTTTTCCCAAAAATGGTTAATAAAATCAAAACACATATAAACACATTTAGTATATGCAATATCCACAAATACGATCGGAAACCCTACAACATTAAAATATCTCCCAGACCAAGCACCGAAAAACCATTAGAACGAGTGCACATTAATATTTTTCAAATTAACCAAACCAAATTTTTATCTGTAATAGACTCCTTCTCCAAGCATCTACAAATGATTCCGATCGAAACAAAAAACCTTCCAGACACAACAAGTGCCTTGACAAAATATTTCACTCAATTCGGAATCCCTAATACCATTTTTTCAGATCATGAGACAACGTTCCATTCGTTGCAATTTAGAGAATACTTGAGCAAGCTTAATATTAAATTAGAATACGTGTCATCCTCAGAGTCAAACGGCCAAGTCGAGAAAAAGCATTCGACTATTCTAGAAATTTTCATTACAAATCGAGATAAACTTCCAGACTCAAGTACCCTAACGACAATAGAATTATCAGTGGCATTGTACAACAATTCTGTACATTCATCCACCGGCTTCACGCCGAATGAAATTATCTTCAACCAAAACAACTTGTTAAACCCGAGCGAAATACAGGATCAAGCTAATATTATTTTTAAACAGGTAAACAATAACCTCGA
Source organism: Tipula vernalis (assembly GCA_958295665.1). NCBI lineage: Eukaryota > Metazoa > Arthropoda > Insecta > Diptera > Tipulidae > Tipula > Tipula vernalis. Next base: position 192,875,365 of record OY282559.1, read on the forward strand.
AAAAGCGAGAGTTAGAATGATGAAACAAAATAGCAGTAAAGAAGAACCCCCAAATTTAAGGGAGGATCAATTAGTTTATATCAAACCAAATATTAGAACAAAATCACAACCTACAGAAATAAAAGAAGTCAATTATAAAACTTTCAAAACAACTAGAAATATTAAAAGAAATAAGAACAAAATTAAAAGATTAAAGTAAAAATAATAATATTGTAATTTTTTTGTATATTCCAGAAAATCATGTTTGTAACGTTAAAACTATTTGTCTTAATTGTCCTATTTCACATTTGTAATGCTCAAAGACTAGAAATTAAAAATTTGCATAAAGACCCTATACTACTAATAAAAACAAATCAATGTAAAATTCAAATAGGGAATATCAAAATCATACACCCTATATAAAAAAATACGTCAAATTTTTGGAAGTCATGTTTTAATTTTATGATTTTTATGTTTTGAATTTGTAATTAAAAAAAATTTTGTAGAACGTGATTTTGTTGTTGTTGTTGTTGTTTAAAATACAGGGTGTCAAATTTTGAGAAAAATGATGAACATGATGTTGTGTTTATGGCTATAAAAGGAAAAATAAATATCCGATATTTATGATATAGGGCTCGTTTTAAAGGTAAGTTAATACGGATTAATAAAAAAATATAAAAATGGAAGCTCTTTAATTTCTTCATTTTCAAATTTCCCGCCAAATTTTATTTTTGAATTTTCTCAATGATCGTCCAATTTTTTTTTTTTTTTAATTTTACGTTCTTTAATTCTATTGAAGATACTAAAAACTTGCGCTAGCAAAATTTTTCGTTTTCGTGCAGAATATATGTATAATTATAATTATAGGTTTCTTCGCAATAGAAACAAAAAAAAAATTATCTTTATTTAAGCTTTATTAACTGTTGTTTACAACATGAGTTAGATCTTAAAAACTACAACCTTATTTTATATTTCTCACGATATGTATTCTGTTTTATCAAAAGTGCAATTATGCATTTTCCATGTTGTTAACCTATTTCTAATTGATCATGTTACGACGTGTTTCCTGTTGTTTAGTGATAACGACTTGACACCTCTCGTGCGGAAAGATGAAATGTTCTTAGTCATCACTTATGCGAATGTAACTTCTCCCGGGGGTAAAGAAAGGGCGTCCTCGTCCTTTGTTCTAATGCCTAATTTTATGAGTAGATTTGAGTATGTTGTGTCCCCATTTTGTGGTTTGTGTTGTTTTCTACCGATTTCTTCGTGTGTTGACGAACCTTGATGTAGATACATAGTGTTATTAATCTAAACTATAAGATAAGGACACCTCCTGACAAAGACCATATCCAGAATTGATGGTTCTCTTGTTGTATGTCCATGTGAGTTATCCGTTTTCTGTTTTGTGTGCTTTGTTGTTCAGTCAGATCTATATTTACCGTCCGTGTTATTTCGAGATTATGCAGATCACCCTGTATTTCCTCTGCTTCGCTTCTAATTTCGAAGGATTGGAGCTTCTTGTTTTTAACTATTAAAGTGCAGTTCTGGAATGTTATTTGGAAATTACCGATTAATGTGCGGTTGTTTGGTCCGCAATCTGATGACAATATTTCTTCCTTTGCGTTATCAATGAGTAATTTATCCTCTGTGATGAACCGTACTGTAGTTTCCAATTTTGTTGTCACGTTGCAAGTGCCTTTAGTTCCCATTATAAGTGGTTTAGTGTTTTCATCGTCAAATTCCTTTATTTCCGAATATTTCTGTACAAAATTATTATGATTCATTGTTGTAAACAGTTTTTGTTTCGTCTTTACGAGATGCTGAGGATATTCTTTTATTATTGTGCCATTGATTGTCAGTGGAACAATCATTGCTGTTACTGAAGTTTCTTCTTCTAGCTTTGGTGTTTCTAGAATAAAGAGTAAGCTTTCTTCGTTTATGGCTATTTTCGGTAATACATATTGTAGTGCTTCTTCAGGTAGAGTTACGTTTACTCCTTGATTTGTCATTGGATTCTTTGTTATCATTAATTCCTTTAGCGAAATCACCTTGTTGCTTGCCAGGCCGATTTTTGTCCTGACTACAGCATCCTGGATGTATTCTCTTCTAGTACAGTATTTATGCTATCTATATTAATGATGGCTGCTATCATTTCTATCTCGCTGAGTATTATTTTGTTAGCTATGTTAGTGTTTGTCACAGCTTTTTTTATCGTATCTGTGATCATTTGTATCCTTTCATCAATCTGTTTGTTTATTTGAATTTGTTCATTGTTTTTGTCTACTAGTTTATTCATTTTGTTCTCTAACATTCGCCAATCTAAGTCATCTGGACTGTCTGCCAGCCATTTCCACGCTGTGCCTAAGGCATCCCATCGTTTTTCTTTATAATGCTTTATAGGTTTAATTTGTTGTACACTGTTGTACAATTTTGTTCACTTTTTTTACTATTTTATATAAATCTAACTTATTGTTCTTATCATCTAATTTATTGTAAATGAATTTGTTTATTGATCCTACTGTGTTCTGCAAATTATTTAAATGGATTTAGTGTACGACCTTTATATTACCTATTTGAATTTTGCAATTTTTTGTTTTTATTATTAAAATAAGGTCGTCATTTAAGTTTTTTGTCTCTAGTTTTTTCGAATGATAAATTTGAGGAATTATTATTAATATTAGTAATCTTGTTACAAAATACATTGTCATAAGGAGAAAGATTTTCAAAATTGATACAATATTATTTACTATTTAATGTTTTTTTTCTTAATAACTAAAAAATTGTATTTTTTTATAATATTATTTTTTTAAATGATTGAAAAAAAAATTTAGGTTTAATTAATCTTTTTTTAATCTCTTTATTTTGTTTTTATTCCGTTTTATATTTCTGTTTGTATGGAATGTTTTAACTTTTGCCCTGATGTTTGGTTTCAAAAACACAATTTGACCCTCTGTGAGATTGGGTGGTTTTTCTTTTTTATCGTTTTGTTTTTGCATTTTCGTTGCTACTTTTTCCAAATTGTTGTTAACTGTTTGGAATATGTCGTTTGCTCGAGCTTGAATTTCTGCGGGGTCAATGAAGTTATTTTGATTGAATATAACTTCATTTGGTGTGAAGCCAGTGGCTGAATACACGGTGCTATTATAGAGTGCAACTGACAGTTCGATGGCAGTTGAAGTATTTGGGCTTGATGTTTTATGCTTATTTGTATTGAACATCTCGATCACCGTGCCATGGGTTTTCTGGATCTGTCCATTGGATTCTGATGACGACGCGTAATCTTTTCTTATGTTAAGACTATTTAGAAATTCTTTAAATTCGGTAGATTGAAAAGTAGTTTCGTGGTCACAGATGATACTGTTCGGTATTCCGAAAATGGTGAAATATTTATTAAGAGCACTTGTTGCATCTGTTATATGTTTGGTTCCCATTGGTATCATCTGCAGATAGGGCAGCCAATTTCTGTCCAAAATATGAATACCGGTATTTCGGTATTATTTGACAACAAAACCTAGATACCGGTATTAATACCGGTATTGTTTTGGTAACACTTTAAAAACATCGATCATTAAAAAAATAGTTTCAAATAATATACATAATAACATAATCAACCTCGATTTACTTTTTATGCAATTTTCTTGCAATCTTATCGATAAAGAGTTCCCTTCGAGCGTGGGGGCTTTACTAGCAACAACAATTTCTGATGTTAAGTATGAAGCTTCATCTGAAGCTGGGGTTGAAAAAAGTCGTTGTATAAAATGGACATTTATATTAACTATTTCGTTTCTAGTTAGTCGATTAAAATTGATGTCCGAGCCAAAAATGTTTTGGACTTGCTTACCTTTGTGCCAATATTGCACAAGGCAAGATAAGTTCGTCTTTATATGATTCTCTGGACCAAAGAGGTTTTCATTGGGTCAGCTAATCCAGGGAAGCGTCAGCTGACAGAAGAGTAGCATCCCTCCGACATAACGCTTCTAGTGCCAGTTTGACTGGGAAAATCTTAGTTAGAAACCGTTGATTCTATACTCTAGGAACGCCCGATTTGGTAAAGCTGATAGTTGATTTGACTTCGATCGGAGCTTTTAAGATGTAATTTCTTAATTAATAAAACCGCTCCATCATAAAAAGTAAGCTATTCCATCTTGTTTTTGGTTCTAAGATTACAGACTGTACTTTGCCGAATTCGGTTTAACGTAAAATTTTAGACTAACATTTTTGGTCGGTGATCGTCGAAACAACTTTACAATCTTTCTAATAATGGATCAACATTTTTGGATCGTTGTTTTTGTTGTTTTCATTCAGTTTTGTTTTTTGTGGAGTGAAACATCAATCATACGAATGAGCTATACGGTTAGATTGTGCCAACTCCAAAATATATATTGCGTTACTCTTACTGAACTTTGCTTTGTTTATAAATTTTCAAAAGTTTATAAAAAATTTGACTTTATACGATTCCTATAAGAATTCTGACTTTAATTACAATTCAATGAATACTGGGCAAATATCTCAATAAAAATTTAAATGCCGAAATACCGGTATTGATCACTCAATACCAGTACTGAAAAATGGTCCGTTATACCGGTATTTCGGTTTACGGTATACCGGTATTGGATGCCCTACTGCAGATGTTTGGAAAATGAGTCAATAATTGAAAGAAAATTGTTTGTGTTTATATTGAAAATGTTAATATGTAACCCCTCTAGCGGCTTCTTTGTGATTGGCCGTGCGCTTATTTTAATGTTGTAAGGCTTGCGGTCATATTTACGCACGTTGCAGATGTTACATGCATTAATGTGGATTCTGATTTTGTTTCCTATTCGAGGGAAGAAGTAAGCTCGCCTTAGTTGACTTTCGACTTCGTTAGTGCCCCTATGTGCACGTTCGTGTTCTTTCGTTATTATTATATTCTGTTTGTCTTCATTCGTAACATCTTCGACCATTTTTGTGACTATCACAAAATGACCATTTTGACCAAAGTGTCGTCTAAATGAGGTTTGGATTTTGTCGTATAACCTTTCAGGGGCTATTATTGCCGATTGTTTTCCATTATGGTGATTCTTTAAAAACTGTGTTTTTTTTATAAATGTTGCCAATGGCTTTATTCTTGAATCTTTCTACATAAGAAACTCACAAGAAGTAATCAAATCTTAAGCTAGAATTATTACATATTTTAAGTCCTAACCAATGTTAATACTTATTGTTAGTGCTCATTAAATAATTTAGATTATAATTATAAATATAACATAATCATTTAGTAAATTTACAGGTTCACAGGTTCATCAGTCCGAGTGGATCTATTCTTCTCAGTCGCCTAAATCGCGGCTGTTTTAGTATCCCCCTGGCCAATTCGTTGGGATGTGCTTCTAGTTTTGAGTAATATTTCGAACTGAATTCTTTAATTGCTTCTTTAACGGTTTTAATCCCAAGGTCATCATGTATATTACTATTTCGAATGTACCAAGGAGCATTGGTAATACTGCGAAGTATTTTCGCTTGGGTTCGTTGCTGGAGTTCTCTGTTTCAAGCGCTGGTGGATCCCCATAACTCAATACCATGCCCATATGGGTTTGATTATAGCTTTGTACAGTAGGACTTGTACACTGGCTAATGATAACTGAGATTTTCTTCCAAATTTGGCTGTGTCATCGGCAAATGTTGATATTATTACTTTGTTAGTTACAGGTATATATCAGTTATGTACAACAAATATAATATTGAATCTAGAATGCTGCCTTGCGGGATACCTACATTAATATCATTTAAGCAAGTAGTTGCGCTGTTTTGTTTGGCCAGGTATCGCCTTTGAAGAATATAATTTCCCAAAACTGAGTGAAATTTCTTCGGTATAAGCTCTTTAATTTTGTAAATTAGTCCATCGTGTCAAACTTTATCGATAGCTTGTGCGATATCCAAAAAGGCAGCAGAACAATATTTCTTTTCCTCGAAGGTGATTTTGATTGCATTTACAATTCTGTGTAGTACCATGTTGGTTTAGGAATCCAAATTGATGGTCTGGAATAACGCGCCGTTCTTCTAATATTGGTTTCAATTTCGTTAGTAACTTTTTTTCAAATAGCTTTGAGATTGTGGGCAGCATGCTTATTGGACGATATGATGAGATTTGCGTTTCATTTTCCCCTGGTTTATGTATCATTGTGATCAGAGATATCTTCCATTTTTGAGGAATATAACTGGTTCGCATGATCGCGTTGAATACAAATGTTATTAGGTTCATGCATTTATCTGGCAATTCCCTTATCATTTTTCCAGTAATGAGATTATGTCGTGGTGCCTTATTCGGGCTTATGCAAGTTTTAATTGTATTCTTAACTTTCTTCCAATTATACTTTATAGCTAGGTTTGTAGGATAAACCATCATCGATTGAGTGTGGGACGAATACTGTTGCTAGATGAGCAGCAAAAGCATTGGCTTTTTCTTCGTCACTTCTCTCCCAATTGCCAGTTGGTAGTCTAACCGGTGGATTCGAATTTGTTGGCCTTTTTAAATTTCTTGTTGCCTTCCATAAAGAATAATCTGTCCTCTCAGTTGCCGAGAGATCACTTAAATAGTTCTTTACGCGCTGGTTTTCTTCTTCCCGCAAAGCAAATCTTAGGGCCTTAATAGCTCCATTTAATTTCCATTTCAATAACAATGATTTTGCTTGCTGCCATTTGACGGCGAATTTTTCGCTTTTCCTGGATCAGTTCCTGTATATTATGTGACAGTTTATTAACTTTTTCAGAACTACTTATGCCGGGTATGCAAAATAATGTCTTCCTTGAAAAGTTACATCTTTCAGCATAGCTCGTAAGAATTTACCGTAGTATTGATACCCTCAAAATACTTAAGCATCGAGAAATGCAAAATTATTCTTTTCATCGTAAAAGGAATCTTATAAGTATAGAACATCAATGACAATACAGTTTAAAGAGTAACATAGATTACTGATTTAGTAGTCACCTTCACGCAAACGTTAGTTTTAACGGGCCCCATGGACTGGGAAATTCAGGAATATACAAACTTTATGTACACAATAACGCAAATTAATAATGCAAAGAGACGAATGTGAATCAACAGGCTGCATCTTTACAATTTGATTTCCACAGAAGTTTTGCAAATCTAATAGTTCTACCTAAATAAACATGTCGTTAATATTCTGAATATTTTACTTTACTAACCATATTTTCAAATGGGTTTTAAGGCAACTCACTGTAACTTATCTTTCTATTAAAATGTGGCTCGCTTATCACCATATTCTCTAAGATAGAAAGATTATAAAATTTGCTCCCTAGAAAACAGAAGCCTTCTTCTGGACGGTGGTTTTAGTGGAAACGTCCTACTTGGCCTCATCGATTCAGTAACCCAATCAACAGGTTAGCAAAATCATTCAAGATCATTTCATCACCACAGAGGATCAATTCGATTTTAATCTTCCAAAAAACAATTTCTAAAAAAATTTAAAACCTGTTTCTTTAATTTATGGTTAATTTTTCATTTATTATTTTCCAAATTATTTGTTCCGTTTTAAATTAATTTTAAATTTTAACTTTGTTTAACAATCTATGTACTGGTGATTATTTTTTTTACTTTTCCCACAATAACGAAGTTATATTGGGTAAGTATTGTGATCGCGACAAAAGTTTTGTTCCAGATTTTCACATTTCTCGACGAATTAGGTCACCAAGACTCTAAAACACAAATAAGGATTAAAAAAATATCGTGTTCATCCTTCCGTCGTTCTTGTCATACATCTTTATTAATTTTGTTTTGCCTCCCAGATTTTCTCAAAAACGCGACCGCCGATATTTTTTTTATTTTGGTGATAAATGTAATAGAAACAAAAAGGAGTAATAGAAATTTGTTGATCTTTTTTCAGAGGTAATGTTGAACTATTCGAAGAAATATTGTTCTACGGTTAATTCACCTTCCAAGTTCCAACAATTGTTCATCAACATTTAAAAATAAAATATATCTAGTAAGCTTTTAAACTTAGCAAGACATTCCCATTTCTGTGACATTGACATTTCTATTGCATTTAAAGGTAATTTCTTTTATTTCTAAGTAATAAATTCTCTATGTATTAAAGGTTGTATATAAATCATAACAGCAAATTGCTATGGGACGCCTTTAAAATAATATCACTCCATTAGGGTGTAACAGGTTTAGGTTAAAGGAAGGCGCTGTTAAATATGGAAAATGAAATGCTATTTGACATGGAGGTGGATTCTATGACAGGTTGTGTTTTACTCTTTTGTACTGTCGAGTGGTCTAGAGCGATGTCCTGTCCAGACTGAAGCACTGAGTAAAGAATTATACCAGCCAATTCTCACGTTGCTCACTTAATTTTGTGATTTGAAAAAACGGCATAAATTTTCAGAAAATAAATTTTGAACATTGTGGAAGCTCTCTTCTGAACGGAATAATTTTAATTTTTAAGGAGTTTCAACAGTGTACTAGAGATGTACGGCTGGATCTAATTGTTAAAGGTTGACGATGAAAAATGGCAAATACGACTTTGATTTCTGTTAAACTCGTGTCAGTTCTTAATAATCTATCATTAATTGTGAGTCTGTGATTTGGCGGCGTGAGAGTAGAAGGTTTAAATATATTATCGTGATCAATTGTGATATTGGGGAAGGTGCCTCCAAATTTAAGAAAAGCCGTGACATATTTTAAGGACCTTGCCCCAAATAACGGAAAATGTTTGTAAAATGTTAATTGTTAGGTATGGTAATCTGTAACGGATGCTTCGTGGGAAAAGTATCGTTCGAGGAGTCGGATGGAGCCAAATTTTTTTATATGAAATCAATAGTGGTACTGACACAATCTGTTTCTTTACTTAAACAAATAAACTAAAATCATTTGCCCGGGAGCCAGTTTTTAATTAAATTCAAGAATACGGCCGGAGAGGTGTGCCCACTAACAAACTACAATTAAATATTTGGGCGCCGTAGGTCACAGCTTTGTAAATGTTGACGGTTTTATGTACATAATTTCTGGTAGAATCATCCAGTTCGCATATAATAATCGGAATGTAATATTGTTTTATTATGAGAAAAACGTTAACAAACAAAGGAATATTTAATGTAAATAGTTAATGTTTTTAATGTAATTTGTCTATACATAAAAAGCTAAAAATATAAAAAATTATAAAATATAATTGTGACTAACTTTATACTTTATGTAATCTAACCTCAATATATGCTTGTCATGCTGAAATACTATTTAGTTAATTTTAGTCACTCGAAAGAGGCGGTTGATTTATTTAGATAAGTGTCTGGTTGATTTTTACCCACGAAAGTGTTTGTGCTCAATTTTTTCACGAAAATTCGGGTCGAATAAACCCACGTTAGTATTAACAAGGTAATGATATTTATTTGAAATATTTATCGCTATTTTTATGAGATGGTTAGTATTTATAATGAATGGTTACGAGCGTTATCCAGAAATGGATAGCGATGACGACGAAGATGTTAATGAACGAGCCGACAATAGCGAAATTGAAGATTTGGAAATTGTGAGTGACCATAACTCAGAAACGGATCAAGATGGAAATTCCGACAGCATAGAGTGTGATGATATTGACGATGTTTTATTGGGGAAAGACGGTTCTTTATGGAGATAAACTCCTTATAAAACAGCACGAACAAATCCTTTAAATATCTTCCAAATTTCACCAGCTCTCACAATATTTTCAAGCAGAACCCCGATTGAAGGTTTGAAATATTCTTTAGTTTCACTAATCATTTAGTGGAACGTATGAATATACTCACAAAAACAACAACAACCAAAATATAAGTACGATAAAAATACCTCTACGACAGACTATACAGAAATAAATGCATAATTTGGGCTTCTATACCTAGCGGGATTGCTCAAATCGTCACATGTGCACGTCAGAGATTTGTGGGCTATCGATGGAACAGGGTTTGAAATTTTTGCAGCAACTATGAGCTACACCCGGTTCGAATTTCTAATACGATGTATTCGGTTTGACAACATCGAGACTCGATTGGCACGCCGCGAGGTAGATAAACTTACACCTATTCGCAATATATTTGAAATCTTCAACCAGAACTGTTTACAAAACTACAATGTGAGATGTTTTATAACCGTAGATGAGAAGTTAGAAGGTTTCCGAGGAAGATGTAGTTTTCGGCAGTATATTCCGAGTAAGCCTGCCAAATATGGCATTAAAATCTTTTCAGTTGTAGATTCGGTATCATTTTATACTTCACAACTAGAAGTGTATTGTGGGAAACAACCACAAGACAACGATAGTGGGAACTATAAGAAAAAATAAAAGGATTATACCACCATTATTTTCTATTAAGAAAAACAGAGAAATTAATTCAACCATTTTTGGTTACCAATAACAGACCACCATACTATCGTATGTTCCAAAAAAAAAAGAAATGTGTCTTATTACTTTCAACTATGCATCGGACTGGTGAAATAACTGAGATGGCTAATTGCTTACCAGAGATCATATCCTTCTACAATATAACAGCACAAATGGAGGAGTAGATATCACAGACTAATTATGTGGTACGTACAATGTTATACGAACCTCTAATAGATGACCAATGATAGTATTTTACAGTCTATTAAACTTGGCAGGAATAAACGGCCGAATAGTGTTACTTTCGACTGAAGATCCCCCAATTCAGTACAAATCCCGAATTGTGTGAATTCAGCATTATATAGTTCACGAAAATACAAATAGTTGCGCCATCAACAAAGAAACCCAAAATGTATACGCCTAGCCGATGACAGCTTTGTAAACCAAAGCAAGATCGGAAAACCATGTGCGCCAAATGCCATAAATTTTTTTGCAGAAGTCATCAAATTATGATGTGCACGCTTTGTGGAATTTGTGACGTCGATGATGCTGAATTGCACTTGTAACGAAATGTAGTCTTACTTCAACGGTAATTATCGCAGAAAAATTACTCTAATTACTCTAAATTACTCAAATTAATAAACATTTGGTTGCTTGCGTAATTTCAGCTTTTCAACAAAACTAATTTCAAGTTTTTCTGACAGTGGAGTTTCTGGTAGAGCTTTTCAAACTAATCCTTACGCTTATTATTTGAATTTTTACCAATTGCGATGTTTATTTTAATTTTAAATTATATGAATTAAATTATAATAAAAAAATTATTATTTTTGTTTTGTGACATTATGCTTTTCAGGTTAAACCAGGTTTCAGTTGAAATTTCAAAATATTTCATTCATTTAGGACAGGTTTAAATACGGGTTGATTTTACCCAGCGCTAGTAACTATGTACGTTCAAATAGAGCGAGGGTTAATTAAATACTTGTAATTACCCGAATCGACTACTCGCTCACATACTTTTTGCCTTCACGACAAAACAGCAAAGTCTTATTCCTTTTTGATGTTTTAGCAAAACGTACAATCAAAATAGAGTATGTAAATAAATTTACAAATTTAAATGTGATTTGTATTCAAAAACATATTGATCCAATAATTGATAATTCTGCGGTAACAAATATGTAATAATTCTTCTCATATATTGTGCTGTTAAGTGAAGACCACACACAAAATAATTTCGAACATTAATAATTTATCTTTAAAATGTTCCAATCAGTAAAAACCTCAATAGTTCTACTGTGGTTAGACGTTTATTGATGTACATATATGTATATACATATATTCTATTCAAACTTTATGCTATAAAATAAAACAAATAAATATTGTGTATGTGTGACTTAGCATAATTAGGTTATGCTTTGTGTATGATGTTGTGTGAAATTTTAAAAATTAAAATCACAAAAGGAAAACACAAAACATATTTGTCAAAATGACACTTAAATGAAAAATTGCACTGTAGTGCTCGTACGTTTAAATGTTTGGGATTAGTAGGAAAATTATAGAATCATAAAAATTATGCTAATTTTATATGCTTTTTTGTTTAATATTTTTATGGACTGGTTGTTGTTTTACAGACAAAGGAACATAAGAATACTTATAAGTATCTTTAATTGAAACCAATGCCGACAAACTTCATAATAAATCATAAATGTATATCTCGGACGAAAAAAAAGTTTTGTTCTACAGGACTGCTTATATTTTACCGTCACTTATAATTAAAACATTGAAAACATTTATTCATAACTTTGAAATTATTTAATAATAAGAATTGAGTTAATCGTGTTTATAGTTTTGCTAATAAACAAATCTAAATTTAATTCAATTATCTATGTATTTATTTAGTAATACTTTCCGTGTTTATGTATATTTCTATAATACTCTTAAAAATAAAATTCTTCTGTCTATTTTTATGCCATAAAGAGGTAGAATAAGGGAGCAAATTAAAAATAATCACGAAAAGCATATTGTAAAATAAATCAATTTTTATACCTATAGCAAAGAGAATACACATCGATGTGTATTCTCTTTGCCTTTAGTATATGCAAATGTATATCTTAATACTCCGAAAAATCGATAGAAAACATTATGTATTAATTAATTACCGAAAGAGTGTAACACCAGTTAGAAAACGATTACAGAGGAAAATTAACATTTACAAACCGAATATATTAAATCAATTGCTAAATTATGCTAATTGTGTTAAATTTCGAATGTGTTAAGTTATAGTTCGCAAAATAGTGCTTTCTGATTATCCATTGCAAATTTACAAAAAATCAGAAGTGTAGTTTGATCAGCGATAACTTTTGTAAGGTGTTTTACAATTTATGAAGATGGGTGTACCCCAATTCCATCAATACCTAGTTATTTATTTAATTCGCCAATACCTACCGCCTTACCTGTTTGTTGTATTTTAAATTAATTTTCCCTTAAAGCTAAAAGTGCACAGTCATAGTACCAAAACAAAATTTTGAATTGTAAATGTATCGTTTGGTAAAACAGTTCGCCATTTGCCAAATAAACCCGTTAGGAGCGGTTGCCGTTTATATAACCAGAACCATCTTGATGTAAATAGAGAAGTTGGTTGATAAACTGGTGATGCGGTCCAGACGGTGTGGCATGATTTGAGTTAATTTATTTAGAAATATAGTGCATTTTCTATTAATTTTAAAATACGCTTAAATATGATTAAGTAAATGAAACTATAATTAAGCAGTCAAATTGATTTGTATCTATGTATACAGCAATGAAGTTTAATGTTTTTTTGTAACTTTGAAAATTGTTTTCAAAAGCAATTTTAGGTTTTCATGCTTATGAAATGAAAATTTACCTTTCTGTTTATTTTATAAAAGCTGTTTTTTCAAATTATGTCATTTAGGTTCGCTCCAGTAGGAAAACAAGCTAAAAAATACATTCTTGCCCCATATTTGTCCATAAAGTATGAACAAACAAATAATTTCAAATTATGAACAGAAACATATTTTTAAAAAATAGGATGCACAATTTGTTAAGAATGGACACAAAACAACATAAACAAAACCATTTAATATTAAGTTTATTTATTCATAATTAAATTTTGGTTACACAAATCAGTTGACACTGTAGTATTTGTTATCCGTCATTTGTTATCTGAAAGGTATTACTTTCTTTTACTCTAGTAAAATAAAGTATAGTAATCATGAAAATTTTGGACCTTGATATTTTTAGTGATTTATCTGTTTTGAGGTCCCCTGAGTCCGAAAAAGTGGGTTTCGAAATGGTGTCTGTCTGTCAGTCTGTCAGTCTGTCAGTCTGTCAGTCTGTCCGTCTGTCAGTCTGTCAGTCTGTCTGTGTCCTCTCTACAGCCCAGATGGTTTAACCAATCGAACTGAAACTTCAGATTTTAGCTTTTTTGATAAATTGGGAGGTCCCAGTGAATTTTACTCCAAATCGGCTAACCGGAAGTGGCCACTCCCTTGGTCCAGAAAATTTATTTTGCAAATAACTTAAAAAGTATAAGGTTTACAAAAAACTACCAAAAACAAAATGTTTCCAAAAATTAAAAACAAATAAAATTAAAAAAAAAAAAAAATTAAACAAAAATTTAAAAATTTAAAAATTAAAAAAAAAAATTTAAAAAATTATAAAAAAAAATTAAAATTTCTCAAAATTCTCTGTTCGTAAAAGAAAGTCGTGTGTTGGCCACACCTCCATTTTTTAAAATATGTATTCATAATTGCCATTATATTTAGTAATTTAATTAAACTTACCTTGAATAAATTAGTAAGTAAATTATTATTATATTATTGTAAATACTGCTCTGTCAAATGTCAAAACAAAAATATTTCACATTTTGTTATTCTTTAAACAGTTGATGGCGACATCTGTTAATAAACGTTAATTTCAAATCTTCTGTAATTTTACTAAATAACAATTGCTATAATTTGCTGTAATTGTACTAAAATTATAATTTGCTGTAATTACTAAAATAAAAAATTCATTACTTGTCGAAATCTTGAACTTGATGTGTCAAATAAAATAAATAAAAATTAATTATTTTATAATAAAATTAAATCAACCATAAAGGAAACCTGTACGTCGTATTATTTTGTGAATTGATCGTTTGTTTCGATTTGATCATTTTGGTGAATTATTTTCATCTGATTCGACGCATTTCAATTATTTATTTCAACACTATTTGAAACATTTGTAAATATGTGTAGGTACGTATGTCATACACATGAACAGCGTATCGACGTCATTTTGAAATTTAACGAAAACCTAGAAAATGGTCCGCTGGAATTTTTTGACAGCGGGTTTATTTACGATGGACCACCATCTTAACCTAACCTAACCTTATTTTCGATAATATCGATTCCATAGAAAATAGGAATTAGGAATCAAAGTACGAGTATTCCAAAGCAGAATTAGATTTAAGGCATTGTTGTTGTAATACGGTAAATAAAATACTACCATATAAATCATTTTTTTCCCAACTCAATCTAATTTTTGTTAAGTTAAAACCTGAGTATTCAGAGAAAAGAGAAAAATAATCTGATGCCCCATATAAGTGACAAGGACATCGTTTTTTATTTAATTTTTTATTTTACAGCAAAATTGTTTTTCTATATAATGAAAACCGTTGTCTTTGTCTCTTATAAGGGGCATCAGATTATTTCTCTCTTTTCGTTTTATTTTTTACTGTCAGTCAAATGCCCGATTACTTTGAAGTTTATTTGAAGTTTAAAGTTTATTTACTTACTTTACTTATTTACAACAAATTTATAAAGATAAACCAACCCCACTTACACAATATACTTTGAGCTAAAGCTCATTCATAGCAGATTATGCAAGATGAGGTGGGAATTAACATAAACATCAAATCTTTGTAACCGAAGTTGTCTATTGCTTAAAGTGGTATATTTGCCGCTTGGAATATTAGATTTTGGATTTTTCAAGTAACGGATGAATGTATGACATCATTTACACAAAAAGCTTCGTTCCGCGAATTTTGAATCGCTTTAAACGGTACGACAGGACACCCGACCCACTGTTGGACACATGTTCGCATTTTATGCAAAATTCTTGATGCAATGGCATTTTTTTCGTACAGCTCGCACAGTACATGAATCGCCCGATCATTCCGCTTATATTAATTTTGACATTATAACAATTATAACATACGATTACATAATAATAAAATTAAAAAAATTTAAAAAAATAAATATTTTAGGAAAAAAAAAAATGCGACAAAATCTAAAGGAATATAAATTATTGTCGACAACCATAAAATACTAGCATTAGACAATCAGGAATTTTGAAGCCACTTTTCAAAATTTTATATGGGAGCCCCTTAACCCCGGACCCCAACAACTTTCAAATTTTCGTTGAAAGTGTTGCTACTGAAGCTATGAAAATGTATACATTTCCAGGTTTCTAAGAGTGATCTAAGAGGTGTGATGTCATGTTTCACGAAAGTTTTAAAATACTAAGCCCCAAGATTCCCTTGTTCGATGGTAACCAAAATAGAAGGTGCACATCTCCACATAATATAAAGTCTAAATCCAAAATTTCATAATTCTAGAGGTTCTACATAATATATATATATATATATATATATATATATATATATATATATATATATATATATATATATATATATATATATATATATAATATATATATATATATATATATATATATATATATATATATATATATATATATATATATAATAATCTTCATTCATTAATAATCTTCATTCCGTTCTTGAAATTATCATCCTGAGGCCACATATCCGGATCTTTGTTTAAGAAATCTGTGAAAATCTTGAACCGTTTAAAAAAATCGCCAGTGTTTGGTGTAACAAAACCTGCCAGTTGTTTCGTAATGAATGTTTTTACATCATCAATTTTCAACTCGGCGCGCTTACTAGACTCAGCCTCTACATCCCTCATCATATTCAACTGTTTCACCATTCTTCTTTTCTCTGCACTAGGGACGTTTTCATCGAAAAAAAAAGAATGCAATGCTTTTGTCGGACAAATACCACAAATGAACACACATTTTATTTAGTATATCCATCGCCAACTTTTCAACAGGTGTTTTGTAGAAATAAATATCTCGTAAATAGTTCAAATCCAGCTTTGGTGCTTTAGCTACTTTAGTGCAATGGAACCAAATTTTCACATAAAATCGTACGACAAAAATGCAAATGTACCGTAAATTCTTCTGTTCTTGTGCTGTTAACTTAAATTCTTCACGAAAGATAAATAATTTCAACACATAAAGGTGGCTTTGGAAATCCAGCGAGCATGATGCACAGGCCCTTGCAGACGAAAACGGACATTTTCATTTGGTATCATGCCCCAAAAAATTAGAGTGATTTCCAATAATTATTTGTAATCATCCCGAGCATGTTCCTTTGGCAATTAGTTCTTACAAAAACCCGCTAATTCCGCTTTCACATCATTTAATTGTATATGCACATTGGGATCATATATGCCTGCTTTGAAATTATCTTTATTCAAGGAATTCCAGTCATTCTTGAATCTCACAAATAACGGAACATTTACTCCTGATGTATTACCCATTTTTGATTCAATTGCCGCATGCAATGTAATTTCACATATGTGATGTCGACAAGAAAGATATAATAAACTTCGTTCCAGTTTCTGCTCTAAAATAACAGCTGCTCCATTTAATCTTCCAGAATTTGAATATGTGGTCTGCCACGACATCGTCAGCTACTCTCCAATCGATTAAGCTTTGAAAAACAGCCTCCACCATTTCCGAATCAGTTGATCTTGATATTTTGGGAACGCCCAATAATTGTTCTCCATCTATATGAGAAATAATCTACGGCAAACGATCCACGGTCTCCGTTCCAGATAACTCCGGGAGTAATTTTCCATTCCAACGTACTACGCCTGTTGTAAACTTGAAAGTCAACTTAACTGATGCTGCTATTTCTACTCTATTTGTTTCTCGAAGACACCACAGTGTTGTTCGATTCAAAACGAGTTCATCAACAGAATGTCCAAAACTTTCGGCAGCGGCACTGATTAAATGCATTGCTACACGATCACTAATCTTCCACTTATCCAAAACTAACAATATTCTAGGAGTAATAAAACATTTGCTCCCTCTAGGGGCTCCTTCTGCGCTTAGAACGGGCAAATCAATATTTTTGAAGCTCATGTCGTTTCAGGTATACTATCGCTGTCACTCTCCGGTGAGGAAAAAATGCTTGTGAGTCTATTGGAATTGATTTAGTATTTTCTTCAAGATATCTTCGTTTACGATTTTTTCTGCCTCCATACATTCCGATTTCCGCTTTTCTCTTTCAATCTAATATTGTCTGGCTCCAGTCAAATATCCGGGACGCCCTTTCGCACGCTGCGACAAGAGGAATCGCTTGTTATCTTCACTGGTCATCATGGACAAGGCATTGATATGTGCGATATCAAAAATATCATCCAGTTTACTATTAAATGCATTTTCTCTTTCACGGTAAACTTTTGAAGATTAATTTTTATTGTTTAGGAGATTTTTCCACTCATCATGCAATTTTTCCAATTTTTCAATGGAATGTTGTTCCTTTTTCACTGGGATTCGTGCTTTTGACCAAAAAATAGACACCTGCTGGATTGTCAGAACTGCACTTTCACGAATTGTTAATTTTACAGTACGGTGATTGTAAAAAAAAAGACACATCACTTGCTTATTTGAAGGTAGCTTAGCACCAATAATTTGACAGTACTCATGGCCAAGAAGATAAATTTCTGTATTGGACCGTGAATTAGATGGCATTTTGTCAATTTTAGTAGCACTTCCTTAAAAATATTAATAAAACTCTTAAATGGACTAGATTTAGTTATTACAAATTTGTGTCCTTTATTCGCGAGATTTGCATTTAAACTGAAATTAATTCGCATTTCTCTCCTTCATATATTATATGATTGTATGACCAAAAAGGCCATAGCAGGTCATAATTAATGTGGTAGGCGGATTTAAATACAATAACTACTGAGATGAATCATAATGACATCATAAAACACAACTATGTTAAGTCCCTATGACTCATGCGATTTTTATGGCATCATAAAATATTCCTTTGTTTAGTCGTTACACCTCATTGCTATTTATTTATTTATTTTTGTGTAGTTTTGAATATAAAATCCAGCAGCTGTATTTTGAAAAAACGTAACTAACTGATTTACGTTTTTTTTGACAGTTAAAAACGTGAATCGCAAAATTAACGTTATTTCCTATTCTGATTGAAGAAAAACGTGCACGTTTCCGACGTTAAAAAACCCCACGTTTTTTGGTTGGGTTTTTGAAACGTTTTTCGTTTTTTGTACAATAATATTAAAACTAAAATAATTTGGCTAGCGTTAAGTGTTGGAGCTTAACAATAATAATAATTTAGTACACAGGACATGTAAGATAATAAGCGGATCACTCCAGTGACAAGCAAACAGCGGGATAGAGGATATGCTAAGATGACTTGAAGTAAACAAAACTAACAGTCATATCTTATTACCAAATATTTTTATTTTAATATTTGTTAATTAACCTTCTGTTAGATTTCATTTAGAAATTCGAGCACGGTTTAGCCAATCCGACAATGTTATTAATTATTATGAATATATTGATGTTATACTTGTATATTATGAATCCACTGGAAGCATTACTATATTAAATGAGTATAATTTACAATTAATAAACATTTCAGTTCGGTGGCTTTCTTGTTGTCGCCTGTTCACCAAAAAATACATTTTATTGCTGTTATATTCGCAAACAGACTTGTGTCAAATGGCATAATTTGACAGACCATTTTGCTGTTTTTCAGTATTCTATGTTTTTTTCGATGTTCGTTAACGTTTTTTTATCGGAATAGGAATTTGACAAAAAAGAAACGTTCACGTTAAGGAACATCACTTTACCCATCACGTTTTTTTTTTACTTTTTTTCAGAATACAGCTGCAGGACTTAAAAAAAAACGTTTATTATTTGAGTTTTTATTAGTTTCGAAAATTGGCAATAATGTCCCCATTTGTTAACCGATTTTCGACATCTTTAATGTTTTCGAAAGGTAATTATATATTCTATTCACCACAATTTTGATTTAGGCTGAGAAAAAATTTTAAATCATTTTTCTGTTCGTTTGAAAGTGAAAAATTGAAAAAAATACCGGTTTTATCGAAATTCGCGCTCAAGCCGCGACCTCTAAACCATCTTAGATTGACACAATATTTTTTCTGTTTAAGTTTTTAGCATAACCTCACATTTCTAGGGGGTGTCCCGTTAGATATATCTATATTTTTTTTGCTCTATACAAATAAGAACCACCCTTACCATTGGACTTATCCAATGCTTCATAATTTTTGGATTATTGTAAACTATCCACTTTCATCACCGGTAATGATTCGATACACAAAACTCTGTTTTTTAATCTGACTAACAATGAAAGACAAATAACGAATATGAACTTTATCAGGATTCATTTTAACTCGAAGGCAACACAAGGACTGAGCGACCTAAACTGAAAATGTTTAATATATAACAAACTTGTGCACGGGATAAGTCACGTATCCATCATAAAGAGCTCAATTCAGAATCATTTCTTACAGTTATGAACCACCGAATTTATGAATAGACCTAATATAATAGAGCGAAAAAAGGTCTCGTAGTTTATTATGGCGCTTACGACGTAGTTAGTTTTTTAATTGTTTAATTGATAATATGGTAGCACTATACAAACAGAATATAATCAGAATTTATTCAGAAAATATAAATTCATCAAAAAAAGAGATTTTTTTTAAGCATAAATTATTAAATTTACTTAAAAATAAAATAATCTCGGTTATTATAGTAACAAATCTTCTCTTCGGTCGTACTAAAGATGGTTTGCTCTTAGGTAAGTAGATTTAAGCTTTTAAATGTATTTTTCCGATAATTGTGCACCTCAGGTGAAACAGAGATAAACTAAATACTAAGATTTCCACTGAATGTGTTAAGAAGAATGACAATTGTTCGTTTTTAGTTCGATAAACATTAAAATCAATTTTTCGATAAAACCATTGTCTGGTAAAATGGGGAATGTGTTCATTTAAAAAATTTGTAAAACTAGTCATCTTTGTAGTATGAGATAATTTTTTTTTTTTTTGGAAATCTTATGAATGTTTTGCAATAAAAAATATATTTCTCAAATTTCATTTTCCTTAAATTATTTTCCGGAATTTTTTGTCGTAATAAGCGCTCTTGTTTTTATGAATATTTGGGTTCGGTATAATTTTTGTTGTTGCTCTTTAAATAAATTCCATTTCCATGTTGATGAGGGGTTCACAATCTAATTATTATTCAAAAATTGACCCTTGTTCTACATGAAAAATTATGATAAATTTAATATTTTGTATTTTTTGGTCATCACCAATTAATTGGGTGTTAAATAAATTAATTTGAGTTCATAACATCTGTTACGTTATATGACGTACAAAACGAATGATTCAGACATAAACATGGTCTTAATTGGTATTTGTATTTTAATTTGTTTATTGAATTGTACTTCCGTTTATATGTTGATTAATTTGATATAATAAAACGCTATAATAGAAAAATAAATGGAATTTGGTCTTACTATGATGTTTAAACCAAAGGAATTATACACACATATGTAGATATTTTCTAGTATGGAACTAAATTTACTCTAACTAACCTGTCAACTTCTTATAACTCGATATCTTACGATTCAAACTTCACTTAAATTTAAAACTGTGGTATATTGCCGAGGATAATGTATTGTCATTTTTTTGTGTTAATTTATAAAAAGTTTCGATCTCTCCTTGGCAGTTCCAGAAATACAAGTGTAAGTCGAAAATAATACGATTGAAATGGGAATAATAAATTAAGTCGATCAAAGATATAGAGCCGAGACAAATATTTTAACGCGAGCGGCATTTTTATTTACGAATCAAAAATGAAAATAAATTGAAACTTTAAAACCCACTTTTCAATCAATTAATCTACAAATAGAAGAAATGATTTAACATTACAATTCATAATAAAAAAAAATTATTATGTTTTGTTTCAACTTCTACAGTAGAAAATTTATTAACTAATAATAATTTTCGAATAATTTCCGAAAAAAAAAATCTTGCTACCCACAATCAATTTTAAAATAATTTCAATCAGATAATATAATACACGCAGTACAATTTAGTTATCGCGGTAAGTTTTTGTTAGGTATTTTATGTTTATGAAGCAATCGGCGTTATTGTTTTGGGTCTAATCGTATGTACATATCATCCCACTTGGTCGATATGTAAAATATGATTATATTTCTTGTTCTTATCCAAGAGTTTTCCATTATTATCTTTTACTGAAGAAACCGAATAAGCGGCGTTTTATTTGGCGGTCGCGGTTTCACTTCAGTTCGCTTGAATAGTAAGTAAATGATACAATTATTTACACGGAGTAACTTTGGAAGCTTTGAAAATGAAGACGAGTATTCTCTCTATCAAAATTTATTCCCTTTTAATATAAAAAATAAATTTAAACAAGAAAGGTCGTAAAACCCATTAACTACGCACGTATTTCTAACAAAATTTTACTTACATATTTTAATGCGTATATGCGTAACGTTTTCATAGAAAAAAATCACAATCGTCATCTGGGGTGCTATTCTTGAACCATTACGAAAATTTTCGTATTGCGAATTAGTGTAAAAGTAATACAAAAATCCTAGTTTTCGTAATACTTTTACACTAACTCGCAATACGAAAATTTTCGTAATGGTTCAAGAATAGCACCCCTGGGGGCCTATTCTCGAATTTCACATCCATTTTCCACATGTGGAAATCTGTCAAAGTTGTCAAAAAATGGTTCGAAAATTGTAATTCGTACACGGTAAATAAAAATTCACTAGATGTGAGCATACTAGACAGTCTAGTTGAATCAAGTAAAATTAAAAATACTAGATTTCTGGTTGTAATAAAATCTTGTAATTTTACTTGAAATACAAATACGTAGTACTGGAAATCAAGTAATCAATACTATGTGTTTTTGCGACTGGACTTCTGGTAAAATTATGAGAAATACAATTTTTTAATTAGATTTCAAGTAAAATCGAATACTAGATTTTCTTGCAAAACTATTAGATTTCTTGCATTTATTCTACTAAAGTTCTAGTAAAATAACCGGAAAAAACGATTTGCTTTAGCAGAATTCTAGTTAATCCTACGTCATCATTTTTTACTTGATTATCCATTTTTTACTAGATTATTCTACTAGATTGTCGCCTAAATAAATTTCAAATAATAAAAAAACGTTTTTGGATTTTATTTTAATGAGATATTTTTTATTTCAACAGATCAAATACAAAAAATTAAAAAGCTTTAAAATAGCTGCTCTGAAAATTCTGCTCATAATTTAGTTTCGACGCAAGAGGTGTCGGAATCACACCTTTAATTTTAATAAAATAAACTTCTATGCATTTATAAAAACATAAACAATTTCGCGGAAACTTCTACACAAAAACATAAAAAATTTTAAAAATTATGTCGAAGGCCCGTGCAAAAGTTTTGTAGCCAAGCGAAATTGACTGTGCATCTATTATAATGTAGAATATTCCTTCGTGGCTCAACTCATTCTCCGACAACAGGTACGGCTGCGACTGCATAGTTTTTTGGGTGAGATGTTTTATTGATTCATCTTCCTGCAAAAATAAAAATTTTTGGTTTAATAATAAGAGTAATCAAATGAACCATACATCACAATGTCAACGTTCAACTAACTAGATAGATAGTAAGTGATAGATTTAATCGAAAAGTCGAAAATTGGGCAAAAATTATGAATAAAATTTATATACATGGTTTAATTTAGAATAGTTAAATATTCTATAAGAAAGCCAAAGTTGAATTTTTTAAATGTAACAAGACTATTAATATATTTAAGAGAATATATTTAAGTACCTTAGCCCAAATTCATACACTATGCAGGTTAAAACAAGTTGTTGATTATCCGACGAAGCAGCAGTGGTTGTAAGTGTGTTGTTACCCGATGTCTAGTTTTTTATTGTTACAAGTGCATATATATATATATATATATATATATATATATATATATATATATATATATATATATATATATATATATATATATGTATATAAGTTTCGACGAAACTTTGATCATTTTCTTCATGTCCTCCTGCACAACTTTAAGGACACGTTTTTACATGATGTTCCTTCAAAATTTCAAATTTTCAACCTTCTCCTGGAAAGAAGATTTTGGCTTATCGTTTTTTAAATTAAATGAGCAAATAAATGTATATATATACCGTCTTTGATTATTGGAAGCAACCCAGCACTTAAAATAAAGCCAAAAGAATTGTTCTCTATCTCATTCCCATGTTTCTCCAAGAGGCTGAATTCAAAATTAATCTGAAATGTTCATATTTGAAAGTTAATCTGAAAATAATTTAATGTATATATTTATCAAAACTTACACATTCACCCTCGAAATCCTTTAGCTTGGGAAAGTTTTGGATGAGTTCCGTTGCGGTGGCACGCACACTTTATATACTTCTATATTTATTTTTTCACTTTTTTATTTCATCACAACACACCACGAAATTCAACGTTTTACTGATACATACTAAATATCAGACGAAGAAAATGAAATTAATACGTGAGCAAACGGCTAAATTTACTAGAATTCTAGTAATATTTTAATGTAAGATAAAATTGACTAGAATATTACTAAAATCTGTTTAATTTACTAGAAATTCCTTGCACTTGCGAACAGGAATTATCTTGTATTTAGTTTAATTTAACAAGAATTTTACTAGATTTCAGGTAACTACATTAAAAAATAAACCATTGCAAAAATGCAACTGGAATTCAAGTAATTTTTATTTTTACTGGATTTCTGGTAATAAAATTTACGAGATGTTCGTTAAATTTACTAGATATTCCATTTTATAGAGTAAAACTAACCATCTAGTATTTTTCTAGTAATTTTTTGTGCTAGATAATCACTAGAATTCCAGTATAATTAAAAATGTTACTGGAAATTAACTAGAAAATGGTCCAAATCTGGTTTTGATTGCAATTTCACTAGAAATCGGTTAAATCTATTTTTAAATTTAACTAGAAAATTCATTTTTCTTGATTTTTAACTAGAAATTCACTGGATTTTCACTAGAATTTGCAAAACCAGATAATCAAGTAGGCAATTACCGGATTTTGTAATGAGCGTGTACATAAAACACATGCGGCATTGACATTTTCCTATATAGGGAATTTTTCCATATGCTTATACCCATTCGGAAATATTCCCTTAGTACCGAAAAAAAATCAATTTTTATGAGTTTTGACAGATGTTCACATGTGGAAAATGGATGTGGAATTCGAGAATATGCCCCCTGGTCTTGAAAGGTCGATTTTGTACCTTATAGATAGATAGCGGTTTAATAAATACGATTTAGCTAAACTCATTCAAACACTACATGGAAAAAAACGCGTTTATCTAAAACTAAGGACTAGAACTCCAGTTGTACATATTCCAAAACCCAGTAACAAAAAAGTGACGGGTAACGCAATGTTCTTAAGTTCCTACTATTTTAGTAGTATACAAGTCTGTTTGCGAATATAACAGAAATAAAATGTATTAATGTATAATAACTATTAATTTAAATTATATTATGTATGGTTTAACAGGATTAATAGGTGTTTTCGAATTTAGTTGCTTTAAAATGAAATATGTATTGTCAAATTTGTGACTTAAAGAATGTATTTACTATATCTAAACGTTTTTATATTTAACAAAAAAATTCTTATCCAAAAATTTGTTAGTTTCTTTGCAATGTGCTAGTTCTGTATAATCTCTCCAACTAGATATTTTATCTGGATCAAGAGTTTAACTAGAAATCTATCTAATACTTTGTGGATTTTTTAAAAATACTGTAGAAGATTGAATCTATCGTATTTAATTAAAAAAATTGACGATATTTGATAATAAAATAACTAAATTCGAATAATTACCATCGCGAACTAGAGCAGTCTTCAAATACTAAAACATGCTTAATAATTATAATATAAAACAGCAATATACATATTAATAATTTTTCGGTATTCACATGGTAGTTTTTGAAATTACCTATACTTCATTATGACCTACTTGAATAAGATATTGGGCCATGGTTATTGTTTATATTGTTTAGCAAGTAAGAAATTTTAACATGCTTTTATTTAACTCGTTCTGTACGTATGGGTCAAATCTTGTAATCGATTTTTCGCCCACTTCCCGATGTCCAATTGACCTGAAATTTTACATATTCATCTATCTTCGATGACAATACACGAATCAATCATAAAACATACACACAAATTTAGGACGATTGGTGCGTTAGCGCAACACCAGGGTGCTGATTCTCTACAAAATAAGATAATGTGTAGACGCGTAAACTTGTAAAAAGCAAAGCCTACTTTTATGAGTTTGAAATTTTTCAATATTATTTTAGTAGTAAGTCAAATCGAGAAATTCCAGACTCATAAAAGTAAGCTTTGTTTTTCACAAGTTAACCCGTTTACGCATTACCTTATTTTTTAGAGAATCAGAGTGCAGATATTCTTTACGTCTTTTCCATTTACAAAAACAAACATTTTTCCCGTTAAAACATTTATCCTTGTGTAGGTAACATAGTAGGCTTTGTTGCATAACTAGGCTTTGTTTGTACGTGCGCCACACAGAATATTCTTTGTATAGTAGGCTTTGTTGCATAACTAGTCTTTGTTTGGATGTCTGTTCACACCAGCGATATATATACATAGATAGGGGGGTATCGCCCAAAAATCGCATTGATTACGTCAAAAAAATGGAGCAAATTTTATCTTATAGTCTTACTACTCTTTTATATAACCCTCTTTATCTAAAAAAGTATTTCCGAATAAGTACCGTACTTGAACAAATTTCATTTTGAAATTTTTCGAAACAGATTTTTTTTTTAAATTGAATGGAATAAATATTGGATAATGTTTAATTATATTAAAAATAATTAATTAATTATATCAAATTTTAATAGTTAAACATTGCGCTATCAGTTTTCGTACACTAATTTAAGAATTTATAACCATTTCTTTCTTAAGGGCTAACCAGCGAATCAGTAAGAATCCTTAAAGAATTTGACGAAATTATTTCCTTACAGAATATTTCACATATCGGCCACCGAATCCGTAAAAACTGACAAATACAGTATTCAAATTTTAATGTGAATAGCAAAATTTATTATTTTTAAGAAAAGTATGCTTTGAAAATTTTGATGTATTCTGACATATCCTTCAGTTTGCGCGTTAATTTTCGCTCTCTTAAGTGACGGCTGAACTGAACGAAAAGTTCTTAAAGATTCGCTGGTCAGTAACATACACTTTCTGTAATTCGCGTTCTTACTTAAAGTTGTTACTGACTCGCTGGTTCCCCCATTAGAATTTCAAATACATCCCTGAAAAATAAACATCAACAACAAAATACGAGTAAAATGTCAAAAATCTTTAAGTGAACATTCAAGTGAATTCTCATTTTTTTTTGTTTCAAGATATGTTTTAAATATGTTACCATGGTTACCAATGATTTGCAAATGAAACGTATGTTTTTTGAAATAAGAATTATAACTCCAAATTAAATTAAAAAAGATTTAAAAAAAAATATATTGTATTTAGTTCTAAATAACTTCTGCTGTACTAATTTTTGTGATCCAATAACACACACGCTCCAGTGTGAAGCAGGATGTGGCTCTATTTCACAAAATAATAATTCAATTTTGAAGTATACATTTGGTTGGTTCGTTGGTTTACTTTCTTTTAGACAACTTTTGTTCATTAGGTAGCCTAGTCGCATCATTATTAATTACTGCATGAAGCAAGGTTTTCATTTATGAATCAATTTTCACAAAAAAAAATTGAAACCCAAAATTGCTTAAAACGGACGGTTTTTGGGAGAATGAAAAGATTAATCAAAAAGACTAAAACAACACTATTTGAAACTGAGAGATGAAGAAGTTTTAATTTGATATTCAGAAGCTTATCAAAATTGATTAAAATCATCTGAGGCCTCCGTTTCTAAAAAATAGAAATTAAAAAAACGTCAGCCAGTATTGTTGCACCAAAATTATCAACAACATTCGCAACCAGTCTTCCACTATGTCCGCACAACCAAACTTCAATAATGATTGAAATTCCGATGGTCAACAATTATCTTAGATTTTATTTTGTTAAATTTTGCGTCTTGCGTGTACCTCGTTTTCCTTGATCTTTTTCTCTGTACTCCTTTTTTTCTGATTGTCGCGCCGTTCTTTGTTGAGTTTTTGTAACACTCTGGCCACATATATAAATATGACAGCATAACTGTCCCTATATACACAAGGCTTTCATTTAAACTTAAATTCACAATTTAAAATTGCCACAATTTCGGCCATCCTCCACTATTGTCGTTTTCGACAATTTACGTCAATATAATATTAAAACTATAGCTATTAAACAACAAACAAAACAAAAATAAAATAATGTAACTAAGGCTCGAAATACGGCAAACGTTTTTTTTTTAACAATCAGTTGCCTTCACCCTTTTTACCAGCTTCAATCGATCAATGGATAATATACCCTTGTACATGCGAGCAGACTGTTGTTCGCCTTCCACATCCTGCACTAAATAACGATCATTGCCAATATATTTAACGATCTCATAAGGCCACGATACTGATAAGCCAATTTACGACTCTCCCCCGTCGCAGGTGCTTCGCTTTTTACCATTACCAAGTCCTTGGGATTTAGCTTCGGAGCTGTTCGACGATGTTTGTTCAATTGCTTGGACATAACTTCCCTATGTTTCTCCAACAAACTTTCCACGTCTTGTAATTCTCGTTCAATTCCATTGTCTTTATTAGCAACGATGATTTCATCTATGAGTTGATTTTGCTTAAAGTGTCTCCCTTCGTATCTGAATATTATTCTGGACGGCGTTGTTTTTGTGATACGATGCTCTGCGTTGTTTATGACAAATTGTACCTCAACCAATTTGATATCTCAGTCCCGATATTCTTCTTCGGATAATATTGCCAAGCTGGTTGTGATCATTTGATTTACACGTTCCACTTCACCATTAGCCCATGCACACGCACGCGCAATTTTCGAATGTACAATATCATGAGTTACGCAAAACTCACCAAACTTTCCCGAAATAAACGCAGCACCCCTATCAGTTATCAATCTTACGGGCTTTCCGTATTGTGAAATAAAATTTTGGACAAGTTCTAGTGTAGATTCTACTCCAACATCGGGGACGGCATACAGAACTACATATTTACTGAACGCGTCGATCATTGATGCCTCGTATTTGTTCCCTTTGGTGGAAGTTGGATGTGGTCCGATGTGATCCAGGTGGACTGTCACGAAAGGCCTATCTCCCTTGTCTAATGGATGCAAAAATCCAGTTTTTTCCCCCGTCTGCTTCTTGAAATATAAATATTTCAAGCACCTGTTGGTGTATTCTGTGACAATTTTCCGCATTTTCGGAAAGTAGAAATTTTCCTTTAATTTCAGCAGTGTTTTATCAATTCCCATATAACAAACGGATTCGTGTGCATCTCTCACTAGATCATTAACTAACTCTTCCGGAGCATATAATCGCCATCGTCCTTTAGTTATCTTGTATACTCGGCATTTATACATCGTCAATCGTTCATGCACCTCAGGATTTCCTTTTTCCAGTTCGTCACGAATATTCATAATGTTCTTATCACCACGTTGCATTGCAGCAACCCAATTGGTTGCACTTTCTATTCCTAAAACAAATCTGTCATCTGCATCTAGCTCTCCTTGGTCATCGCTTGGATTCCTGCTAAGAGCATCAGCGACTAAATTGATTTTCCCCTGCACGTATTATAATCAAACTCTGCAATTCTTAAGAACCATCTAGCGATTCTTGGATTCATTTCCCTCTTGTTTGCAAGAAGTTTGAGACTGTTACATTCAGTTCTGATCACAAATTGTTTTCCTAGTAGGTATACGCGAAATTTTTCGAGTCCAACTACAGTCGGTAACGCCTAAAGTTCAATAGCGGAGTATCGGCTTCTTTCTTTAAAGGTCTTCCGACTAAAATAATTAACAGGCTTTAGGAATCCAGTTTTTTGACGCTGGTATAAAACAGCGGCAACACCCAAAGCATTTGCATCCGTATGCACTTCCGTTTCCGCATCAGGTTTAAACATGGTTAACACTGGTTTCTCAGTTAACACCCGTTTAATTGTATTGAATGCGGCTTCCTGTTCACTTCCCCAAACAAGCTGTACATTTTTGCCCAATAGTTCGGATAACGGCCTCGCCAGAATTGCGAAATCTTTAATAAATCGCCGAAAATAACTTGATAGGCCATATAAAACCTCTAACTGCACGTACATCTTTCGGCGTCGGGAAACTTTGCACTGCTTTTACTTTTGAAGTACCTGGTTCTATTGAATTGAACGAAATCTCGAACCCTAGGTAATCAATTTTTCTGAAGAAGAATCTGCACTTACTCAGGCTTAGTGTTAACCCGGATCTTTGAATTAAATTCAGGATTATCTCCAAATTGGTAAAACCTTCTGCCGCTGGTTTAGACGGTATGATGATATTATCTAGGTATGCCATTGCGATGCTGTATCGGAAATTCCCCAGAATTTGATTAATCAACCGTTGAAAAACAGCTGGACTATTACTAAAGCCAAACGTCATTCGCTTAAATTTGTAATGTCCATCCGGATTATCCGTAACTATGGCGGTGATTGGTCGAGTTTTCTTTGCGACGGGGATTTGATAATACCCACTACGCAGATCCAAACTTGTGAAATAACATGATCACGCAATCGATCCAGCTGATCATCTATAAGTGGGAGAGGAAAATGATCCTTTGGCGAAAGGAGAAATGCTGTCTTCAATAATATCAGCCTCCTTTAATCACTGGCTTATCACTAACGAGATCTATTTTGAAACTAGTCATATTAGTGAAGCCCATCTGCTTTAAGTAGCATTACGTGAATTCGGTTCGCATCTTCACCCTGTAATTGCGTTTGAATCTCATCCATTTGAATCGGCTCTTCGTTCTTCTCAATTGGCCCTAACTGCTCTTCGCTCGGACTGCATGATTCTCCTCTAGCGATTAATTCGTTTTCTTTCAGTCGTATTTCACCCTCTGATAAATTCAAAATTGGTAATATCGCATCGCCATTATCGTTTGTTCGCACCAAACAGCGAGGAATTACTTCGCCACTTTTTCTAACATTGCCTTCAATGCAAACTTCCTCATTTTTCAGTTGGCAGTTTACTGCAACATGTGCAACAAAATTCTTTGGTATTACTGTTGCGTTCTTCGCCCACACAGTACCCTTTACCGTTGGTGCTACGAGATCATTGTCTATTTTCGAAATCGTTAGACCACTGTTATCACTAATAATTCGGATATTACTTCTCTCGGTGAATTGGTGTCCGACCAACAAATCAATTGATTGTACTTTATCCGGCACGATATAAATATCAACATTCTCTAAGCAAACGTCATCTATTTCTAGTGCACACTTGGCACATCCCATTACCTTCACATATCCTCCTCCATATCCTTTGACTTCTTTAACGTCAGGTGAATCGTACCTTATTTGCAAATGATCAGCCAATATTTGTCTTAACAATGTGTAACTACTGCCCAAGTCAACATAGCATCGAACAAGATGCTCGTCCAGCAATCAGTCTTTAAAATACTTTGCGTGCGTATTGGTATCGTGCTTGTTATTGACGTGAATCACAGCACCAGATTTGGACGTGGTTGCTGCATTATTTGGTTTTTGTCCTGATTGTTCTCGCCTTCCAGGACAGTTACTGGCGATGTGCTTCCCAATCTCGTTGTTCTTTGGCCACACTGTTTTTCCACAAATTTACATTGCCCCGAAGGAGGTAATGAGAAGACAAGAGTTCCTTATTTCCCATATTTAAGTTATTCGCACTAATTTCGCCTATGGCACCATGTTTACTGTTTTAAAGATCCGTAGCACTCATCTTTTCACAATCACAAAGAATTCCAGCAACTTCCGAAAACCACGCGTAACCACACCAAAAGAAATTATTTATCCGCTAACCAAACAGGATCCAACTCGCGCACAGGTTATTTATCCCACTACTGATATTTGTTGCACCAAAATTATCAACAATATTCGCCAACCAGTCTTCCACTATGTCTGCACAACCAAACTTCAATAAATCAAACTACGATGGTCACAATTATTTTAGATTTTATTTTGTTAAATTTTGCGTCTTGCGTGTACCTCGTTTTCCTTGATCTTTTTCTCTGTACTCCCTTTTTCTGATTGTCGCACCGCTCCGTGTTGAGTTTTTGCAACATCCTGGCCATATACACAAATATGACAGCATAACTGTCCCTGTATACACAAGGCTTTCATTTAAACTTAAATTCACAATTTAAAATTGCCACAGTATAATTAACGGCTGTCCAAATTCGGTTATTAAAATTACTCAAACTATCTCAAGAGTATTGTTTAATATTTATGAATGTAGAGAAAAATCTACCGATTTTAATATCAATTTAAGTAGAAAACCGTTAATTTGTGGTGACACTTCCACAAAATGTAAACATCTTGAAACATTTAAATTATAGTATTGTAGGTACTATTCGGCATAACATGATAGATGAAATAAATAGGTAAAGTTAGTTGTCTTCATAGTGCCACATTTGGTATTTGTATTGAAATTGGCTATGTTTGAGTTTGTCTGGATATATTTCTGATCTGATATGAACTTTACATCCAGAGATGAAATTTTGGTAACATGGCCGTTTTTCAAAATATTCCTTTCTGTAGTTCAACCAATTAATCTATTTATATTTTAACCTGCTTCTGCCCTAGCATAGTACCCATTTGCTTGAATTTAAGTGGACAGTGATACAGTAATGAATAAACCTTCAAAGTTTCAACATTATGTTAATTTCCAAGTCTCTTGAACCAACAATAACCATATGACCTAGTAAATTTAAGCGTCCAGCCAAAGAAATAAAAGACTTAGTTTAAATGATGGTAAGTAATATATTCACGAAATTTATCTTTAAAAAATTTAAATTTCTTCTTAATAAAATTATAAAAAATGGCGTCGGGTGAGGAAAACATACAATAATTTTGACGGTTAAAAATCATTTGCGTTTTGATATTTTAAAGAAATTGTGCAAAAATTGTTGCAAAAAAATCGCCGAGACTCCGATTCTAAAAGAAGGACCGATTCTAAAATTAAAACGTGGCTCTCCACTTAACAGTGAAACGAGACTTATTTATTTTTAAAATCAAAACTAGACTGACTTAATTTTATTTTATTTCCCAATATAAAAACTCTCTTTACAGCAACCTGTCTTGTTCTCTTTTCTTTTCATTTTCCCCTCGTTGTATTTGCCTTGTTGTTTTATTTATTTATTTTTTTTTTTTTCATGTTCACAAAACACAACGAGCGACGCATCAAAACGACGACAAACATATATCTTTCTTTTCTTCGCCGTGTTCGTGCCACGTACAAGAAAATGTTTTACCCCACCTTCCTCCTCCATTCAGAGCAATTACAAGAAAACAGCAACAACAAATCAATAATATATTACAAAAAGAATTTTCCAGACGAAAAACACATAAATGATGCTCAAAATCATGCTCAGTGCATGACTTATACATAGACACAAATGCATTTTATACTGTGCACATATCTCGCTATAGCAATTGTTGAGAATTAAATTTATTTAAATTTTTAATATGCATGGTCAAAGTAAAATATGTTTATCCACTTTTGATATACCTATAATAGCCCGATAACTAGGCTGATTTCAAATAAAGAAAATGTAAAATAACCCATTGTTATTGTATAACCCACGCTGCTAGGGGCAACGTGAGTTATATTTGGTATAACAAAATGTTGAGTAGTCATTGGAAAATTATTCGTAGTCAAATTGAATGAAAAACTATATTTCAAAAATTAGTTAAATTAAAGTACACCATGACAATTTAAAGAACGGTCACTATTATAAAATGTATTTCAAAATTCAATGCTCCACTGTGAAAACACAAAATGGAAATATTTCTTATTAATTTACGAAATTTATTTCAACAAACGTGGATAAAACGTTGTATGCCACTCGTGAGCAAAGAGATATTATCCACTCGGGATAATGTCCCACTCGCCCGTCGCCTCGTGGGACAAACTTATCCCTCATGGATAATATCTCGTTTTGCTCACTAGTACCATAAATTACTATTACAGCCAAAACAAATGGAATATTTTTCTTTCACAGCATAAACGGAGCATTAAACCTTTAAGGCGCGTGAATCAATTTACTCACGAAATATTAATTTGTTTCTATTTTCCTGTCTCAACCATTTTTTAGCACGGTTATGACGGAGAGACGGTCGTAACAATGACTTATGTTCTAGGTGTCAACGATAACATTTGAAATGTCAGAAGTTTATAGACTTATGTTCAAATCGTCAACGATAACATTTGAAATGTCAGAAGTTTATTTTTGGTTTATTTTCGTGCTTTAGAGAATCGAGAGATCGACGATCAAGCCGTTGTCTTTGACAATATATTACCGAATTACAGGTACCTATTATATTATACATTTAGAAAGTATGCAAGATATTATAAGAGTGTCTATGACGTTAAATATATTTCTAGATAACAATGCTATAGATTCAACACCAGATCTTAAAGGAATTCTATAATGTTATAAACCTAGGTGTAAAAATATATATTCCTAAATATGAATCGTTTTGCATTAAAAAGCAACCTTGGGATAATGGTTAGTTAAACAATCTTAACTAAACTACTAAACTTATTACCCTGATTTATTCCTATGTAAAGGAATCGACAATGTACTTATATTATTAGCGAATTTTACAATATCCCTTAAAAACTTTTAACAATTTCAATTTTAGTGTATTTTACGCATAAATGCGGTTTCTAGATTTAAACATTAAATTATTCTGGTATATTTCAGATTGATAAATATTTTACAAAGAGGAGAAAGTTTAGCAGTTCAGACGCTATAGCCTGATGAGATGACTGTAATATGTGTTATTTTTCATAATTGCAAAACTCTTAACAAAAAATATAATATAATGTTTCCGAACACGGCACATGATAACTAATTTGATGTTTTTCGCAAGGAATATAAATATAATTAAATTGATTCTTGTACAATAATTATATCCTAGAAGTTGAGTCCGACAATCAATTTAAGCCCGACCGTTTTTGGAAGTTCCTTAATTTTAAAAGGAGTCCCCAAACCGATCCAGATTCTGTAAAGTTTTTGTCAATTCGAAATTTTTAATTTTACAATTGATGATTGGGACCATGTGCTCTAGCGGAAAAAAGTAAACTATCGTACCCATATTTATTTGATATTTTGTATTTATTTTATATGCCAGTAAATATGTCTCGGCATTAAAATTGAAATAATTAACCTTTTCGAGTAGAAACAATTTTGTTTCGGATACATCAAAGCAGTAGGATTGTGTATTGTCTATAAACAATTATATTTAATTGATTCGAGTGAACCAAATTCTATAAAATAAATATCGTGAGCATTGTGGTTGGACAACATATCAAAGTTCCGGTTGCCAAAAAGAGTGCGTGAATCAAAAATCTTGTTGTAGAGGTGGTCAATTGCGTTCAAGATGGGGCAATACTTTTTATAATATTTGCACAAATTTTACTGATCACTTATAATTTTTAAATCGCACTACAACACTTTTTAATCACTTTCCAATTCCTTATTAATCTTTACACTATCGCTTACCAAATACTAATAATGCAATTCGATCTCGTTCGCTTCTTATATACTCAAACAAAAACTTCTAGAAATATCATGGTTTTTCTAGTAAGAATAGTCATTCACATTTAGAACAGTTTTATCATGGAAAATTCCATTTTAGTACAGTAAAACTTTGCGCTATTAATTTAACTTATTCTATTATATCCTAGGTGTCACCGTAACAATACATTTCGCAAACTACTTCCTACATTATACAGAGCCTGGAATTCGCAAAATTGTTGAACGTTTTAAAGAAACTGGATCAGTTGCAGGTCGTAGAGCATATGAACACCATCGTCAACATCAGTGTTAACTGGATTTTTGTGGCCTAAATTGGATGAAACTGATTTAGATGATCTTTGATTTCAACGAACCATGTCAGCTACATGTCACACAAATCGTTAAACAGTTGACTTATTGCCAACAGCATTCAAGAAATTTTGATATCAATTGGCCACCAAGATCATGTGATTTGACACCGTAAGATTATTTGTTTGGGGTTATTTGAAAAGTTGTATAGCAATGATCCACAAGCAATTCAAGATCTTAAGAACAATATTCGAGCTAAAATTGAGGCCATTGAACTGCCTTTATTTGAAAAAAGTCATCGACAATTTTGAAGTTCGTAGTTTGTAACAGGAGCCGTGGTGGTCACATCACCATGAACGATGTTTCATTTCATTCAAACTTTCATTTTTAATAAAAAATTTTGAATTTCCAACATACATTATGTGTTCTTTTTAATATTAATAAAAAACTAACAGCTAGAATACCCTTTACAATTCTAACATCAAAATCTTTATAAAAATTGTATATTTTTACGTACTTTCAATAAAATTATAATACAATTTTTTTTACAAAAAGTGAAAATTTTCCCGGAAAATAAGGTAACTTTTTGAGAAAATTTGACTTACGTAAACTTTAGCCCAAACTTGTTATTGTTAACAAATTATATTTCTGGTGCTCTGTCTAAAGCTAGTAAAATTCTGGTGTTACTTATATACCGATTTCAGAAAGCCGTTCGACAAAATTGTTTATGACCTCCTACTACAGAAACTGTTGTTGTTGGATTGTAATTTTTGACCGTTGAAATGGATTAAATGTTATCTTTAGTCTAGAACCCAGATTGTTAAGAACGGTTAATCATTTAGAAAGAGATTTTCAAAAGATTACCACGGCCCATATGTCATTTTAAGTTCGAATACCACATTTGTAAGATCAAAACTAGTGCAAACTATGCAAGTTATTGAACGTTGAGCCCTTATCTATTCGAAGAATTAAAATGTCGGTTCTTGTTTCGAAAATTAATTGTGCAGCCATTCTGAACTTGTTGGATATTTGAGCTCCATCATCAGGATAGTTTGCCATTTTGGAAAAATAATATTTGTAAAAGTGAGCCTGTTTACAACGCTTCAGTTGCTTTTAATAAAGTTCTTGATATTTTTTAACATATCAAGAAGTGTTCGTAAGGCACTGATGTAGACGCTCTTCTAATTTTTTGGTAGTTTATAATTGTAAATTTATGTAAATTCAATTTTTTTTATTATTTTATTATGTTATACTCGTACGTATGTTTTGTTAGCTTTTGTGTTAGAATATTTCATACATCTAACCAGACTTTTTATTATAAAATTTGCTGATAAATTTATAAAAAAATTTCCGCCTCCATTTAATACAAAAAATGATCCTCTCAAATCGCAAATCTCGCAAAAAAAGATTATGAGACGATGCTCTGCAAGTACAACAACCATTATTCGATTATCATAAACAGGTCAGGTCGCCTGATTCAGAGAACCAAATGTCAAAACAAGAAATCACGAAATCTTTTCACAATGATTAATTTTCATTGAGTAGCCGATCAACAATATGATAGATACCTTTTGTAGAAATCAATCCCAATACGTAATTAGCCGATCACTATTTCTTGAACGTGTCTATTAACAGACAAATGTGCTGAAAAACTTGAAAATCAAAGGGTTTTAGTTAGTTAGTTTAGACTTTAATGAATGAAAATAAAATGAAAATAACAAGAATTTTACTTAATTTCTTATTGTTTCTTACAGAGCATTCACAATGCAGGAAGTACCACGTGCAGGTGAGGTTGGCATTTGGGCTAGTATAATAAGACCATCTAAACCGGCGCCCCTTACGGTAAATACTACGGTGAATACTACGGTATTCAACTTTGGGGTTGTACCAAGAAGACAAATGTACAAATGATTCAATGTTTTCAAAACAAAGTGCTGCGTGGCATTGTAAACGCACCATGGTACATTAGAAATGATAACCTCCATAGGGACTTAAACATGGAATATGTAAGTGAAGAAATACAAAATCATGCGAAGAAACACATTCAGCGGATATCTCGGCACCAAAATGCAGACATACGAAGTTTGTTGGATACCACCAATGCAGTAAGAAGACTTCAAAGGCAGAAACCTTTGGAATTGGGCAGTTGTATTTAATTCAGATAGAGAAAAATAATTACTATGAAAATTCAAACGGGAGTAACCATTGGGCTACTGCCCGTCAAATGTGAATCTTCATTTAAGAAAGATAAATTACTAAATGATTTGTAAATCAGTTGTATTATTAAATAAAAAGAAAAAAAAAAAAAAAAATTCACAATGCAAAAACTGTTTGCTTTTTACTTACAGGTTTGTATGAATTTCCAACATATTGACGAAAATTTTTTGTTCGTTATGTTGGAAATTCATTCAAACCTGTAACTAAAAAGTAAAAGGTTTTTTCAATGTGAACACCAATACGAACAGTGGGCCTAATTGGTATCTGCGTATGAAAGTTATCCTCCGGCTTCTATGTACGTTTTTGTTGATTTTACCTAAAAATCGAAGCAAAACCTTTGTATTTGATATACTACATCATCACGCATTTCCAAATCATCGCGGACCGAACCAGCAAAAAGAAATCAAAAATCCTTCTACTTTATATTTTAGTAATTTTATTGATGTAGTTAAAACCATCTATTTTGCAAGTATTTTTGTGTTTCATTTACCAAAAAAAATTTAAGGAAATTCTATTGCAATTTATGAGGAATAAAAAATAACTGTGGCTTATCATCCTTGTGGTTTCGGTTAGGGGAGCTTGCGGAATATTATAGCTATAAAAGCGTTAAGCGGGTTTGAGTAAGATTTTCCCATAGTTGCAAGGCGGGTTGCTTTCCTTTTATCCCAGTATTTGATGTGGTCATGCGCAGCATTTCAAGAAGTCGCAAAAGTGGGTAAACTTCTTCAAATAAACTGAAGAACTTATTGACTTTTGGAAGCAAATAATTAACGTGATATTAAAAACCGAGCGAGTGACAGAGCTTAATTCAATTCGAAAATAGTATCGATTAAAATTATTTGAAAGATTTGGACCAAAAATTGATATATTGACTGCCTTAAAGTCCTAATTCAAACCCTATCCATACACCATCGTCTTATAATTTGGACCGTACAGTCAAACGAATTTTCAAATAACGTTATTGAATCATTTGGAGTCAGATACAAACCACAAAAAAAAAATTCCGGGTAATCTAGATAATTCTATTCCCGAAAGTCTTCTAGTAGTTATTTCAACAATCTATTTTGGATTCACTTACTACAAATAAAATCAAACTAGATGTGACTCCCATTACTGTTCCGTCATTTCATATGTATGCAGACAATTTTGTCAAAAAACGCATGGTATTGAAATCAATTAAAAAAATTTTGTTTTGCAGCGCATTATGGAATAAACAGCTTGTAAATTTTTGTCATGAATAATATATATTTTATTTATAAAAGTACCTAAAAGTTCAACGATTTGTGTTATTTTGAATTGTACTACTTCAATAAGGATTTTTAAGTTTCTTCCAGGGATCTCGGAATAATAAAAATTGCCTGGATCCTGAATAGGAAGCACCATACTTATAATGCGTAAATAAATGTGTAAATAAATAAAATGTATTTACTAATTTAATAATAAAACAAATAATTAATTTACAATAGTTTAATTATTAAAATAATTATATTTTTGAATATTTTGAATGACTCATAATTAAAACAAGTAGACTTAATTTGCAGTTAAGTCTTTTTGTTTTTCTTATTTAAACTTGCAAAAATTTAAAGCGTAATTAATATACAGTAATAAATCATTTAATCAACTTGCGACATTCTCGTTGATTCATCATTTCTAACTTCAGTCTTTCATATATGAGGAAATTTTACTGAAAAATACAAACCAGTAGATCTAGACACATCTGCTGCATTCAAATACTATCAAACAAATTATAGCTGAAGTGTCTCATTTTGGTTCAATAGACAATGTACTAGTAACCTAAACAAACTAAAATTGAAATATTTTTGTATTAAATTAAATTATCATATGATATTTAACAAGTGTACATCTTTTGTAGAGATGTGCGATATGAAATATCAGATCGTTGTTGATTAAAGTACTGCTGATAAAAATTGTTGCAGAAGTTTCATGATGGAAATTGACATTAAGAAATGATAATAACAGGTTATAAAAAAATATTTTTATTAGTTCATTGAGGCTTTCAGGATTCACCACATATTGACGTTTAATATTTACTGACGGAAAAATTGACATTCAATCTATCACGTTGCCAAAACATTTTATAGATCCAATTGAAACTAAGTAAAGCTCGATGCTTCCATCTAAATAACCGCGCCAGTACCATGACTGGTCTGCCTCGAACCCGGTCGCTGCTTTACACGTTCTCAGCCATCAAGAGACGGCATCAGCAAACAAAATCTTGATTCATCGGTGAGTAAGACTTGGCTCCAGAGAATTTCGTTTTTGTTTCAAGTTACTAGCTAGTGCGGTTCAAAACGTTTTCATATTTGAAAATTTAGTTATAAGTCATGTTGTGGAACAAATAAAAAAACTCAGCCAGTTGATTATACAAAATATGCTACGATAATATTTTTATTGATTGTTTTGAAAGGCCTTGAAGTTAGTTTTTGTTTCGAGTTTCCAGCTACAAGTGCGGTTCAAAAGATATTCGCATAAAAAATCATTTTTTTGTGAGTATATACCGGTGATTGTATAAAAATATTGGTTTTCATTTACGACCAAGGTGCGACCATGGCTGAGCAAGTAAATCCGATCCCCTTTTTTACATGTAATAAAACCGAAGGATAGAAAAGGTTTATTAGTATTAAAGGATTGATCCTGTTTCAGACATTTAAGTAGCTGATAGGAAATCCATGTCTACTCTGCCATCCGATACGAGATATTAAATAAAAATGACATATAACGCTGTCACTCCAATGCTCACCGAGACGTCTTTACAATACCTATGATTATAGATTGATTCTTGCGCATCAATAATCAAAATCGGAACCAAACGTGCCCCACAAAAACATCTACTTATTTACCTACGATGTCTCTCACTCAAATTGTAATAGAATAATGTTCTCACTCAAATTGTAATAGAGTAATGTTGCCATTTAATAGAGAAAACGCGTTATTAATCTCCATTATCTAATATGGTTTGCAACATTTTATGTATACCCATCAGACATCATTTTATTATTGGGCGAAATAGAGTGATTCGTTTGATTTATACTGTTAAATGAAGCAGCTATAATATAAAATCCGCTTCATGTGAATGTTTAAAAACCAAGATATACAGGAAAAAGAGGTAGTATATTCCCGCGCCTCATTTTCTTCTTTCTTTGCGCATCACGTCACGTGTAGACAAAAAGCCGATATTTATATTAAGTTTGGCGGGTTTTTGTTTAATTTTTTAAATAAATCAATAATAATCGTATTTTTTTTAACAACCCGTATTCACAATTGATAATGATAGTTTACCGAGACCCTTTTTATGCTTTATATTTTTTTATTGTTCAAATATTTAAGAAATAATTCCTTTGAGTATATAATGTCTAAGATAAATGGAAAAAAGAGTAGACAAAATTATGAGTACATAACATAAAACAATTAAATTATTAAATGTTTTTGGTCATTTGAACATACGTACCGTACCAATTATTAAAATTTGTATTCTTTTACGTTATACCTTATACTCAAATATTTGCCGTCTATTTTTAAGCGACGAATTTAAAAAAAAAATTTAAAAAAAGTTAGAGGATATTTTCAACAAAAAACAATGCGACGATATTAAAAGTTGGAAGAAACTACATAAAAAACTTAATACATATTCAAACGAACTCGAATTAGATTTGAAAATAAAAAAATTGTTTTTTAGGTGTAAAACGTTTTTTATAATTCGGTTATTAAACGCCCAGTTAATAGAAAATATAAATTTGAAAAAAAGGAAATTAAATAAAACTATAAATTAAAATTAAATCTCTGGCTTATTTCATTTATTGTCTTATGGTTTTCGCTACAACTAAATCAAAACAACCATTCACTGTTTAGTGTTCTATATCTGTTCTTATCAGAAGTACAATTGATAGTTTTGTTGTAGTAGGAATTATTCAAA
Organism: Tipula vernalis; assembly: GCA_958295665.1. Taxonomy (NCBI): domain Eukaryota; kingdom Metazoa; phylum Arthropoda; class Insecta; order Diptera; family Tipulidae; genus Tipula; species Tipula vernalis. The sequence goes on from OY282559.1 coordinate 192,917,062, forward strand.
TTTAGTATATTTAAAATCGAACACTCCCAAATTTTTGAATTAAATAATTAAAATCTAAACGTTCTCTGCATTTAACAAAAAAATTGTACTTATAAATTCCGAAACTTGTTATGCAATGTGCTCAAACAGTCTGCTCTAGATACGAATATGAAAACATGCCTCTTTTCACGATTTAATTCCACAAGTATTGCAGTATATAGGTAACTGAATTAAAAATTGAAATGTTTAATTTTAACATAAAGTCGAAAAACAATTATTGGCAATAATAAAAAAAATTTCATTTATTTTCCATTTATTTAAAAAATTAATAAAATTATCACGAAACTCCATATCAAATTGCGAAAAAAGATGGCAATAGCATGCGCAATATTATACCTTTATTTTCTGTATATCTTATTTAAAAACGATATTAAAAATTAAATAAAAAAACAAAAAATAATCTCAAAATTATTGCTTTAGTAATTCTATACCAACAAAAGTTGGTTTGAAAGTATTCATTCCGGAATGAAAATACACGGCATTTGTAAAATTTCCAAAGTAAGACAGCAAACATTTTTGTGTTTCTTTCTGCTTTTCTTTTAACCCGGCTACTCGACCATATCTAGTAACAAAAATATAAAAAATGGCATCGGGTGTTGATATGGGCGTTTTGATATTTTAAAGAAATTGTGCAAAAATTGTTGCAAAAAAATCTTCACACGTATACGTATTTTAATGATTCTTTTTTGGCCGTCACATTATTAACTCAACCAATCTCACAAAAATTTAATTTTTTTTTGTAACAAGAAGTTGCTGTAAAAAAATCTTTATTCCACAGGTCATAAAAATTCTAGTAGATTCTAACTACAAATTAGAAAAATTCTATTCGATACTGGTAGCCATGTTTTTGAATCCAGCCAAGAAACGTAAAATTTTCGGTATACGATTAAGTTATACCATTAAAAATCAAACAGTTGCTAGTGTAGATGTGTTATACAATCATTTGCTGACAAAACGGCATAAGTCGATTGTATACCAAAATTTTAAGTTTCTTCGCTGGTTTCAAAAATATGGCCACCAGTATCGAATGGAATTGTTCTAATTTGTCGTTAGAATCTACTAGAATTTTTCCTACCTGTAAAGTGAAAATTTTTCATAAAAATTTTTTGTTACACAAACAAAAAATTAAATTTTTGTTGAAATATTTTTAAATATATACTAAAAATGTGACAGCCAAAAAAGAACCATTAAAATACGTATACGTGTGACGATTTTTTTCCAACAATTTTCAGCCGTCAAATTTATTGTATGTTTTCCTCACCCGACGCCATTTTTGATATTTTTATTACTAGATATGATAATATTAATGGTATAATTTATGTCAGGTGGAGTAGTTGGGTTCGAGCATTAGTGGCTTTCCAATCGACCACCGTAAGTACTTGTGGTAAATGTGAAAAATATGTCTCGGCTAAATGTTCGATTGGAACAATCAAAAAATTATGACATGAGTAAAACATGTCCTCTATATTTTTAATTCAAATAATACCAAAAAATAGGATACGAATAAAATTGACAACTAGACATGAATTTTAGAAAAAAGTTAATTAAGTTTTTTATTTATATACCAAAAATTAAAAATTGTTAAAGCTGACATCTTTAGAAATAATACCGTACTCAGTTTTCACTTATCAAATAATACTGCATTATCGATAAATCTGCCTATATCTTTTGACCGCCAGTTTACTATGGAAGAGTGCAGCTATGACCCTTATAGATATTATAATTTATTTGTTGAGTTGTATCGAAAACAAATAAATTTTATTATCTATATGGGACATGGCTGTCAAAAAACGGTGATAGATGGATTATTTCTAAATATGGCAGTAGTTGTTTTTTTAAACATTTTTTTTTGTATCGAAACAAAAATGTAAACAAAATCAACACAACACGAATAAAATTGACATATAGAAATAAATTATAGAAAAACATTATTAATTTTATTTTTTAATTATGTACCAAAAATTAAAAATTGCTAAAGCTGGCATCTTTAGAAATAACACCGTACTCAATTTTCACGTATCAAATAATACATATGTATATACATATCTTTGACCGCCAGTTTACTATGGAAAAGTATAGCTATGACCCTTATAGTATTATAATTTATTTCATCAGGAATATAGAGAATACATGCACATCATTGATATTAGTCATTGCTCTCTTTAATACAGAAATAAATAAAAATAAATAATTACGTCATCAAAAATCGAAACATATAAAAATACACAGTGTCAGCGTTGTTGTGGTATTTGGTTTGAATAAATAGTTTCATAAATAAAATGTTTATTTTAATAAAATTTGGTTATTAAAACGAAACGATATTCTTTTAAAAGTGTTTAAAATTGATATTAATTTTTGAATATTTTATCGTAATAATATGTAATTATCTAAAATACGTTTCAAGATTTTAACATAATTTATCTACAAAATACAAAATATTCAGTAAAAGCAAAATAAATATCACATTAAACTAAGTGTATTGTGCCAATTTGTAATCGTCTGAATTCTATTTATCGTCTGGGGTTTGTGAGAGCGTGAATTACACTATTAAATTCAAACTTTAGTTTATTTTCGAAAAACAGGGAATCATTTAAAACCAATTTGCGGTTTTAGAAAAGTGAAGTACACGTTTGGGCTGGTTGAATTACTCAGGGATTCACGATAACTATCCGACCTTGCGCTTTTCAACATTGACTGAGCACTTCACATTAACTAATGCTTACACAATTCTCATACCAACAAATATTTTGGTGTATTTGAATATTTTTGATGAAATCGGTTTGAAATTTTGTATTCCAATTCAAAAAAAAAAAAAAATCCAATTTTTCACCTTCTTGGAATATCTCCAACACCAACGTATTTTTATATCGACATATTTTATAATTTGTTTTCATTTTTAAATTCGTATTTTATCAATAATCGTTTTGAGAAAGAATCAAATTAAACATCACCGTATTTTTGTTCAAACCAATTAAATCAAAGGCTCAAACTAACATTTGCCTATGTCAAAATAGACATAAATTTTCACCCTTAGGCGGGTATTATGTGTACATTATCAGTTTTATGTATATAGTTATGGTCATATAAATAACTGAATCAACAGATTATACATATGAACTCGAAACACGCTACACATGTAAGGTGTAGAATTACTTAGCGAGAATGGTGAAACTGATGACTACACACAACGTGAGTTGTATAGTTATGTAGAAATAAGTATATTTTAACTTTTGCTGATTAAGAGCATTTCGGAGAGAAAAATAATTGTAAAGTTAGATTTTAGATTTTTAAGTTTTAGTTTTTAGTGAAACTCTGTTATAGAAAGTAATAATTAAATAATTTTTTTTTTATATTTGTTAAATTGTGAAACCTATAACTGGGGCAGCCGAACGGTGAAGTGTAGTTAAGTGAGGTGTAACAGTGCATAAAGTTGGTTAATAAAAACTAATTATATCAGTGAATCCGTCGGAAATGATTTATTTAAATTATTTCAACTTTTGATTGTAATAAAAAGTGACATTTTAGGCTGAAGGTTTTTTTACCGCCGTGAAGAGCAGAGGTTCCGACGATGCTACATCTACGGACCAGCAACACAACAACAAAAATCGGTAAGAATTTTCCTTTCTCTAAAATTTTACGATTTATTTTTTTATTTTTTGGCAGACGTGTGGGACTAGCTACTAGGTAGACACAAACTTGTCAATTCTTATTATTTCAGCAACGCGTGGAACTACTAGATAGCCACACACCGCTTGCTCGTGCACTACGAAATAGTGACGGGAAATAAATCAATAAATAATCAGGAAAAGTTAGTTCTGGGTATGAAGAGAAAGTTGATTGAAAGGGTTGATAATAACCATCAGATAAATACGAACTTTCAAAACGCCAATTCCTTTGAAATGGAGCAAATTACAGCACAACTAAATACTGTTTTAGAGCAGCTAAACAAATAACCGTAAAGTCAGCTGAACATAAGGCAGCGTTAGCATATCTAGGGCAAAAATTCGGCAAACAACCAAAGGTTGAAGTTCGAGAAAATAAAATTTAAATGAACCTATTTCGCATACCTGATCCCATTAAATCCATTCCAAAATATAATGGAAATAAAAACAGCTTTCCGCTTGACTTCAAACAGCCGAGGACACTTTAAAAGTGTTATCCCCGTTGGTGACGGAAGTAAAATTTTTACTATGCCTGCAATGCATTAGCAATAAAGTTGAAGTGAAAGCTAAGGACATCTTGTGGCTGGCTGAATTTCCCAAACATTTCCTGAGATCAAGAAGGTGCTTACGGAAGCGCTAGATGATAGACAGGAACTGTCGTATTACAAAACGCAGCTCTGGGCTACAAAACAGGGCGACAATATGTCGGTACGTGTATGCTTTAAGATATCTAAGGAAATTTTACAGAATATACAACTCAAGCAAGGCAAAACGCCGTTTATAACTAATCATGGCCAGCGATAAGCGCATTTATTGAAGGAAACGCATTAGCCGCCGTCATAGGAGGCCTTCGAAAATTAAATATCGGGTACGCGCAAGCGGCTAGACCACGAGACGTGGCTGAAGCTTACGCATTTTTACGTAAATTTAACGTAAATGAGCTACTATCAAACAATGCTCGAAGAACCTTAAACACGACACAAAAATCTAAAGAATTCAATCCCATAAACCACAATTTCAACAAATCAAGTTATTCGGTAAAGGTAGCACCAATACCAATGGAGGTGAATCTTCCCTTGAGATCAAGGAATTCTTTTAAAGAAGGGTGATAACACGAATTTTTAGATAGAACCGAGGAAGACAAGGGTGATTTAAACGATGAATTTTCAGAAGGGAGCAATCAAGCGGACTCAGGAAATTTTCAAGAACACCTGAGTTTGGATAGGGAAAGTGAAACTTTTCCCGTACCTACAGTGTTATTGCAATGAGTCACGCCAGATAATAACATTGTTAATAGATACTGGTGCTAACAAAAACAAAACAATCTCACAGAATAAGAACAAACGATGGTCAAAAATATAGTAGGAGGAGTCCCTATTATGAATTAAACTTTCATAAATTCTTCGGTGAGATTTTAGGATCCCAATCGATGGCAAAAAATGAACGCTATAATTGACTAAATCAAACACGATATCTCTAAACAACAAAACATTCAAGTTTCTTCGCTACTATCCAGCGCAAAATTTCTATAACCATATTGTGACGTGTAACACGGAAAAACGACGATTGGCTGATGTCGGAATTCAGCTAATTGATCGATGACATGTTAATTCAACCAGGTTTATACAATGCCGATAATTTCAGAACTACAATGAAAGGTTTAACGAATAGTCCGATTCCACATGATAATTTAACCAAATTAAAACTTAAGATAAATAATTTAGAAACCCTGAAACCAATTCCATACGAAGAGGAAATTATAGACAGAATAACTACAGAAAACTTGATCCGAGCGCAACATTTAAACGAGAAGGAAACGGAAATTCTGGTAGATACGATCTTTAAAAACCAAACAGTACTGTTCAAACAGAAAGAAAAAGTATGATCAACAACAATAATCCAATATCACATTGTTACAAAGGACGAAAAGATCCACACATATGTGGAGGAACAGATACAGGAGATGTTAGAAAGCGGTATAATCCACAACTCTAAAAGTCCTTATTCTTCTCCAATTGGGGTTGTCCCCAAAAAATTGGATGCCTCCAAAAAAAGAAAGGTCAGAGTCTTGATTGACTTCCGTAAACTGAATGAAAAGACTGTAGTTGACAAGTGTATAATTCCCAAATAGAGGAAATACTAGACAACTTGGGAAAATCGGTATACTTTTCAAACTTGGATTTCAAATCTGGTTTTCATCAAATCCCAATGAACGAAAAGTCACAGGAAAAAACGGCATTCTCAACTGGAAAAGGTTATTTCGAGTTCAACAGAATGCCTTTCGGCCTAAAAAACGGTCATGCCACGTTCCAACGTGCACCACGTCCAACCATGCCCTACAACATATAATTGGGTATATACTATATGTCACTCATACTTAGATGATATAATTGTAGTAAGACATAACTTGGATAACCAAATACAGAATCTTAATAAAGTACTCACGAGAAAAGTCCGGAAAGTCCAGCTAGATAAATGTGAATTTCTAAAACGGGAAACAGAGTTCCTCAGATATATAATAACACAGGACGGCGTTAGACCAAATACAGACCCGATACAAACATTTTGGACTGGCCGCTACCTAAAAATCCCAAATAAATCAAACAATTCTTAAGATAAAAAATAGGACATCGAGTGAATTAAGGCCTTTGAGACGTTGAAAATAATCCTGGCTACAGATCAGATATTAGCATAACCAGATTTCATCAAACAATTCATTTTAACAAAGGATGCATCAGCTTTGGCTCTAGGTGCAGTCCTACCTCAGATTCAAAATAACATTGAAAGACCTATCGCGTTCGCATCACGCACCCCTAACTCTACAGGAATAAACTATGCGACCACAAAAAACGGGCCGCAAAAAAATTTCAACCATACCTGTATGGTAACAACCTTACGCTGATAAAGGACTAATAAACCCTTAATTTTTATAAAATCATCAGAAAAGAATACGAAAATTTTGAGGTTGAGACTCGAATTGGAGAATTATGATTATGTTGTAATCTACAAAGAAGGAAGGCTATATATATATAGTGGCAGCCGCCCTGAGCAGGATGCCATCAGAAAATAACGAACTAAATTTACATGAACAGATAGATAATTAGATAACAACTCAAGTGAATCTGGAAGAAGAACAGGAAACCGCTCTGAAAATGATAGTGACTTAGAAACTATCCCTATCGCCCTATAAACGACTATAGGAACCAACTAATTTTCAAGATTTCAAATCTAGATGCGGTTATTCTGGAGGATATATTCCCTAGGTTGAAAAAGGCGTAACCAATGAAGGACGTCAGAATGCAATTGTAATCAAAGAACAAGAGAGAGCGCACCGCGGAACAAAACAGGTGGAAAGTCCATTAAAAGTCCATTCCTACTTTTTCCATGGAATGATAAATATAATTAAGAGGCACATCGGAAACCATACAATATCAAAATTTCCCCAAGACCGAGCAATCAAAGACCATTAGAACGAGTGCTTGTTGACATCTATAACGTGGTGACGAGAAAATTTCTTATCTGTAATAGACGCATTATCCAAACATCTACAGATAATTCCGATCGAAACCAAGAACCTTCTAGACACAACTAATGCCGTAACGAAGTATTTCACTCAGTTCAGGAGTCCCAAAGTCATTCTCTCAGATCATGAGACAACCTTTCAGTCGTTGGAATTTAAAGAATATTTAAGCAAAGTAAACATAAAATTGGAATTAGTATCATCCTCAGAATCAAATGGCCAAGCTAAAAAGACATATTCAACAATAATAGAAATTGTTAATACTAATCAAGGCAAAGCCCCAAATTATACAATAGTATTCCAAACGCAATCGAACTTTCGATAGCATTGTACAATAATTCGGTACATTCTTCAACCGGTTTTACACCGAACGAAGTCATTTTCAATCAGAACTGCCTAATGAACCCGAAAGAAACACAAGATCAAGCAGGTGCTATTTTTATTCAAGTAAAGGTTAATTTAAAAAAGGCAATAAATAGGATGAAACATCAAAATAATAGTACAGAGGAATCCTCAAATTTAAGGGGGGACCAATTAGTTTACATTACACTAAATATAAGAACAAAAACACAGCCTAGGGAGGGTCGTACTAAAAAAAAGATGCAAATCATAAAACTTTTGGAACAAATTTAGTAATCTTCACAATTCTATTTTATATTTGTAATGCTCAAAAATTAGAAATTAAAAATTTGCATGAAGACCCCATATTATTAATCAAAACAAATCAACGTAAAATCAAAATAGGAAATGTTAAAATCATACATCCTATAAATCTCACCCGTACAGAAATAGCTGGAGAACCAATTAGTAAAATTATTACAAATAAACTAGATGATAAGTTGGAACTTAATAGAATAAAAAGACATAAATTTAAAAAACTATACAACAATCTCCATCAAATCAAACATACTTGAATTAATAGACAGAAAAGGTGGGACACGTTAGGAATAGCATGGAAATGGGTAGCAGGAAAACCAGATGCCAAGGATCTACGTATAATTAACAGATTAACCAGCTAATCGACGCAAACAACCAACAATTCCAAGTAAATAACCAATCGAGGAGCCTTAACGGAAATAGAAATGCTGGCCACAATGGTAACCATAGACAGCATTAATGCCATTTTGGATGACATCCAGTACCCCATCCTGATTCTCTAAAAAAAATTGAGGTGTGGCCAGCACACGACTTTCTTTTACGAACAGAGAAATTTGAGACATTTTATTTTTAATTTTTTATTTTTATTTGTTTTTAATTTTTGGAAACATTTTGGCTAATATAGTTTTTTGTAAACCTTATACTTAGATATTTGTAAAATAAATTTTCTGGACCAAGGGAGTGGCCACTTCCGGTTAGCCGATTTGGAGTAAAATTCACTGGGACCTCCCAATTTATCAAACAAGCGTAAATCTGAAGTTTCAGTTCGATTGGTTAAACCATCTGGGCTGTAGAGAGGACACAGACAGACTGACAGACTGACAGACAGACAGACACCATTTCGAAATCCACTTTTTCGGACTCAGGGGACCTCAAAACAAATAAATCTCTAAAAAATCTCAAGGTCCAAAATTTTTATGATTACTATACTTTATTTTACTAGAGTAAAAGAAAGTAATACGATAATGTGTAAATGGGTAAACTTGTGAAAAGCAAAGCCTACTTTTATGAGTTTGCAATTTCTCGGTTTGATTTATTACGAAAATAATATCGAAAAATTCCAAACTCATAAAAGTAAGCTTTGCTTTTCACAAGTTTACCCATTTACATATTATCTTATTTTTTATAGAATCAGGGTGCAGTACCCTGATTCTCTAAAAATTAAGATAATGTGCAAACGTGTAATCTTGTGAAAAGCAAGGCTTACTTTAATGAGTTCGCAATTTTTTGCTTTGACTACTACTCAAATAAACAACACTTACATAAAAGTAAGCTTTGCTTTTTAGAAGGTTTCACATTTACACATTATCTAATTTTTTAGAGAATCAGCACCCAGGATGCAATAATCAGGACGAAGGTGGAACTGCTGGTGAAAATTCTTTCGCTGAACGAAATCGTCCAAATAAAAAACCTAATGGTTAATCAGGGTATTAAAATCGCCTTACCGGATAAAGCTCTGAATTTCGTCACGCCAAAAATAGCTGTAAACGAAGAAACTCTACTTTACGTGCTTCAAGTATCAAAACTAAAAGTAGAGAATTCAACTGCAATGCTGGTATTACCGTTTATCATCAATAATACGATTATAAAGGACTATCCACAACATCTCATCAAACGATCAGTACTCCGACAGAGTATTAACGGGAAACTTCCATTTGAACTTCTGGAATTGTACCATAACCTTCAAAAATAAAAAATTCACATCCTTCGAGATTAGAAGTGAAATCGAAGAGATACAAGGGGCTCTTCATGATACTCAGGCAAATCATCACTTAGTCCAAATGCTTGACATCGAAGTAATCAACTTTTATTTATCTATAACATTAAAAAAAAATCCAATTTTTCACCTTCTTGGAATATCTCCAACACCAACATATTTTTATATCGACATATTTTATAATTTGTTTTCATTTTAAATTCGTATTTTATCTCTAATCGTTTTGAGAAAAAAATCAAATTAAACGTCACCGTATTTTTGTTCAAACCAATGTAATCAAAGGTAACATTTGCCTATGTCAAAATAGACATAAATTTTCACCCTTAGGCGGGTATCACTTTTATGTATATACATAGTTATATAAATATATTATAACTATATTATTTTTTACAAATAAAATATTTTTATATTTAGCTTCCTGTTACAGAGAGTAAATGTAATTAAATTTATATAATTACGAGTATTTAAATGTGTAATGTACCAATTGTAAATCTAAATATTCAGATAGTAACTATACAGTAGTGTTACTTAATATGTGCAGAAATGTAGGGTTTAAAATTATGAGGCGCTAAATCATAAATCGGATTGTTTTCATCTATATAGAAAATATTTTTTCCTAAAGAGGTTTTCTTATCTGGATTGTTTCATTGCGAACTAAACTCTTTGGATGAAATATTTTGCCGAAAAATTCAGAAAGTAAGGTTCCAAATTTGTCTCGCAATCTTTGATTCGACAAGACAAAACATGCTTGGTGATGTCGCGTCGCAAATCTTACAATAGTGGCAAATACATTTTCTGATTTGAACTTGTGGGTTTTAATTATAAATCCGTTTATTGGTTGTAACCATTCTACTTTATTTTTTTTAGTTGTTATGTTGTCGCTTATATGGTTGGTTGATGACAGAGATAGTGAAACTAAAAACTATGCTTTAACTATGTAAACGTTTCTTTAAATAACATTTTCACTAATCAAAATTTTGCTGATTGTCAAACTAATTGTTTACTTATCCTTTGAACTATAATTCCAAATTTAAAATGGTCAGTAATAATGTATTAGGTAGTTCCGAAATAAATGTCAGATTTTTGAAGAGCAATGTTTTGACTATCATTATTCGTTTAGTATAATGTATATTTTTAGCAAATCTCTCTCTAAGTAAGCCAATTAGTTGCTTTTTATTTACTTTTAGATTAACGTTCCTGTAGCTACCAAAGCGAACGATGGAGAAACGCAATTTTCGTGTGATTTTTCTTTACGAGTTCAAACTTGGAACTAATGCCGCCGAAATGGCGAATAAAAACAACACTGTGTTCGGCTAAGGATCGGTCATAGATTGCACCACTCTCTGCTGGTTCGAAAAGTTTCGTAACGGATATGAGACTCTTGAAGAACAAGAAGCTAAACGTCGGAAAGAGCCAGAAGAAGACTATGGTAGAACGTGATCCTCATTTAACGGTCTGAGTGCTTGCGAAAGAATTTTTTGTTGGTATCACAACCGTTTCCTGTCATCTGAACGATATTGGAAAGATGAAGAAGATGAACAAAGGGGTTCCGCACGAACTCACCGCGAGTAATCGCACTCGCCGATATGACATTAGCTCCTCATTGCTTTTACGCAACACAAACGATCTTGGGGTGGTGGTCCAAGAAAACCGGCATCATTTTAAAGTGATACCCTTAGAAACTTTAGCCTGTTTCGGGCCAGACAAGGACATGTGAAGCGAAGATGAAGAACTGTCTCTTCCTCATCTTCGTCTCCACAACTACGACAGTAGTCATGTGCAACTCGCATGCCTCCCTATGAGACAGTGCCCTGTAATCATTCCAAAAACCATGTGGACCTGACACCGCTGAAATGAAATTAGCTGTTTAGAACTCGCCAAATCTAACTTTGGCCAGACCTACCCATGGGGTAGGTATTATACATGGGGTACCGTTTGACCATCTTTCGCTCGTTAACTTACTAACTTCTGTCTGAAGCAGTCGTTTGTATAATCCAAGGGGCTTTTCAAAATCCCTTTTTGTTTTTGCAGTATGGCCCATGGTGCTATGGCAGACAGACTATCCTTATAAATGTTAATATCACCGGTCGAAATTACATTACAACTCAACCAGTCTACGACATCCATAATGGCAGTTATTTCAGGTAACAAATGCTGCAATTATCGCAGAGATGAAACGAGAGTTTTATCAAAAGTTCCTCATAGTCCAAATTCCAACTTTCCCATCGGTTTTTGAACCATCAGTGAAGACGTTTATGACTCCTGGTTGCTGAAAATCAATGGCTTCCATCAGCCTATCATCTCTGGACGGAATCACAGTCCGAAACTTTGTGTCAAAAAATGATGACGGGACAGTATAGTCGATGGCCTTAGGAATCTCTTTCTTACACAATGCAGATGAGATCCCTGCATTGTTACAGTTCACCTTGAGATGGATTTCAGTCGTGTGGTAGGGCCAAGTATTTGCCCAAGATGTCTAAAGGTGTTAGATGCAGCAAAGTTTCTAGTGCATGGGTGGTGTGCTCCTCAGTGCCCCGCTAATCCATAAGGAGACCGTTTTCTGGACTTTCATCAACAGCTTTGGATGGCGGTTTTGTTCAGGGTAGGGCACCAGACTGTTACTCCATACGAAGAAAAATAGTTTTGACTACTGCGGTGTAGATGCAATGTTTGATGTGGGGCTCTAGCCCACATCCTTTCCCAATAGCAGTTTTACAGTAAAGTGCTATCGTAGTTTTCTTTACCCATTCTAAAATATTCGGTTTCCAATTTAATTTGCTGGCCAAAACGAGACCCATATACTTCGCTTCATCTACAAAGGTCAAGCTAATACCATTTAAGTAGGAAGTTTGTTGAAACAATTCTTTTAAGAATTGTTTACAGACAAAAAATATCGATACAGAGGTTTCGGTATAACGGTCAATTGCACTGGCTAAAACTCAGGAGCTTATGGCGTGGGGTTACTGAAACGTGAAAAGATCTGTAATGACCGTATAAAATAAATAATAAGAAGTAAAACAGGGAACCAGCTACCATTCATTCTACCTACCCAACATACTCACCTGAGCTTCACCCCATGCGTAATTTTTTTTTTGTCAAAAAAAAACTCTCCAACATCAAAATTTATTCGAAACAATCGCTTACCATTACAATAACACTTGCTCCATCCATCTATACAGTCCGATAAAAATTGTCAATTGCGTGTTCAACCATGTCTAGTATAAAAGTATATTGCTACGTAATATTTCCAAAAGCATGTAACGACTAGTAAGTCGTAACATTGTATTTCGTAGAAAAGAGAACTAATTCAATTTTGTGGGGGTTTGCATTGGTTCATAAAGAAAGAATGCACGGGGCATTTTGCCTGAGTTAACTAAATGTACCGGGATATTTAAAATAAGCACCAATAGGAATATCATCCGCAATGGCAATAGGTGTTTAATGACCAAATTCCAGAGCAAGGCGGACAGTACACCACCCTGCGAAGTACCTGTGCTTACCAATCTTCTAGCAGAGTAATCCCCAAAACTGGAATTTATGATCCTGCCTCTAAGCATTTTATCTATCCAGCCTCTGAGTGATCCATCCACCCCTAGATTCGACAGTGCCTGAGTTATAGCCCCCGGAAGCACGTTATTAAAGGACTCCTCAATATCTAAAAAAGGTTACCATTGCGTAGTTTCTCCGCTAGTTGTCTCCACGGATCTCCCATTGCACTATGCGTGCTGAGATTTTGACAGTTTTTTCGGCACAATTGCGCATCTACTGTAAGCTTCTCTTTATCTCTCCAGTGTTTTACAAGGAAAGAAAATAAGCTAATACATCTAAGGTCTTTGGGACTGCAGTGTGAGCGTCTTTTCGCCTTAGGGACGAATGTAACCTGCACTTCGGTCCATTTGCTAGGAATGTGACATAGTTCTAGGCTACTTTTATGAATTACTTCTAACCAGGAAATGGTTAAGTTAATAGTATGTGTATATTGGATATCCGAGAGATAATACCATCTGGCGACTTATATAGTTTAAAACTATTTATCACCCATAGAATCTTCCTTTTACTAATAATAAAGACCTACGAGGCTGCTCGAAATTTTACCTAGTGATATTACTGACGTAGCAGGCACAAATTCGGAACAACCCGGAAAGTAAGTCTTCAGCTAAAGGAGGCCGATATACCATCCGGCATTTGAAGATAACGGAGAGGCCAGTAGATAGTACTATGCGTTGCTTTGACATCTCTGAAGGCTACTGGATTTTGTAGCAGTTTAGTCTCCAAGATCTTTTAATGGGACTTCATATTTGTAAATTTTTAGGACTTTCTTATAGGAGCCCCAGTCTACAATGGCTCTCATTTTCCTTGCTTTTTTACAGAGCGTTTTGCATTTTTGACCGGTTTGTTGAACCTCCTTGGACCACCAAGATGGCTAAGATTGACCCTAAGGCTAGACAGCTTGCCCACTAAGGCACCAAGTTCTTTCGTAGTTTCTGGAGGCTTTAGCAATGGAACTAGACTTGTATTTCCCAGAATAGCTTTAAAGATATCCCAGTCGGTTTTCTTCCGGTTCCTGTAGATTGGACTCTTAGAGTTGAAGATAACAATGATCAGAAAAGGAATAACCTTCCTCCTTTTTGTTCTTAGTTATAAAAGTCGGTTTGTTGTCTACACTTGTATGTTACATATATGAAGGATAGTACCAATAATTAAGGGGTAACTCACTTCGCTGGTTTGTATCCGTACTTCCACGCATCACTTCCCAGGATGACTCCAACCTTGCACTTCTTGGCCTCCATAATTAGCTTATCTAGATTGAGCGATGGAAAGTTCACCCCATCAAATGCATGGTAGGCTGATATTAACCAGAGGTTACGCTTGTCGACCTCAGTGCGAACCCTTGCTATATATGCATTGCTGTAATTTAATAGCAGAAAGCAACTTAGATTATTTTTCCTTAGATCCTACCTTAGTTTTTCACGTGCATTAATCTATTCCCATCCGGCTTCGGTGCCTCCGGTTTATCAGTATTCTTCTTATAGACTTGGAAAGTGACTGCACTGAAACCAGTCCACCCTGCACCTGAAGCCTACCATTTGTTTTTTCCACTGCAATAAAGAAACTTCCGATTTTGGTTTGGTGATCTGCCCACGCAAGCATGGCTCTTTCTTTATCTGTCCTGTCTTCCGGTGACATATTATTAATCTTTTACAAAGGCCTCCAGGCCTTCCTCGTAGTATTTATTATAAGTGTGACTGCACTGAAACCAGTCCACCCTGCACCTGAAACCTACCATTGGGTTTTTCTACTGCAATAAAGAGACTTCCGATTGGCTTCCGATTGGCCAAATTATTAATCATTTATAGAGGCCTTCAGGCCTTCCTCCTAGTATTTATTATAAGTCGATCTTAAGGAACCACCTTCGTTCCCACTTTGGTTTCGCTTTTTTGAGCTTATTTCCCGTTGTTTGTTTGTAGGCTTGGAGGAAGGCCTAAAGGCTCGAATCTTCTTATTTCTCTCCTTCATTTAGTTTTATTAGACATACTAAGAAATCAGTGCAACATCTCGTTTCCCCTTTTCTGGGTATAAAAATCAAATTTTAATGAAGTGTTTTTGTTCAATTTTCTTAAAACCTTTCTTAAAGTCTATAACACTTGGCTAATGGTTTAAACAAAAAAAATAAACATTGAGTACAACAATTAGTAAAATAAAAAAAATGTTGGTATGAGTCATACATTTTGTTAGGTCCAACCTCTCTCATATCCTATACGTCTACAAATATTTTTGAAACACCTTTAAAAAACCAATTTTAATAAATAACAAGTAAATAAAAGGTATAATATAATTAAAAAACATGTATAACCTATTAGGTATAAATTATTGTCAAAAGTAGTACAAGTAGTCTCAACAAAAAGTTAAGTCTGAAGCCTACAGAGATACTTGTTTCTTCTGACTTTGCAGAAAATTATGCATTTATAATGCACAATTAACATGAACAACGAACATGCGACTATTCATTTCTTTGTAATTTTTAAAAAAGTAGGAGAAAAATCGCCGCACTGCAGCTTCGTTACAATATCAGATTGTCTTTACTGTCCATAATCCATAACACTATAGCAGTTTAGTTGGATGAAGTTTTTGAAAACTAAAATTCCTTATTTATCTAAAATTTAACAATAAAATCCTAAACATAAAGAAAATTTATGAATTTAACTAAGCACATTGAAAATTTCGACGTCGATTGTGAGTGGCATTGTCACGCAACAGCTCATGGAAAGGGACTGTGCGATGGAGTAGGAGGTACTATCAAACGAAGAAATACGAAAAATACGATGTTATCATAACCGATGCGGAAGCATTACTCAAATGGGCCAAACCTTGAAGACTGATATGATTTTTGAATTTTGTTCAGATGCTGAATATACGAGTAAATCCGAATATATCTAACAAACTAATAGATTCGAGAAATTCAAAAACAATAAAGGGAAGAAGAAAGAAATATTCAAATAGTGATGATTATGTAAAATTTAAATTGTAACTGTAAATATTTTGAAATTGTTGTCTTTATTTTGTATTAAAATTTTTTTTATGAATAAATTTTGTTTAAAATTTCATTTTGAGATACAGAAAATGTGTAGATTGTCATACTTCAACGTATTTTGCAAGAGAACGAAACGAAATATTGCGCTGATTTTTTATTATGTCTAAAAGAATTAAATGACAGATGATCCATTTTTATATTTATTTAAAAATTCCTATTCATTTATCTTTAAAATCAGCCCAGTTTTATAATTTTCGGATAATTAATTGTTTTATTTCTATAACAAGAAATACGTGTTGTTTTTATTGCTGTAGAAAAAACACGTGCATGAAATTTTAAATATTTGACACCTCTTAAAAAAACAACAACAAGAAACTCCCATATATATACAGTAAAATCTCTCAAAGACGGAATTTCAAGGGACCGACAAAATTTTCCAGGTTCAGGGTTTCAGGGGTTTGAAAAACAAAATAGCAGTTCAATATTTGAAATACCAATTATATATGGATAGATTTTGTGGAACTTTCAATTTGTATAACCCTTTATAGGCTATGTATTTGTTTTGCTCCATTTAAAATATTCACATATTTGTCTGATATTAATTTTTTTTTAAATTTGTTTTGCGTATTTATCTTTTAAACTAAAATTACGTATTGTTTTCCCGTTTTTTTTTTATGAAATATCGTTTCAAACACACATTTGATTCCGACATTTCTAAGTTTAGGCAATTTTATTATTTATATTTTTTATTAACCTATACAAAGTTGGCTAAAATTCCACCTTTGGAGAGTTATTCTGTCAAATTTTTGCTCTACGAAAGAAATCCCCCCCGCGTCTCGCAAGGTCCTTTTGCTATGAAATAAGATCAAAGGGACTTTTTTAAAACAGATATTTCCGTGTCTGGCGAGTTTCCGCGATAATCAGATTCCGCCTTTCAGAGATTTTACTGTATATATATATATATATATATATATATATATATATATATATATATACATATATATATATATATATATATATATATATATATATATATATATATATATATATATATATAATATATATATATAATATATATATATATATATATATATATATATATATATATATACATATATATATATATATATATATATATATATTTATAGTTTGCGGTTTCACATAAACACAAAAAAAACTTTATTTTCATAAATTATATTCAGCTTTGGAGTTTCTAATATGAGAAGGAGTGTGTCTTTCTTCATTGCTATTTTTGGTACTACGTATTGTAACGCTTTTAACGTAAGTTAATATTGACGCTTTGATTAACCTTTAAATTTTTTACTATGAGTCACTAAAAGAGCTACACCTGACTCTTTTTTTTGGTCATATTTGGTCACTAAAAGAGCTACATAGCTCTTTTAGTGACCAAATTTTTTTACTTGCCAATCCAACCTTTGTTCTGATGATATCGTCTTGGATATCTTCTAGTATGGTATTTATCGTGTCAATATTAATGATTGTGGTTAACATGATATTTCTCATTGCTCTGTTAATGGTGTCTGTAACCACTTGTATCCTATCGTTTATTTGTTTGTTTATTCGGAATTGTTCATTATTTTCGTTTACTAGTTCGTTCATTATTTCCTCCAGTATTCGTAGGTCTATTGCATCTGGGCTTCCTGCCAACCATTTTCATGTTGTATCCAAGGCATCCCAACGTTTTTGTGTATAACGTTGCAGTGGTTTTATTTGTTGCAAGATTTTATTTAGTTCTTTACATTTTTCTTTTATAATATTATATAATTCTAATTTATCATTCTTAACATCTAGTTTGTTAGTAATAAATTTATTAATTGACTCTATTGTTAGTTCTAAATTAGTTAGATTAATTGGGTGTATAGTTTTAACATTTCCGATTTGAATTTTACATTCGTTTGTTTTTAATACTAACAAAGGATTTTTATTTAAATGTCGAATTTCTAATTTTTGAGCATTATGGGATTCAAGAACTAAACTAAATATTGTTAATTTTAATATTAAATAATACATTTTAAATATGTTTTCTTTTTTTTCTTAATTTTTCTTTTGTTTACAATAATTAATAATTTTGTTGTTTTATAAGGAAAAAATTGTTTTTCTTTTCTTTTTTTTTTTTTGTATATAAATTAAGAGTAGTATAATGAAATTTGCCTGAAATGTTAAAAAAAAAAATTAAACTCTATTATTTTCTTTCATTCTTTTTACTTTATTCTTATTTCTTTTAACACTAGAACTACCAACCGGTCAAAATGACCGGTTATACATTTATTGAATTCATTTTTTAAATTATTATGTTAATATTTATTTGGAAGTTTATGATGAATTTTAACATAATTACTTTGTTGTCATATTAAAAGTCTTCACAGATTCCAACAAAATAAATGTATAACCGGTCATTTTGACCGGTCGGTAGTTCTAGTGTTAATATTTCCGTTTGTTTGAAAAGATTTAGATGTTACTTTCGTTTTGTTTTTTCATTTTCCTACATGCTTTTGCCAAGCTATTATTTACTGTTTGAAATATGTTGTAAGCTTGTGCTTGGATTTCGGTCGGATTTACGAAGTTATTCTGGTTGAGTATTACTTCGTTTGGTGTGAACCCAGTTGCGAAGTGCACTGAGTTGTTGTAGAGAGCCACCGACAGCTCTATGGCGGCTATAGTATTCGTGTTCGTAAATTTTTGTTTGCTTGTATTGTATATCTCGATCACTGTTGAATGGGTCTTCTCTATTTGTCCATTGGACTCCGAGGAAGAAGCATATTCTAATTTGATGTTTAGATTACTTAAGTATTCTTTAAATTGTCCTGATTGGAAGGTGGTTTCGTGATCGGATATGATGCAATTTGGTATTCCAAAAAGCGTGAAGTATTTATTTAGTGCATTTGTTATGTCTATTACATTTTTGGCGTTAATTGGAACCCTTTGCAGATATTTGGAAAATGAATCAATTACTGATACGGTTTTTATTGGTACTGAAGATGTCGATGTGTATCCTTTCCAGTGGTTTTTTCACGTGTGAACAATTGCTTCAAAGACACAATCGGAAGGGTTTTTTGCATCGAATCGTGACGGGGGATGAAAATTGAATTTACTACAACAACCCCAAGCACAGAAAATCGTAGGGTAAGCCCGGTCATGCATCAACTACAACGGCCAAACCGGTATTCACGGCAAGAAGCTAATGCTCTGCTTATGGTGGGATTAGTTCGAAGTGATCTACTCCAGCCTAAACAACCATCACTAGAAAACGTTATCAAAATCTCAAACGCACACAATATGCCACAAGACAATGCTCGGTCACATGTTGTAAAAGTCGTCAAGGAATCTCTGGAGGCGCTTCAATGTGATGTCCTATCCTATCCCACCCGCCTTATTCACCAGACATTGCTCCTTCCGACCACCACTTGTTCCGGCCGAAGATTCATGGCCTAGCCGAGCAAGACCTCACTGATTACGAAGCGGTCAAAAATTGGGTCGATTCTTAGATCGCCTCAAAAGACGAGAAATGCTTTCGACGCGGAATCCGTATGCTGCCCGAGCGATGGGAAAGAGTCGTAGATAACGATGGACAATATTTTGAATAAAATACATTGTACCAATTTCTCTGAATATAGCTTCGAAGTTATAAAAAAAAAACCTCAAAACCTTTTTGTACCCCCAATATTATTTCTGAGTAATAAATCCTCTTGTTATTGAAGGTGGTAAATAAAGCTTAATAGCAAATTACTAAGCGACACGAAATGATATCACGCTATCAGGGCGGAGGAGGTTGAGAAAAGAGGCGTGTGACAATTAGGTGGGGTATCGATCGATACGATAAATCGGTACAATAAATAATTGACGTTAATTCTGATTTTGTATTGTTTGTGTTTTATTTGTTTGTATTCCTCGAATTTTCACGTTGCTCACATAATGTTGTGATCTGAATAAACGGCACACATCTTCAGAATAGAAGGTTTGAACATTGTGGATGCTCTGTAGCTGCAACCAAATAACTTGTTTTGGTATATTATGATCAAACGCTTGAATCTACTAATATTCAATTTATTATTTGCGTGTGCATGGAAATTATCAAATGTATTTCCGTACGGCATTTGTATTGTAATATTCTATGACGCGCCTCCAGCTAGCTGCGACGATGCCTGTGTTGATGTAAAATCATATTTTCAATTGTTATTTAAAATATGATTCCGTAATTATCGATTGTATTAAATAAATTACATTAGGATACATAATTATACATATATATTTTACTCTTGTATAATTGTATTTATAATAATAATTCATTATATTGTACCATTTTTAAATATGTATTAACCAAAATAAATTTATGTATTGAAATAATCAGTCAGTACGTTTTTGGCAGCTTCATATCTAAAATTAAAAAATTATAATAAAAAAGTTTGTAAATTAAAAGTTTAAATAATTTTGTTTTTATTAAGTGATAAGATTGGCCATACAAAATATTAGCCTTCTGGCAAATATAATATTCACAGTTTTTCAGCAGTATCTAGAGCTGTATTATAGTAGAGATGTATAGTATAACTTGGGGTCAAATCTCGTTCCATGAGAAGTGAAATGAAAAGTATTTTCAGTGAGAAATACACATATTTCCGATTCATGTTCCTTGAGAAGGAAAAAATGATGTTACCATCTCTTCATATGAATAAAACTTTCACACCGACCATTTTGAGGATGAGCACATCATAAATTTGGAAATAAATTTCTATAAAAACTGAATTTGTATTTTTAGCATTAAATGTGCATTGCAACTATAATATGATTCTCTTTAAACTTAACTAATAAGTAAATCTATTAAAAACTATTCCGTTTATTTAAGAAAAGCCTCCAAATAATTAATTTAGTTAACGACGTGTGACGTGACTTACGGGTTGTGCCAAATTTTATTTTTTTCTTATTTTTTTTTTTTTAATTTTTAAATTTTTAATTTTTTTTTTTTTAATTTTTAATTTTTTATTTTTATTTGTTTTTAATTTTTGGAAACATTTTGTATTAAGTAGTTTTTTGTAAACCTTATACTTTTTAAGATATTTGCAAAATAAATTTTATTGGCCAGGGGTGTGGCCACTTCCGGTTAGCCGATTTGGAGTAAAATTCACTGGGACCTCACAATTTATCAAAAAAGCTTAAATCTGAAGTTTCAGTTCGATTGGTTAAACCATCTGGGCTGTAGAGAGGACACAGACAGACTGACAGACAGACAGACAAAAACCATTTCGAAACTCACTTTTTCGGACTCAGGGGACATCAAAACAAATAAATCTCTAAAAATCTCAAGGTCCAAAATTTTCATGATTACTATACTTTATTTTACTAGAGTAAAAGAAAGTAAAAGCAAATACAAAATGAAATCGATCCTTCAAATTTTATTTGGGTTATTTTAGATGAGACCTTAGACGTCACCAGAAAATCTCAGCTCGCCGTAGTTCTACGTTATGTGGATGAAATTGGGAATGTACTAGAGAGATCTATAGAATTTATAGATGTTTCTACCGATCGAAGTGCCAGATGGTCTCACAAAATTTGTAATCTAGTTTATAAAAAAACATAAAATCGAGAAAAAGCTAATTTTTCAAAGTTTATGATGGTGCTGCAGTAATCTCTGGGAGCTCCAAAGGTCTGCAAACAAAAGTTAGAGAAATTTATCCGCCAGCCATTTATATTCATTGTTTTGCACACAAATTAAATTTGGTTCTCTCTCAGTCGTGTAGTAAAGTTATTGAGTGTAAATCATTTTTTTCAACTTTAAGTGGATTAGTTCCCTTTTTTAACCATTCATCGAAGCGGAGTTTTGCTTTTGATGAAATTGGTAAAGGAAAACTACCTTCAACTTCACCAACAAGGTGGGAGTTTAATGGGAGGATAGTTTTGATGTTGAAAAAACACTTAAACGATTTACGTGAGCTATTTAATAAAATAGTAGACGAAGATGTTGTGAAATGGGACTGTGAGACAATAAATAACTCTCGTGGATATCTTCTTTTATTGGAAGAAGATGTGGTGTTTTTAAACTTTGAGTTTTTATTTTCACAATTTATAATATTGCTTCCGAAATGGAAATTGTCACGCTTCGTCACTGTATTCGCCATATGATAGATAACCCTGTGGTTGAAAGAAAACTCCAAAGAATGAGGCCACTTGACCTAGTGAACTTACAAAATTAAAATTAGTAAATAGGTATAATTAATTATGGGACTAACCATTGGGTTATACCCCAACAAACGAGAATTTTATTAGAAACTTATTGTATTTGGAAGAAAAATTGCTAGATGAGCGCAGTCTCAATGGTAATAAAATAAAGGCAAAAAAAAAAAAATTTATTTTGAAAATAGTGAATTTGAAACGGACAAGTTTAATTAAAAATTAAAAATGTTGAATTTATGTTCGCCAATACATAGTTTAATTTAAACTGGCATATGTTTAATTATTTTGTAAATATGAGTAGCTTAACTTATTCTGGAGTTGCTTTTATGGTAGAAAAAGTTTTATTTAATCTACAAAACCAATAAATACATCGATTTCGAGTAATTATTGGGCAAAAATTTGCTAATTTCGTAGCACCATCGCGAACCAACCTTCAAAATGTTAAAATGGTTTAGTCGATCTTCTGTACAACGATTACAGGTTTCATTTTCGCCTACCTTTTCAACAATCGTAAAACTATAATCCGATAATAAACGATAATGCAAACAAAATGAACGCGGTCTTAAAAGGGTAAGATAATAACTACTTAATCCTAATTGCATTACAATTTGTTTTGTGTCCCAGAAAAACATAAAATTTTACCTGAACCATTTTTTGTATTAAAGCTGAATATAATTTTTGTGTAGATCTAATTAGATTTAATAAATCAACCCAATAATAGAAAAAAATATCAATTTCATATAGGAATTCAAATCTAATGATTCATCTGAATAAAAAAACTATGGAAATAATAAGATCTGAATCACATGCTGCTTACCAATAAAACGGAAAATATTAATGTTTTTTCTTTAAAATTTATGATGTTATGAAAAAAAAAATATTAAACAACCAAACTTAATAAGATTACAAATTACCATTTCGTTTCTTCTGTGCTTATTGTTGTTGGTATTCTTTTTTCTGGAAAGAAATTACTCATAATTTTGATTTCTTTGTTGGATGGATGGCATACATGGATATAGAAAAATTAAGAAATATATTTTTCATCTTTATAGTATATAATTTTTATTTTATCCTCCGAATATAATAAATGAATAGCAATCATCTTCTTAAATAGATAACACAATGTTATACTGTATTCATCTTATTATATTCTTCATTTCTTTTGATTGTATTTGGATTTCATTACGATTATAATATGTGTTGTGAGTATATACATTTGAGGCATATACATACATTTTGATAATGAAAGGAATAAAATGAAATCTTTAAACAAATATAATTATGTCATGTGGTTAACGTGGGCACACGATAACAGTTGAAATTTGATAAATGAGAAATTTATTTTTTTACAACTTTTGTTATGTTATTTGGGAAGAATGGTATGTATAGACGACGATAGAATAATAATAATAAATTAATTTTTTACCTGTTAACAAGGTCAAAAGAGCACTTTGAGGAAATTATATAAAATAGTAAGGAGGTATAATTTCATGATGCTCACGCATTAATAATATTTGGAACGAGAACTGAGGACCGGGGCAAAATATATTGCTTTTTATAATGTTTATACAGATAGAATACTCATTGTAATTAAAGTCCACTGCACTTCCTTCATTTATAGTGTGAAGCATATCCAGTCAAGGATATCGAGGTAACCGGGTATTTCGAGTATTACACTTTTCCTCGGGTTCCTCGATACCCGAGTATTTCGTGCAAATACCCGGGTATGTAAACCTAGCATTTCACTTCGGCGTACATTAGCAGATTTTAGTGATTTTTTTTAATCTCTTCATGACGAGTTTTAGAATCTACATAGATTAAAGTTAACAAAAACAAAAAATACTCCACTAAACTGATAATGGGCTGAAAAGTAAAACAATAAATTATTTTAAACAAGAAATTTTCCTTCACAATTTTTTACTAAAAATTCTTTTTATTTTATAATTTTTAGTCTTTAGGTAATTTGTAATCAATTTTATTATTAGTCTCTAATTAATAATTACCAGCATACTTATAGCCGATTTAGACGTACCAACATTTTTTTCCCAACAATTCTCAAAATCAAACACTGTCTTTAGATTCAACGAATTCAAGGCGTTTAAAATAATTTCTTGTAGTTGAAAAACTATTCTGGATCCCCCATCAAATTGAAATCAATGACGTGAAAAAGCCTTGAGAACGCCCAACAACTTTAGAAATTAGTTTTTCAAGCCTTTTTCCAAAATAGTTTTGAAAAAAGCTTTCAGTGGTGTAACATGAAATGTTCCAGGCGAATTGATTCATGGCACTGGTTAGTGAATTTTCATTACTTTAAATCAACATCTCGATCAATTCGATGTCTGTTTTTTTTTATCTAATCAGATTTGTAACAATCTACCGTATAACCGTGGTCATTATTGTTTTATTGGTATAATTGGTTAATATATATGTATAAGTTGTGGTAGATGGTAATGATTGTGTCTGTTTGTTGATTTCCTCTTTTAGTTTCCCCAGCCAAACCAATCGATTGACTGTTTGAATAATGCAATAATACAATAATTGATCATTTGGTAAAAACTGATCATAATTAAATATACTCGTACGTATGTATGTATCTCTTATAATACGATGCTTGAGTTGTACTAGATTTTCTAAAATTGTTATGGAAAATTACTTCCCAATGTCCTAGAGCCTCATGCTATATCTCTAAAAATCGCAAAAACAATCTAGGCGGCCCCTTTCTCCTTTGATTTTGAAATTATGACCTCCTTCAAGGTCAATCTAATATATAATTACCCTTCATTCACAGACTCTGGAACGCTTTTCTTATATTTCCAATTTACATCTTCAAATTTGTAACTCAGTAGCCTAAGTGATATAGGTGTTGACGAATTTACAATGACAATGTTTACTTACAGAAAACGTTACGGGTTTCGATGCTCATTAAAGTCATTCATTATTGGTTTGATACGAATTGAAAAACATAAAATTTTGTATTGTAAAACAATGAGTATGTAATAAATTTTGTAAAACTGGTAATCAACATTTAGGCTGATACAGTAAATTATTTCATTCGATATTTAATCATTTCCAAAAAAAATTCGGGTTCGTTTCTCACCAAGGACGTTTTGCATTATTTATTTATTTTTTATTTTTATTTTATAACGGTATTTCAATGCATCACAAGAAATTGAAAAAGATTTAATTTTGTATCCTAAAGCCTTAAGATGGCAGCATTATACAATTAGGGTTTTTCTACATTTTTTTTTCTATCGAAACCATAAATGTAGTGTTTTTTTATTCGCTCCGGATAGCTGCTATCGAGAGTCCTCATATAAAAAATGGCTCCCGACAGCGCTCCGTAGAAACAGGTAGAGCCAAATATTTTTTATATGAAGTTTTTGGTAAACAATTGAATTAAAAATGATAGTTTGATGTTAAATAAGTATAGTTTACCAATAAATAGCGCGTCAAATTTAAATTTAGGCGTAGAAAAATGACGGCTCTCGATAGCAGCTATCCGGAGCGAATAAAAAAACGCTACAAAAGTAAACCAAAGACGGAATGAAACGAATGAGACTGACAATTAGACATAATTTCTTTAAATTATTTACGTGCTTAAAGATTTCTCTGAAGTGATTGGAATATATAATAATAACAATAAACTTAAGGAAACCCCGGACTCTGTTGGTCAGGCTGTAACGTACCAAAATAACAATGACAATTAAATTTGATTTCTTTTATGATTTGGGTTTCATTGGTATGTAATGTACCACACTGGACTAGGACTACAAAAGTCTTTGGTTCGATTCTCCTTAAAGTGTTTTCTTTCCAATTTTTTAGTTTTTTAAAGTTTTATTATTATTTATGTACTAGCCAAATATTTTACTTTAAATTAAATATTGCTCTGGCTAAAGTTAGCTTTACGTATACATCGGGAAAATCAGGTAAGCAGTATATATTTTGAAAATTTTTGAATGTGGGATTGTACATCTATAGTTTTTAGGAGGGGGAAGACAAATTTAACCGGAAAATTACCTCATTTTTCGGGAAAATTTTCACTTTTTAGTTGAAAAATTTTTGTATTATTTTACTCAAAAAACGTAAAAATGTGCAATTTTTATAAAAATTTTGATATTAGGGTTGTATTTTAACAATTTTTCGACAGTGCAAGTAATTTTTCCGGGAAAATTTTGCAATTTTTCCAGGAAAATTCTGAAATTTTTCCACTTTTTTTTTACTTAGTTTCAAATTATAAATAAAATTTAAAACAGGAAGACTAAGCGGGGTGCGGGGGTTTGGGAGCCATAAAATTACTCCTATTCTGCCTTCTCCGGAACAAATTAATGCCATTATGGAATTCCCAGCTCCCAATTCAATTAAACGAATCCAGCAATTTATCGGTATGGTAAATTACAACTGAAACACTCGCATCAATTCACTCGCACTTGGCCGCATTACTTAAGATGCCCAAGACAACGAAAAATTTTCCTTGGCCTGATGAATACCAAAACTTTATTGGCGCATCCTCTTAAAGACACTCGCACTTGGCCGCATTCCTTAAGATGCCCAAGACAACCAAAAATTTTCCTTGGCCTGATGAATACCAAAACTTTATTGGCGCATCCTCTTAATGACACAAAATTCAGCTTCACTACTGACGCATCAAACACCGCCGTTGGTGCAGTTCTGCAACAGTACAGTGAAGGATGTTGGGAGCCCCTGGGATTTTTCTCAAAGAAATTATCCGATGCCGAAAAGAAATACTCAGCATTCGACAGGGAATTACTCGCAATTTATCTCGCAATCAAGCATTTCAGATACTTTGTCAAAGGTCGGGAGTTCACCATTTATACCGACCATAAGCCTCTGACAAGAGCAATTCAGGCAAAAACTGTTCGTAATTTACATCAATCACGTCATTTGAATTATGTATCTCAATTTACCAGGGATATACTTTCTCGCTCATCAGATCACGAAGCTACTGCAGTCGAGACTCACTTCGACTGAGGTCACAAAAAGCAGACTTAGAGCTTCAGAATTTGCTTTCTGGTTCCGAATGTCACACTATTTCCAGCATGAAACTAGAGCTTTTTAAATTACCTGGTTTAGAAATATACTGCGAAACGTCAACAAGCAACAATCGGCCTTATATTGCACGGCCATTACGTCGAACCATCTTCGACACTCTGCACAGCATTTCGCATCCAAGTATCCGTGCTACCCGTAAATTGATTTCATCTCGATACTTTTGGGCTAGCATACATCAGGACGTAACCCGGTGGGCGAAATCTTGTTTATCCTGCCAAAAATGCAAAGTTCAGAGACATACAAAATCGCCTTATGGACAATTCGATATCCCACCAAGGTCAATTCGAGCACATCCATTTAGACATCGTAGGACCACTTCCTTCATCTAATGGATACACTTACCTTTTAACTTGTGTCGATCGCTTTACTCGATGGCCCGAAAAACATTTGTAGAACAATACATTTCTAGATTTGGAGTTCCGATTAACATCACAACCGATCAGGGTAGTCAATTCGAGTCCAAACTATTTTCGGAATTAACCAACCCCAATAGTTTTACTTGGAATCCGAGCAACCGTGAAAGAAGATCTTAAGTGCTCACCAGCTGAGCTTGTGTATGGACAGACAATAAAGCTACCCGGTCAGTTCTTTATCGAAAATCCTCTTTCACCTCAACCAAACCAGGACACAATTACCGACCAACTGCGGACAACGATGCAAAACCCATCCAAACAAAGTGACATATTTTTCCCAAATCTCTGGACAACTGTGATGTGGTTTTCGTTAGAGTAGATAAGGTACGCACAGGCTTAACCCCACCTTACGAAGGTTCTTACAAAGTTGTAAAGCTTACGGAATACAATATTCAACTGATCAAATATCAGAATCAAACCCACGCAAGGTTGTCCGTATCAGCACATAAACTAAGATAGTTCATTCTTTCCGAAGGCGATATTATTTGGCGGAGGGTGCTGTAGCGGTTAGAATATTTCGTTAAAATATTCTATTCTCTACATTAATCAACAACATAGAAAGTTCCGCTTACACAACTTTAACATTGCCTGATAATTGAATTCATTCAACTTATCAATGATTCATCTATCGTAACGAAAATCAACTCGTTAGCAATATGTGTATTCAGTACAGCCCTGTCGCCATCTCCCAAACAAAGTCGCAGCAACTGACCACGTACAGAAAACAGAAATATGCGAACGCAACACAAAACAATAATACGGTCTGTCAACAAAAACTTAATAATCTTTTTTCTTGTTTTTTTGTTACTCCATATTTGAATACAAATAAAAAAACATTCTTTTTTTTCGACGTCGACACAAGCGCGAGTGGAAAATAATATTAATCTATTATATTAATAATTAATAATAATTAACAATTATTATAACTATCAATTAAATTTTCAATTATTATAACTACTAATTAAATATACATATACAAAATAATATACGAAAGTGTGTAAATATCGTGTTTGATTATTGGGTGTGGCCCATTATGTGGCGTACCATTAAGTGATTCAATATAAACCAACCAAGGACACGATAAGGTCACCACTGTAAAGGCCACTGCGGGTGTTCCGTTGATCGGAGCCTATAATTAATTGTAGGTAGGGGCTAATCCACTGATCGGTCACTAACCTGGGTTACGTACACCATACGGTCGTACGGGGATACGGCTATCGTCTACCGGATACTGTTGTCTATTCACAGACCGACGGCATTAACTTTTTTTGATAAATAAATTCACAACACAAATAAGTTTATATACAGTAATAATTTATTTTTACGTTTGTTATACCATTAGGCTGTACGACACAGCACAGAATATAAAAATATAATATTTTTCGCGGCGTAGGGAGCAAACGTCGTTGCTCATAGACTATTAGCGAAGTAACTAAGTTTATGTTCACCATTTTTCCTATTTACAAAACGCATTATTTTGCGTCGCTGGTTTTGATTCTCTACAAACTATTACGAATTCACCACACCATAGGAACGAGTATAAATTTGGTAATTTCGGGAATTGACAGTAGAGGTCACCCGGCATAAGGAAAGCGAACGCATAGTTTATTTTTACAGTTCAGGTAAACACTTCAATTTTGGTTCGACGACGGGAAAATAAAACTAACTAGTAAATAACTAGTTAGTAGTTTATTATTATTTTATTATTCGTCTCGGCTGTTTGGTGTAATGCTACTCACCACAATTGAAGAAAATTAGAATCCCGTTGGACCCTTAATCTTACTTACCCTTTACACTTTCGGGGAAAAAAAAATTATTGGTGGATCCGATGGGACAGGCGCTAATTTTTCAGGTAGAGTTATTGAAACACCATGTCACTTTAAAAGAGTCAACATTAAAATCAAACGACGTTTTATCGAGACTGGGACTTCCATATACAATTTCTGTTGCATTTAATTGGAAAATTGCATTGCTTATCATAAATTAATTTTATTTAAATGTTACGAGAAGGATATCTGCACAAACAAAAATAATTTAATTGACAACATCAACAACAAAATAAAAACTAAACAATATCAAAAACTCATGACCACATTAACCAAAATTAACAACAGTAAAAACGAAAAATACGTCAGTGTAGAATACAATAAAAACACCTGCAACATACTATACAAAACATTCAACAGATTTGGATACAAAGTAGCATACAAAAACAACAATAAAATAGACCAAAAACTAAAAATCATAAAATACAAACCACCAACAGACACTGGAATCTATCAAATAGAATGCAATGATTGCCCAAAATTCTATTTGGACAAACAGGTCGATCATTAGAAAAAAGATTTAAAGAACATATTAGTGACATTCATAAAACAGAACCAAAATCGAATTGCGCACAACACTTAAAATCAGAGAAACGAACATACACAGATTTCAATTACAACATAACAATTTTACACAGACTCAGAAAAGGACAAATATTAGACAGAATAGAGGAATTAGAAATTTACAAAAACAAAGACAATAATAACTTACTAAATGACAGAATAAACACTAAAAATAATAAAATATACGAACACATCATTTCAAAAAAGTAGGAGGAGTTAAATTAAAAACATATATAAGCAGGATAGTTTTAAGAAATTATAAATAATGAATAATTCCGAAACTAATTTTCTAATAATAAATTTTAAAAACATTGTTACTATAAGGAAAAGTTTTTTCAATAAAATATAATTAAAAATCAACTTAGCTGTTTTTCATTTATAAAGTTAAAAGGTTCCGTAATCATAGCAAAATGAATAAAAATTGCACAAGCGTCTGCTGAAAAAAAAAAAAATAAAATTGAACGTAAGTTTTTCTAGCCAGCTACAATAAATTTATATCGGGGTTTTTTTTCGCTAAAATTTGCGCTTGATTCCTATGCAGCATAGGAACCAAGCGCAAATTTTAGCGAAAAAAAACTTCGATATAAATTTATTGTAGTTGGCTAAAAAAACATACGTTCAACTTTAAAATATTTTTTTTTACAGCAGAAGCCTGCGCAATTTTTATTCATTTTGCTATGTTTACAAAATACTTTGACGTTTTGAAAAAATGGTTGTGGCATAAAGATTAGACGCTGATATTTTTAGTTTGCGCCATTTTAATTTTTTCCAATTAAAAATATATTGATTAAATTTTAGGTATCTAATATGAGAGTTTAAAAAATCTGTGCACCAAATATTGTTAACTCTTCTGCGGATATACTGGCATATGCCATTAAACAAACATGCTGCTATGTATCATTTAAATAAAATAAATCTTTAAAATGGAACTTTCCAATGAACTAACAAAAATTGCAACTGAAATTTTATCTTTACGTCTCAGTCCCAGCAAAACGTCGTTTGACTTTAATTTTGACTCATTTAAAGTTGCATAGTGTTTCAAATTCTCGAACTTTATTTGAAAATTTTGCGATTGTCTCAGCAGATCAAGGGTAAAACGGAATTCAAATTTTCTGCAATAAGGTTCCAAAAAGGTTCTGTCTTTTTGTCGGGTGTCTATTGCCCTTTAAGGAAAACCTATTATTATGAAATTACATAAAAAAGTGAGGCATTCTTTACCGTGAATAAACAGAAAAAGCTTCTCAACTAATTGACTAAATTAATTTAGCAAACTTTAGCATGGTTAGCATTTAAAAAAAAAATAATCCAGTGGTATTCTTATTTCTTACATTATCTATTTATATGTATCGTCCGTCATCGTTAGTAGCTGGATTAGAAATATAAACGAAAATTTTGGTTTTGTTAAAAAGTATAAAGAATAATTTGTTTGGTTTAAAAATTTATAAACGACTTTTTAAAATTTTATAAGTACCCTCAATACATACTAATAAGATTTTCTCTAATATTGTATATCAAGTTTTTTAATTTGGTTTCATGCACGAATTTATTTTACAGCAGTTTTGGTTGCATTTAATTTTTTTTCTATTTAAAATTTGCGCTTGGTTCCTATGCTGGTTTCCTAATGTAAAACACTGAATAAATTGTATATTTATACTCGAGAGCCAGTTAATCTTGTACGCTCACCCTACAAGGCTCGACTTGGATTGACATCAATAACGATGCAATTCCTCGTACAATATTTATCGGATCAGCGAAGAAAATCCATAATTACAGAACAAATACGCACTCGTAAATATTCTTACATTTCCTAAAAAATAAAAATTTAACAAAATAAAAAGTTAAAACAAATATCCAGAATATCATAATATAACTTTTGTTCCGGTTTCCCTTTATTATTTATTATGTTGTCTGTTTTTATATGCAACATATCGATTAATATGGTTTATACTGTGGTTTACAGCTATTTCCGGTTCTCAGACGCTAGTAAATAGTGTAAAAATACTCTCCCAAAAATTTCCTGAAAACTTTGAAATTTAATATGAATGGGTATTTCTTCACTGTTAAAATGTTTTCCGCCCACATGTCCAACCTTACGGTTGAAAAAACGTTAACAACTAAGATAAGGTAGGTTTATTGTAAATATTTTTTGTAGTCTAATAAATAAATCCTGCAAATTTTATGTACATTTACTAAAAATAATTTCGTTTTATTTCTATTCAAAATAAAAAAAAACGACCAATTGTTTCTTTAAATAGATTAAGAGAGGTTTTACCAAAATAAAATTTTGTCTACGAATGTAAATTTATGGAAAATAATTGAAAATCGAAATAGAAATGATAATAACAAATGTGAAATGTCAATTCTCTTATAAATAAAAAACAGAAAAAATCTTCGACCTACATCTGGTATTAAAATAGGAAATGCTGGGTTATGTAAGCGTATGCACGCTTTTTTATCACATCACAAACAATTATGTCAACTTTTCTGGCATGAGATTTAACTTATGAATATTAAGTAAGTCAAGATATAACTGCTCCTGGAACTTTGGTGTCCAAGACAATAAGTTCCGTTACACTGTACTTGGGTAACTTCGCAATTGTATTTCTTATTAGATCAATTGATTTTTTCGGCTTTTTTATAGACAAATATATTAATTGTTCATGGCAATCCCAATATTTTCGATTTGGTATTGTAAATCAGAAAAATAAAGAGACCAATCCCTCATAACATATCTACTGCAAAAAAAGTAGAAATATCATTCCCCCCTCAAAAAGGGATTGGCCTCTTTATTTTTCTGATTTACCAAATCGAAAATATTGGGATTTCTATGAACAATTAAAATATTTAACTATAAAAAAGCCGAAAAAATCAATTGATTACACACAGACAAATTAAATTCTTAATAAATTCTTATTAGATCGTGGGTAAATTCATAAAAGATGCCCAAAAGATTATGTCATACAATTTTTTAACATTCGGGTTGATCTTATCAGTAAATTCACCTACCAATTAATGTTCCCCAAATTCTCATTGAATTCGTTTTTATTTATTTTCCTTAAGTTGTATGTCATCTCGTTTCTAATGTACTAACGGGTGTTTTTTATAGGTTCACAACCCATTTAACAGATGATAGTTGCTTTTTGTTTAGTTTGCTTTGACATTTCATTATGGATAGACTGCCAATTCGCCGAATGGACTGAAGCACAAATTGATATTGATGTTGAATTTCCATTCAAAATTTTGCTCTCCGATGAAGCCCATTTTTGGATGAATGGGTACGTAAATAAGCAGAATTGTCGGATTTGGAGTGAGGATAATCCACAAGCTTTTGTCGAAACACCATTATATCCACAGAAAATTACTATTTGGTGCGCTTTATGGGCTGGTGGGGTCATTGGTCCATATGTCTTCAAAAACGATAATGGTCTGAATGTTACTGTCAATGGTGAGCGGTGTAGGGTCATGATTAGAAATTGTTTCATACCTCGATTAGCTGGTATTAATCTTGCTGAAATGTGGTTCCAACAGGATGGAGCCACATGCCAAACAGCGCGCGCTACAATTGATTTACTCAAAGAAACTTTTGATGAAAGAATAATTTCGCGTAATGGTCCAATTAATTGGCCACCAAGATCGTGTGATTTAACCCCATTGGATTATTTTCTTTGGGGTTATGTAAAGTCACTTGTTTACGTCGATAAACCAGAGACAATTGAACACCTGGAAATCAACATTCGAAGAGTTATTGGCGAAATACGGCCGAAGCTGCGAAAAGTTTGTGAAAATTGGTGTTCCAGATTGCGCCTTGTACGCGCCAGCCGTGGCGGCCACATGGCCGAAATCATGTTTAAACATTAATGTCATAAAATTTTCTATCCAATAAAGCCCGTTTCATTGATATTAAAAATATATTT
Source organism: Tipula vernalis (assembly GCA_958295665.1). Classification (NCBI taxonomy): domain Eukaryota; kingdom Metazoa; phylum Arthropoda; class Insecta; order Diptera; family Tipulidae; genus Tipula; species Tipula vernalis. The sequence goes on from OY282559.1 coordinate 192,951,162, forward strand.
CTTTGTTTTATTATGATTAAAACTTGTGTAATTCTATAAAAAACACCCTTTAGCTAACATATTTGTTGTTTACTCGTGGACTAATATCACCAATAAAAAAATTGTTTATATAATAAAACACAATATTTCGGTTTTGTCACTTTCTTTAACGTGATGTTTGTTAGAAATTTGATAAAGGAGTAACATCCGAAACGATCGTAATTTAATTTTACAAATAAAATAAATATCACGTTAAAGAAAGTGACAACACCGAAATATTGTGTTTTATTATATAAAAACCCTTTAGTTGCTGTTTAATGACGTTTCATGCATTTCAATTAGAATTTCCAAAGATTTGTGCTGCACATCATTGAGAATAAAAGAGAATACAGATTGTGTTACACTGAATATATTTAACTCATTGGTAAATATCAAGTACCACATCCGTCCATTCACATTTGGTATATTGGTAATCTGATTCAGGTTAACACTAAGCATTGATTGATAAGCGCCAAGTACAAGAACACGATCTGACAGCACTGAAAATCTCCCCCAATTCCATCACCACGTAGTGGTATATGCCGTATCTATTGAAATATGTTGATTGAACGGACCTCATTGTATTTGCATAACATTCTTGTGTTGTTTACACAAATATTAGCATCGCACATAATGTCTTCGAATATTTGTAACATTTGCTTGTAAAGTTCAACGTCATTCGATGATTGTAGTCATAGTTTGATGAGTATTCGATGCCCTGCGAGCAAACTAGTCGCTCTTGGCACTAACGGTTGTTGTGTTGAAGACAGTCTATCGCTAAACTCGCCAGTTATTCCAAGGCAAACCTCAACTGGTGGGCTCAACGCATGTCTAACATCTTCTCACCTGTGGCCCTATTCTGGTTATTCCCTGGGAATTGGGAAAAATATTGCTATATTTCCAAACTTCAATAATTCCCAATTTTTTATTCGCCAATTCCCAAAAGTGTATTCTGGCGTAATTGGGAATTATCCAATGGGAAAAAACACTATTTAAAATTCTGCAGCTGCCATTATTTAAAAATTTTATTTTCTACATATAAAATAAAAACTTTACCGATACTACATTGTAAATAAAATAATGAAAATACACAAAACAACCAGTTTCTTTTAATTCCCAAAAAAAAAAAAAAAATTTGGGAAAAATAAACGTCAAAACTTACATAAAATGGAATTATTTTTTCCCTTCATTAAAAATTCCCAATCGCCAGAATAGACTTTTGGAAAAAATAATTCCAAACTGCTAGAATACTGTCAAAATAGTTCAATCCCCAATTCCCAGGGAATAGCCAGAATAGGGCCACTGGAAAACTTTTCACACATCAAATTGGTACTTATGTGATTCTAGCTGACAGTGGCAGTTCAAAAGGGCACTTTAACACAAAAAGGCAATATCAACAAGATCAATAGTCACATTAAAAATTTACTTCCTGCAGCGTTGTCATACAAATCAATTGACACTGCCACAGATGTAAGAAAATCAGTTCTATCTGACAGAGTTCCTCAATTCATTGAAACCACCAGTTATACGACTTTGTAAGTTCGAAGGCAAATTTATGAATTAAACAGCTAATCGATTGGAATTTTGTTTTATGTTTATTATAGCAAATATCAAAATTATGGATTCTTATAAAATTTTAATCATAATTCGTAAAATATTAAATGAGATATTAAACTAAGAATATCATTTTCTTTTGCTTAAAACAAAGCTTGACTAATCAACTATCACATACTTAAGCATGTAACCACTGTAATTTTTTGTAGTTAAAATACTCTAATTTAAATATTTAATTTAAATATTGATAATACAATCTATGATGTAATTTTACATCTCTTTTTTTACGTTATAAATACAATTCTAAATTTATTTATTCCTAAAACTATCTGAGATAAACGAAAAAAAAAATTCCCTATAGAATAAGAAAATAAGCAGCTCACAAAATTAAAATTAACTAAAATTTCATTTATTCTTAATAAGTCTTACTAAAACAGTAAGAAATGTAACTTTATGCTGTTTTATAGCAGACAGTAATTAAAGCACACAAACTTAATATGATAAAACAGCCTAATACGATGAAATATTTCCATGAGCTTTTTGTATTCTTTTGGGATTGAATATACCAATTTTTTGCGTTCATCAATCGTTATTTTGGACCAAATTAGTTTGTGGTTATTATCCGGTAGTCTGGAAGCTTTCGATCAATTACCGAACACAAATTTTCAATTGGGTTAATATCGGGTGAGGTTGGAGGCCAGCCTAGAAGCGGTATGTTGTTATCTTGGAACCATTTATCAGCCAAGTTTGGCTTGTGGAAAGGTGTGTTATCTTGTCGGAAATATTGGGTGTGTGAATATGACTCCGTACTTTCTCAATTGGTGTCGTTATTTTTACTGCTTACGTAAACTATAAATGCCCAATACTTGTATTCTATAATCAGTTGATTTTTTGGCATTTTTATAGACAAATATATTAATTGTTCATGGCAATCCCAATATTTTCGATTTGGTCAATCAGAAAAATACAGAGGCCAATCGCTCATAACATATCTACTGAAAAAAGTAGAAATATCTTTTCCCCTCCCCGTAATTTTGGCTGAAGGCCAAAAGAGTTATACCAATGTATTACTCTGCAAAATGAGAACCCTCCATGAGTTCTTTATGTTTGTAGTTTGGTTTCGTACTGAAAAGTTGGTCTACTCATCAGGCAGCTACGATAGTACTTGATGTCAGCTATCAAACGCAGTATACATTTGGTTGAAGTGTAAACAAATAGTATTTTTAACTCTTTCAAAATGACGAACTTTATTCCAAATTAACATCATTTGCGGGAAGTTTTATTACATTATTTTACTGCAAAGATAAGTGCAGCGGAAACTTATCGTTTGCTTGTAGAAATTTATGGTGAGCATGCTCCATCGAATACAACGTACAAAGAATGGTTTCGACGATTTAAAAATGATGATTTTGGCATTGAAGATAAAGAGCATGGAAAACTACCCCAAAAAATTTGAAGATGTTGAATTGGAAACGTAATTGGCTGAAGATTCTTCTCAAACACGATCAGAATTGTCTGTAGCATTAAATGGTGATCGATCAACTGTTGCAAAACGTTTACAAACAATCAGAATGGTTCAAAAAACTAACAACTGGGTTCCACATGAATTAAAAGAAAGTGATCTCGGACGTCGAAAAACCATTTGTGAAATACTGATTCAAAGACAACAAAGAAAAGGTTTTCTACATCGTATAGTTACTGGAGATGAAAAACGGATTTATTATGAGAATCCCAAACTCCAAAAATCTTGGGTGAAGCGTGGTGAAGCTGGTCCATCGCAACCAAAGCGAGATATCCATTGCAATAAGGTTATGCTCTGTATCTGGCGGGATAAGAAAGGTGTGGTATATTATGAACTGCTGGAATCAGGTGAAACTATCAATGGCGATGTGTACCGACGACAACTAATACGTTTGAAGCGAGCTATAGAGTAAAAACGATCAGAATGAGTGAATAGACACAACAAATTAATTTTTCAGCATGACAATGCAAAACCACATGTTGCAAACGTTGTGAAAAATTATTTACTAGGACAGGACTGGAAAGTTCTACCCCACCCGCCATATTCACCAGACATAGCTCCTTCAGATTACTACTTATTCCGGTCGATGTAGTCATCTCTTTCTGAACAGCGGTTCAGTTCTCGCGCAGATATCGTAAATTGGCTTAATGATTAGATCGCCTCCAAAGACCAAGATTCAGAGAGGGAATCCGTAAACTGCCTGAAAAATTTGGGAAATGTGTAGCTGCAATTGGAGCATACTTTCAATAAATAATTTTTTCATTTTCTAAACAAACAAATTTGTTGTATTTTAACAAAAAAGGGCGGAGTCATATTCACACACCCAATACCATTCACGAATCTAGCCGTGGGCATTGAGACGACCCTCGTAAAATAACAACAAAACGGTCCCATGAGCGGAAAAGCAGCACTACACTTTCACACTACCACCACATCCTTGTGATCTTGTTGGAAAAGGGAAAGGTAAATCTCATTCTTGCTGAGTTCTTCCAACAAAGTACCGTTTTTTTCGGTTACGTTCCCAATCTTTCGGTATCCACACAGAATATTTGTTACACCATTCTCGACGTTTTTGCGTTTGATTCAGTTTACGATGTGCTCGCCGTTTCTGTGACTAGCTTTTGAGACCATTTTTCTATAGACGCCGAACTGTTGTTCGAGTACTTACTGACTAACTAGATCTCTGTAGGGGTTAACTGTTGTTTTAACAGCGTTTTAACCTCTAATCTTTGCTCTGAGGTAACTAAATACCTTACGAACTAGGTAACTGCTTTATTCTTTTCGACATTTTTTGTAAAAATTTCACCAAGCATGCATTAGGTTCAACATGAAAAAACATAAAAACTTGTTTTTAACATGGAAAAAGTAAAAAAAAACAATGACGCCGTTATTTCAATGATTGCTAAAAGAAGGAAATGGATATTTTTTGCTATATTTTTGACCAGATGAATTTTGAGTTTGTTCACAAAAATAATAAAAATTTGATTTTATTTAGCTATACACCCAAACCCAATTTACACGATTCTGTTTTTACATGATTTCGCTTTTACACGATTTCGCTTTTACACTGTTTTAAAAAAAAATAGTTTATTAAAAAATTTATTTAAAAATTTTTAAACATTGAAATTATTTTGACGTAGCACTATGTCTTTGTTTTCATTATACATGGGGGGTAAATCAAAATTTCAATGTGATGACGCGCGTTACGGAATTGACGTATTTATGAAATTTATTTGACTAAAGCAATGTCTTTTGTTAAATATAAATGTAATGTTTTAAAAACTGTAAAAATCAATCCAAGTTAAACAAATATTTCTGGATTGAAAAAAAATTAAAACTACAAATTATTAATATATTTTAATTTCAATTTTAATTAAATAGGTGGGGGGAATATATTTCTACTTTTTTTCAGTAGATATATTATGAGCGATTGGCCTCTGTATTTTTCTGATTTACCAAATCGAAAATATTGAGATTGCCATGAACAATTAATATATTTGTCTATAAAAAATGCCGAAAAATCAACTTGTCATTTGAATCGTCAATATTTAAAAATAAATTATATCTAGTAAGCTTTTATTAATACTAGACATTCCCATTTCTGTGGCGTTGACATTTCTCTGACGGTTTATTGACATTTTGTGACATTTCAATTATTGAAATTTCAACGATATATTGATCGGTACATTATTTGTGCCTTGCTTTAAGCATGGTTTCCACGATGGCTAGGCGAAAAAATTAGTCAAATTAAAAAGAGGAAGGAATAAAAAAAATAACATAAGAGTGAGTGAAATAGCAACAAGTCGTTACTCCGAATTTTTATTTATTTATTTAGCGGCGCCGTAGAATGGAAATGGGATAAAATTTAATAATAATTTTAATTTTGCATTTAATATCTAGAAAATAGAGTATTCAAAAGAAATATACGACCATTTTTTTTGTAATTCTATGTTTTTTAATGATTATAATAAAAAATGTAATTAAATTTATACATATTGTATTATTCGGCGTTGCAATATAAATCGAGTTCCTTATATATGTATATTAATTGTCTTTACACAACACAATCCAAATTAAGGGTTCTATTTTGAAGTTTGCTTTACTCCGAAAATTTTCTTCAAATTGACAACATGAATTCCAAAGATCAGCGGCTAATCCGAAAAAAGATGATCCATCTAATCTTTTTTTCGGATTAGGCGTCCTATTTCGGAGTGCTAAATTAAAATATTAAAAACTGGACGTCCCAATTTTTCTGTCAAAATGGTATTTTCTCTCTATCGAACTATTGGTGAATTTTTGCTTTCTCTTTTTAGTTTGACTAATTTTTTCGCCTCGCTATCGTGGAAACCATGCTTTATTAAAATCGCGTCTAAAGGTGTTATTTCTAAGCAATAAATTTGTTTGATACAAGGTCGTATTTAAACCTTAATACCAAATTATTATGGGACGCCTATAAAATAATATCACGCCAATAGGGTGGAGCCAGTTTAGTAGCAAGGCGCTGACGTGACGTGGAGGTGGGATTCGGAGACAAAAGATAATTAACGTTAATTCTGATTTTGTATTTTATTATTTTGTATTCTCGAATGGTCCATAGAGATGCCAAGCACTGAGTGAAGAATCAAAACGGTCAATTCTGACGTTGCTCACATAATATCGTGAAGCGGCACAAATTTTCAAAAAAGAAATTTTTCACATTGTGGATGCTCTCTAAACGAAGTAAATTAAATTCTTAAGGTTTTTTAAGAGTATACTAGAGATGTATAACTTGATCTAATTGTTAAAGGTCGAAGATGAAAACACGTGTCAGTTCTAAATAATCTAACATGGGAACCTTTTCAACTGTCAAACTCAAAAAGTTATAAAAACTATTCTAAGTTGTAGTATTGTGTGAGACATTACCGAAACCTTTTTTTATCGGCAACCAAGCCCTTTTTCGGGGTAAAACCACCCCTTAATTTAACCTCAAAAAACGTTTTTTTTATTCGGTACATCCCGACTTCTACTCCACTTTTTTTGATAAAACAAGTTAGTAATTATTGCTCATAAAAGTACAAGTAATCTATAGTAAATTAGATTAAAAGGACTGCATCTCTATTTTGTTAGGGGATGAAATTACCTGTTTTCGCAAATTATGTGGTCGTTTTAACCTCTAAAAGGGCTTGGTTGCCGATTAAAAAAAGGTTTCGTTAATGTCTCACAGAGTATTATAACTTAGAATAGTTTTTATATTTTTTTGAATTTGACAATACAAAAGGTTCTGTACGAAGTTAAACTGTTTGAAAACCGTCTCTACCAAATTTGTCCAAGAAAACAAAAACAAATCAAGGTAGAATCGTAAAAAAAACTCTTCGTCATCAGATAAAAAATAATACTGGTTCATTGCCTTTGATCGGTCATTTTAGCGCGGCTTTAGCTCAGGAGTAATGGGGTGGGCTTTTCAAAGGATGAACTCAGTCTTGAGAGACCGTTAATTAAATGTTGTAAACATAAATTTAAATAATTAGAAACAAAAAAACAAGTAAGGAATCATCATCAGCCAATAGAACATTAACAACGAAGAAATCGGAGTAACACAAACCTGTCATGACATCACTCACCTCGGTCCCACTACGTTTTGATTTTTATCTCATTATATTATTACTTCACGAGTATAACGAAAATTCAATGACGTTTTAATTTTCAAAAACAAAAAAATTATGTATTTAATTTCAAAAATAAGTTTAGAATTCAAAGTTTATAAACAAATGTGTAAATTTTAGAAGAAACTACAAAGTTATGAATAATGTATGGACATATATGCAAATGGTTAAATTAAAGATAAAACCTAACTAAACTTATTAAATACCTCATCTACTTAAAATTAAGAAACTAATGAAGAAATAATAATAATAAACATACAATAAATGTATATAAATAATAATAATAATAATAAAAAGAAATATAATATAAGAATAAAGAACAAATAAAAAACCTCTTATCTTGTGAAGGTGCTTAAATGTTGTATGTTAAGTGTTGAATGTTGCGCCGGTACCAATTAATTATATTATTTGCAATGTTGCTTAATAGAATTGTTGTTGCAACATGAATTGCGAATATGTGTTACATAGTGGTATATTCATTATGGCACATAAATGAATGAATAGTAATTACATATTCGCTATGATGTTATACATTCAATGTAGCTTATTAAATATTGAACATTTTGGATGTTCAAAGTAACGAATCACTAACTATTCGACTGGCTGACATAAACATTGTTCGAATCACAATTCAAATAATTCACTATAACTTATTTCAATATTATTTTACTAGATTTATATTAGTTTTAAATTTTAGAATATTGTTTTTAAAATTTTTAACGGATATTATGATCAAGGTTTATTTTTATTAGAGGTAATTTTATGTCTATCTGTTATATACTTTTTTTAACAATCACTTCACACTAAACGGTACAAGAATTGATCTTCTTATGATGACTGTTTTTCACTTAACTAATTCACATTTTCCTAATTTTAGGAATTTTTGGTTAAAAAAAAGTTTTATTTATTATAATTCACTTAGATATTATTTTGTTATTTATGAATGTATTGTTATTAGATTTAAAGATTATTCACTCAGCTTACTCGAAGCACATCTCGAGTAGCCGTTTAATGATCTTACGATCATAACTGTCTCAACATAAATAGTGTCCTTGAGACCTCATAATAGCACACTTTCACATATACTCTAATTTTATAATAAATTAACGATAAATGGTATATAATGCAGAATGCTTATAAAAGTTCGCACTACAGAAAAACTTTGCCTTAAAACTAAGCAGAAACATATATGTTTTTTTATGTTAAATTGCATATAGGTGCATAACTGATCCATCCACAAAAAAAAGGCAAATTCCAGTTAAATTCTAACCGAATTTAAAAATGCCGATAATTACTAAAGTTTATAAAGAAACGCCTCGAATTCTCTAGATTGATACAAATTATTCTACAATAATTATTTATTCTATTGCCGCAATAAAAAAAAACAAAATATATTGCGTAAACTGAACTTCACTTATTCAATTTGTAACTTTACTACGAACAAAAAAAATTAATTATTTCTAAAATTTTAACAAAAGGTTTTATTTCGGAATACATTTTATTAAATCATCCACTCCATTCCATAGCAATTTATTGACTGTCCTCCCCATCCTAAAAAAAAAACAAAACCCGATCATCATTACCACCGTTCAGTCTGCATAACATTTGTAACCCAGGGATGGACACCGCTGTGTTACAGTTCCCTTGCAAGATTATTTCTGAATCTGTGATTTGGCGGCACGAAAGTGGATAGTGATTGGGGGAGAGGTCTCAACATTTAAGAAAATACCAGCCCAAAATAACAGAAAATGTTTGTAAAATATAAATGGTTGGTTTGGTGATCTTTAACCGACGTTTTGTGGGAAAAGTGTCACCGAGAAGCCGGATAACCCGATATTTTTTTTATTTTTATTTTTTAAACGGCATTTTATTGTGGCATAACGAATTGAGAAAGAAATTAGTATTGAATAATCAACATTTAGGCTGAGGCAGCCTAATGCATATATGTAGATGGCAGCATTAAACAATACATTTTTTATATTTTGTAATTTCTAAATTATGGTTTCTCTTAAACTGTACAAATAAAGTTTTCTCAATTGTACGTAGTCCTACGTTAATAGGTCGTGTCTCTGATACAAGCTCGTCGGTTTTTTTTTAAAGTTTTTATTTGATATTACTAATTTATTATTTATATTTTCCGTTGAAATTAATGAATTATTAAAAAAACAACCGTAAACTAAGAATTTTGTTTAATTTTGCGATTTACACGATTTTTCATACAAAACTCGATTTTCATTTACACGGTTTTCTGCGGAACCAAACTACCGTGTAAATCGGGGGATGGGTGTATTTATTTAGGAACTTATCGGAATTATTCTTTTCTAAATGAATGATCAAAATCAATTTTATAAAATTCAGTTTTTTTTTTAGTTATCTATGAAATTTAGAACATTTACTAATATTTTTTAAAATTGTGCTTTATTATTGCCTAGATCTGTATGTCTCCATACAAAATTCTCGATCTACACCCACAAGAAAAACATTGAAAAATATAATGCGTTGTAAATATAACATAAAACAATGAAAAAAATGGAGGTGTGGCCAACACACGACTTTCTTTTACGAACAGAGAATTTTGAGAAATTAAATTTTTTTGTTTTTTTAATTTTTAAATTTTTAAAATTTTTTTTAATTTTTAAATTTTTAAATTTTTTTTTTCTAAATTTTAATTTTTTATTTTTATTTATTTTTAATTTTTGGAAACATTTTGTTTCACCCAGTTTTTTGTAAACCTTATACTTTTTAAGATTTTTGCAAAATAAATTTTCTGGGCCAAGGGAGTGGCCACTTCCGGTTAGCCGATTTGGAGTAAAATTCACTGGGACCTCCCAATTTATCAAAAAAGCTTAAATCTGAAGTTTCAGTTCGATTGGTTAAACCATCTGGGCTGTAGAGAGGACACAGACAGACTGACAGACTGACAGACTGACAGACTGACAGACTGACAGACTGACAGACTGACAGACTGACAGACTGACAGACTGACAGACTGACAGACTGACAGACTGACAGACTGACAGACTGACAGACTGACAGACTGACAGACTGACAGACTGACAGACTGACAGACTGACAGACTGACAGACTGACAGACTGACAGACTGACAGACAGACAGACAGACACCATTTCGAAACCCACTTTTTCGGACTCAGTGGACCTCAAAACAAATAAATCTCTAAAAATCTCAAGGTCCAAAATTTTCATGATTACTATACTTTATTTTACTAGAGTAAAAGAAAGTAATATGAATTTTTTTTTTTGGAGTTATCCAATGCACTTTTGTTAGAAAATACGATTATTTTTGCATAACTGTTATGCATAAAGTAGATAGCGAATAATCGCAAAAGGAAATTCTTTTTTCATGCTACTGAGAAGTGCCAGTAATACACTTTTTATTTGTATTATTAAACAATTTTGTCATTTTAGACATATAACATAACTAAACAAATTAAATTTTTTTTTTTAAAATAGCAATGAAGTTTTCTGTTGAAACCGACACTAAATTTCCTGTGCTTTGCTAGCTATTTTGCAAGTGGAATTTGCAAATTTTTACAAATATTCAAAATGCATTGTTGATTTCCATGATTTAGTAAATTCGTTTAACTTTCATGCTGTTTCGAATTGAAGAAATTGAGAAATTGAATTGATGATTTTGCTAACTGGGATACTCACCTCTTTCATCTAGCAACAACGGCTGACAACTATGAGAAAGCTTGGGAAATATTACAAGCCAGATACAACAACCCTAGACTTCTGACAATTAAATATTTCAATTCATTCCTATCATTATCAGCAGTGCACACAAAATCGGCTGGAACAATTCGAGCCCTGCACGATACAGCAAGGGAAATGCTCGACAATATCAACCGCCTCAATATAAGCGCTCCATTTGATGCATTCATTGCTTTCATCTTAAGCAGAAAACTAGATCCAAAATCCAGAAGGCTGTATAAAGCAACATTACTAAATCCTAGGGAAATTCCACAAATAAAGGAATTTTTTAATTTTTTGGAAGGGAGATTTCAATCTTTGGAGGCGATGGGATCCACTAAGGTAAACAGCCTTCGGCCACAATATACCGCCCCTAAGACGTGCACATGCTGCAACAATCAACATTCAGTGTCTGGTAAAGGGATGTCAAGGTAGTCACAAGTTGGAAGAGTGCAAATTATTGAAGGAGATATCAACATTGGATAGGAAAAAATTGGTGAGCGGAGCAACTATCTGCGTGTTCGTTGTTTAAACAAACATTCCAATAATGACGTTACTCCCTATTCCTGCCTATCAACTACACGTTGCATGGTATGTAAAGGAGCACACCATACTCTTCTACATGGCAACAACTCAGCATCAACAACCACTAAGGGCACGACACAAACTTTCCTGGTCAACCAGCAAGGAGCCAACTGCAATAATTAAAGCAGAAACAGGAAATGGGAAATTCACCACACTGAGGGCACTAAAAAATCCAGGCTCATAGGCAACATTAATCTCTGCAAAGGCGGCCAACTTATTAAACATCAAAAAGAAGAAGTTTAATGCAAACATTTTTGGCATAGGCGGAAATAAGGCTGGCGTTTGTAAGAATGTAATAAACCTAAAACTAGCCCCAAAGTTCGAGTGAGACTTCCGATTAGAGGTTGAAGCCTTAGTATTCGACAAACTAACGTAACAACTACTCGAGACGAATGTCGAAACCAGCAAATGGACCTATGCCGAATATACAAATAGCAGATCCATCTTACTACCAAGCTCAATCAATCGATCTTGTGCTAGGAGCAGACTACTATCCATCGGTAATAAAACACAACATGATAAAAGGCGGGTGTCAGGAACTAATAGCACAACACACGGAGTTCGGATGGATCATAATTGGAAGCATGGGTAATTTAGAATACCAAAGCAGAACAATCATGTTGTCAAGCAAATCAATCGAAGAACAATTGAGATTGTTCGTAAAAAACGACAACATCCTTGAGCAACGAAATCACACTGAGGAAAAGAGTAAGGTTGAAGAGCTGTTTCAGAGCACACCAGAACGATATCATGATAAGCGATATATAGTAAAAATTACATTCAAAGATAATCACGGTAAATTGTGAGAATCAAGAAGAAAGGAGGTCGCAAGGTTATTACAAATCGAAAGAAGATTTGTGAAAATTTCTGCACACAAACAGCTTTATCATAAATTTATGCAGGAATACATCGAGTTAAACCACATGGAGTTGATACAGGAAAGACAGGAAGACGAACTAGCTGAAAACATATGTTACATACATTACAGACCGAGTAGTATTTGATGCAACCTCTAAAATAACGAGTGGACTATCCTAAAATGACATCATGATGACCGGTCCCAAACTACAGGAAGAGCTGGCCGATATTTTACTGCGTTGGCAAAAACATAAAGTTGTGATGACTGTCGACATTGAAAAAATGTATCGCCAAGTATGGATTAATAAAAAAGACCGAGATTACCAACGAATATTAAGGAGAAGTTATTCTGCTCATCTAATAAAAGCTTATAAAGCAACGAGCCGACGGGAACATTCAAATCAAACTAAACGATTGCATTAAAACTCTGGGGATTTTATACAACCTCCAAACAGATTTTTTTTGAATTCGATATAATAGCTCGCTTACAGTTCACTAACAACCAGCCCACAAAACGCTCAATGCTATCTGAGTCACCAAAGTTATTCGACCCTGTAGGATGGCTGTCACCAATAACAATCATGGCCAAAATTATGATGCAGAAAGTATGGATAACCGGAATAAACTTTGATGAACAATTATCAGAGAAGATACGAACCAAATGGCTAAATTACAAGGATAAACTAAGTGAAATTTCAAATATAAGAATATCGAGATGGGAAACACAAGAACAATAGGACGAAAGGAACTGCACGGATTTGCTGATGCCTCAGAATACGCTTACGAAAGTAGGCGAAGTAACAACTCAGCTGCTAATATCCAAAACACGGGTTGCTCCAATCAAAACAAAGCTATTAATCCTCCGGCTCGAATAAATGCAGCTGTATTATTAGCAAAGTTAATAAAACATGTACAAAATATCATTCAACTTCAGGACATCAAAACATACGCATGGTCCGATTCAAATATCAAACTTTGCTGGATCAAGGGCGACCGAAGCCGGTTTAAAAAATTCGTAGCAAATAGAATCTGAACCATCAAGAAGACATTACCATCAACGACATGGCAATTTGTGAAATCTCAAGACAACCCGACAGATATTGCATCACGTGACATAGCACCTAAGGAACTGATCAACAACAAATTATGATGATACGGACCACAGTACCTTGGAACAACAACATCGCAATGGGAGACAGCCCTGGCCCACAATTCGGAAGGCAACCTACTAGAAATACAGCAGCAGGTGCAACCAGAGCTGGAAAAGTATGTAGCGCTAGTGACCATTATAAAGGGAACACACTCTCCCTCAGAAGTGTTTAAGAACGTCTCGGCGTACAACAAAATAAGGCGCATAGCCGCATATTGTTTGCGATTTATCGACAACAGCAGACACAAAAATATCAACAAATGTTCTCTAACAGGGCAAGCACTGTAGCGAGCGTATGCATTATTTTCAAAATTAAGCCAAGAGCAAGATTTCGGTCAAGATATTGCTTACATAAAAAAATCTAAGAAGCTATACAAGAATAGTAAACTGTTATCACTAAACCCAGTGTATGATGACAAAGGGCTATTACGCATAGGAGGGCGTTTGGAAAACTCAAACCTGTCCATCGACAGGAATCAACCCATAACTCTAAGGAAAAACAACATAATCAAACAAAGGATCATCGAGGAGGCCCACAATAAAATGTTGCATGGCGGCACACAATTGACGCTAGCACTCCTGAGAAATAAATATTGGATCCTTGGTGGTAGGTGCGCCGTGAGACAAGTAATTAAAAAATGTATATCATGTTTTCGGCACAAACAAGCTAACATGGAACAATTGATGGGCAGGTTACCACCATCAAGAGTGAGGCCGGGAAGACCGTTGGCAAAAATGGAAATTGACTACGTGAGCCCAATCTAACTAAGAACTACCCAGGACCGAGGACATAAGGCATATAAGAGATACATCGCACTATTTGTATGCATGGTATATACATATATAGTCCGATAATGGGACATATTTTATTGGAGCTAACGCCAAAATCAAAGAATGTTACTATACGGCCATGACGTCACTACCAGGCGACATTGCAGCCATGCTGGCCAGCGAGGGAACAAACTTGCACTTTATACCACCTCATACCCTCACTTCGGAGGGCTATGGGAAGCCGGGATAAAATCGGTGAAATTTCTGCTCAAAAGAGTGATAGGGGAAACAACCTTCACGTTTGAAGAAATATACACCGTCGTCACTCAAATCGAAGCAGTGCTCAATTCTCGACCTTTAACTTCACTAACCAACGACACCTCGGACTTAACAGCATTGACACCATGCCACTTTTTAATCTGGGACTCTCTCAAGGCGCTACCAAACTCCGACATCGATGAAATAACACTAAGAACAAGATGACACATAGTAGCAAAAAAGGTACAAGATTTCTGGAAATGGTGGTCAATAGAATATCTACACCAACTACATCAACGGAACAAGTGGACATCCATTCAACCCAATTGAATGACAAATCATCTAGTTTTATTAAAAGATGAGCAACAACCTGCCACGCGACGGAAGTTGGAACTGGTTATATCCAGACTCACGCCGGAACAGATAATTTAGTGCGAGCAGCCACAATTAAATGTAAGGATGCATTATATAAGCGCCCAATAATGAAACTATGCAAATTACCAAATGAAGATCGATCTGAGGAAACACAGCCAATACAACCAACTCAATTGGCGACAGATGTAATACTCAAGAATAATACGCCGAGCTCCAATCCGAACCATAGTGCTACACCTAGACAACAACCAAGCAGGCGAGCCCAAACCATAGGAAAACTGAATCCTCTAGCAATAACAATGCTATAAGTCTGCTGTCTACTGGGACTCGCAAAAGCCAACATCCAAGTAAACCCGTTCAATCAGTCCACCGGCATATATTTTGAGAGACTGGGCAAACAAGAAATTGTGGAAATGGAGTGGACTCTAGTAGTTCAGTACAATATGAGCAGCTACTGGGACGAAGTCAAGAACGTCAAACTAACTCATGAAAAAGTACAGGCACTTTGCAAAGAGCTGCCTCAACTGAATTATAATATTCTAAACCAACTAAAATGGCAATTAAAGAACCCAATTGCGGACAATGAACTTCTACTAGCAAGTAACAAGAGACAAAAACGTGTGAAGCGAGGTTTCGGAGACACGACTGGCATCATACTAGGGGACATGTTCGGAATACTGATACAACGAGAAGCCAGCGAATATGAAGATCGGTTCGAAAAAAATAACAACAACGAGCACCACTTAATGACACTAGTGAAAAATCAGACAACTTTGATCGATAATACCGTTAAATTGGTGAAACACAATACAAATCTCACCCTAACGTCAATAGACAACTTGATAAGGGAGCAAAATCAAATGTCGGAATTTCAGGAATACCGAACATACGAGGACAGAGTTCGGTCGATAATACTAAACATACTCGAATTAAGTCTAGTCATCAGAAACCTGGAGGATACTCAACAGGGTCTGCTTGACGTGGCTTAGGATGCTGATCGTGGAATCTTACACCCAGTTATACTTACACTAGCTCAGTTAAACAGGGAGATGCAGCTAATTCGGCAGCAAGTGCCTCCCTCCAGTACCATCACGGGACACAATCTCCACGACCTTACTCACGTGTACCAAAGCATGAAAACACGAACCAGAGTAACACAGAAGAGTATAATTATTACCCACACTACCGCTTTCTTTCATGTGGGACTACACATTACTAGCGGTAATTCCGGTTCCAGATATCAATCACGGTACTACGCAGTCGCATATCATCAGAACGGCCGAGTACCTGGCCATAGACGACCAACGAGAGCACTTCGCAACATTAACAAGAGAACCGCTGCCAAGTTTTCCAACCAACCCAATTTCTGTGCAAACTTTCGCCAATTATGGCCGACCAATGAAAATGCGAATTAGCCCTATTACAGCGGAAGAAGGAAATCAATACCGTGTGCAATAGCAGAGCAGTACAGAACCAACCACTGGATCAAGCTTCACACCTAAACAAAGGTTTCCGGGCTAGTGGAGGTTAACCCAGGATGCATACTAAGGGACGCTGAGTCACTAATCATAGCCACTGGAGCAGCTCACAGCAACATCAGTATGGTATTTCATAATTCATCCGGTCTGCTACACGGGGGAGACCATCTAAGGGAATTCAATGCGCAAGTCCAGAACAAGACTACAGAATATCAGCAAACTAGGTTACTGACCGCGCCAATAACAAGGGATTTAAAAACCAAATCGCAACGCTTGAGCAACATGAATTTTTTGCGCCGAATCAGAGCATGCACCACGTTCATCACTAGACCATGATTCACATAGTATTTTGGCGCGGTGTACTGATCACTGTCGCCTGGGGCATAAGACGCATGTGTAGCAGAATAACATCCGGAACAAGCCTGAGCTCACCACCAACAACCAACGCCGCTAGAATTACAGCCGCCCCGGAGCATGTTGTTACCAATTAATTAAATAACATGAATCATACAACAGTTCGCATATAACAAATTCATGCATTAAATAATTTGTTCTTTTGTCACACAACGTTTTTCCGGCAAAGCCAATTTTAAATGCTTACTAGACGTAATACTTTTATTGTTTCTTTGTATAATGTAATAAATTTTGTATAAAAAGATAAGAAAATTAAATATAAAGATCAGAATAAATATACCTTCAATCGTGTGTTTTTCTATTCTCAAGATTATTAAGACCCTCACCACCAGTGGTAATCTTAATAATCATCAAATATAACAAGTTCCAAGCAGAGGCGAGAACTTTACACTAAGTGATCAGTGATCCTAGATATTTGAACTCATCCATCTTATTGTGTTCTCTTCAAGTGAAGTCTACGCATGTCTGCCTTCTCGCGGTGATCATATACTCGTATAATATGTATTTAGATTCCGGTTGTAATTTCGCATTCTGGTTCAGTAAAATTGAATAAAGAATTCCAATTTTGTGGAATGAAACATCAAAATTTCTCGCTGTGCAATTTTGCGGTAAAATACAATACAATTAATAGTGCCGCAAAATTAAAAAAAAATCATAACTGTAAAATAAACTGTAAGTCAATCTACTCGTATTTAATGATTATTATTTTTTTTATAAAAATGTCAGCTAGAGTAAAAAATGTTGGAAAAGATTTTCGTTAACTCAGCAGAAGGACCTAGAGTAAAATACGGGTTTGCCTCAGGGAATGTAAATGATGATTTTTTAGTTTCTGATTCATTACTTATATTTTTTGCCGAATTCAGAACTGAGGTGCTTACATTAGACTTGGATAGAAAAAAAAACAGCAATATTACAGTAATAATCAATGTAAAATAATACTATGTAACACCATAATGAATTAAAAAAAGTTTCTTATTTTCAATCAAGATTAATTACAATCAATTTTATTTAATACTAAAATTATTTGAACTTTCAACATTTGCACCATTCGCATTCTCCGAAACCATTAAATTAAAATTATAAGATTCCTGTTGGTTATGTTAATGTAAACACAACTTGTCACGTTAATTATTTTAATTATATATTGTAATAAATGCGTGTATTTTAATAAATCACGACAAAAATAAATAAAAAGAAAAATATTCCACTTTTGACATATTTTTCCCGATTTAGACCTAGTACTAAAATCTATATCTCTAGAATACAAATTTGTGGAACGGAATTTTTCAGCAACCACAATCAATTCAGAAAACCGACTACATACTGAAGGCCTATTTATTGGGCTTGTTTAGATCCAGCTGATCAGCTAAAAGCAAATAATTAAATTACTTAAAATTGTTAACAATTCAATTCAATCCAAAATACTTATCTTCTGTCATTACCACCAATGTAAACAATCCAATCTAAAACAAAATGTACATTAGAATTTAAAACACAACAAATGTGAAAGAAAAATCAGATGATTTCGCATAGTGCCTACTAAATTTAATTCGTTATAAATATAATCATTGCAAATCATCTGATTCATCTTAATTAATAGTTTAGCTTACCATTTTCACAAAATATTTATTTATTTCTCATTTCATCTCACTACTTTCACACATTTGAATTGTTATTGTTGTTTGTCAATTAGTGAGATTTCGGTATTGAATAAATTTGATCGTTTTGTAGAATTAGCAGTGTACCATGATCGATAATGGCAGTACAATGATAATTTAGTTGACGGAGCATTGAAATGAAATCCGAATAATGATAAAGTAGCAAGTCCGAATATTTCAAAATATTTAAGCGGACTATTTTAATATTTTTTTAATACCCTGTAATTGGCGATGGCTAATCATTTTTTTGTAAATTAATTTTTTTTTACTTACAATTGAGATCTTGAGCAATCAACACGATATTTAATTAATATTATAAAAATTAAAATAAAAATCCATTTTGTTAAAATTTAAAGTGATAGTTTATTGAATTACTTGGTGATATATTTTCTCCGGTGCCCATATCCAATAACGAATCAGTGAGCCTTATTTTTTTCGGTGCATATTGGAATCATCTTTAACAATATTTTTTGAGGAAATTGGAAAGAAAAATCAGCAGCCGAAACCACGTTTCTTTTTTTTTTTTTTGAACGCTAATTTATTGCTGCCGATCATCCAAATCTACATACAATTCAAAATTGTCTAGGGCTGTTGACTCCAATGGGAGGGGGACCTCTTTGAGTTGATACATAGAAAACAATTTTATGCCTACATTGGCCAAAACCTTTTAGGTGGTGTTTGTTGCAGTTTAACCGAACTTTTTTTATATAAAGTGAACAGCCGTCTTCCACTATACTGGGATGCCTTCTTTAGAGAAAATTATTGATGAGCTCAAACATGAGATAATCGCACCATATTTGAGCATTGCATAAGAGTAACTTGTATTTTTACATCTGCCAAATCACGTTCGCCACCTCATCATTTAGAAGCGAGAAGAAGTAATTCCGCAACACTTTCAAGTAAGGTTTTAGTGTCCATTTTCACTTCACCGGATTCATTGCGAATAGCGCAACTACGTGGATCTATTTCTCTTATGCCGCAATATCTACCTCACAGGCTAGAATTTCGGATGTTACTTGCCTGTTGCTCATGCCATTTTCGTTTCTTCCTGCATAACCGATTGGAGAATTTCCTCGAATCATACAGGCATTATGAATTTATCTTGTTCTTTGTGATAGCTTTCGTTCACGTGCGCGATGTTTTTCCCGAATAGCACCAAGACACCAGAGTTTTTTATTTCTAGATAGTTTTTTTCCTATGGTGAACATTGAGACATTGATTTTCGCTGTTTTGATGATGTCCCACTGTTCCTGATACAGTAATCTCGAAGGTGGTTCGGGTAGCTTGGTTAATCAATGCCGCGATGTTCCAACGAAATATTAATTCAGCAACTAACCAGGGAGTGGTCTGAATCGTATTAGCTCTACGTTTAGTTACATTGAGGCTGGAAAAATGCCTTTTGGACAAGAGGATGTGGTCGATTTGGTTGACAGTTCCCAAGTTTACTGTAAATTTAATTTATTATTGTAATATTACACTGGTAAATCCACGTTAAACGTGTTGTAAGTGTTTAGAATAAATTTTGGGGATAAATTGTCGGGTATGCTGAAAGAATGTCATTTTTTGTAAACAAAATGTATTTATGTATACATATAAGTCTATAGTAAGAAATTAGCATACATTTGTCACGGTTGGGGATCTATTATGATTAAGTTACATTTAAATGTTATTGTAAAATTCCTTTACCATTTAGTAATAATAAGTTTATAATGAATGATTTTATTTAGAATATTATTATTTCACGACATCAAAAATATTAAATTAAGAAATATCTCTTTTAGCATATTAGGATGTTGAAACTTATAAACGAAAATCAGTTTGTCGACGACTATCTTATAATATACTCATTATACTTTTTTTTCTTCATGATATCCATTATTCACTACTATAAAGTAAATATTCATTTAAATTTCATTTTTGAAATTTTATCTTGTAGTTTCTTGTCATTTTCATTATAATTAAAATGAGACGTCAAAATGTCGATGGAAATTATTTTAGGATTATTTAAAGGATTTCATTATAAAATACAACATTATTTATGGTCGATGACAAAGTATCGTATTCTACTCGCATATAATGGCTGTTATTCGCTCAAATGACTTATGGCACTCGCCTATCGGCGAGTGTCGGTAAACTTCATCTTCGTGAATAACAGCTATAATTATATGCTCGTTGAATAACATAATATTTTCGCGTAAAATTCTGAAATAATTTGAAAAAGATTTTAGCGATGCGTCTTAAAAAATGAAGCATAGAAAACAACAGTTACATATGTATTGTATACTGTAAACTTTTCTTCAAACTAAAAATGAATGAAATAATATGTATTTAAAAATTGTTTTAATACTATCGTTACACAAATTTATATTATATTGTGTACATATATCAGTAATCATAAAATTACACAAAATTTTGTAAATATTAAGTTTTTCTTGATGATTTCAGTTTGTGATAAATATGGCCATTCACACCTCGGTGGAGCCATGAACGTTCACAAATATGATGTTCATTAAACCTGAGCGTACAAATTATATTGCTGACAGGCACGAAGTCGCGATTGAAGAAATCGACACCAAATTCATGTTTAGCCATGTTATTGCCGTGACAGATAGTTGGTCCGTAGCGACTGTCTTGCTTCCTGCAGCGCTAGGGTGTCGAGTGAATACGTATATGCTTGTTGAGTTGAAGGGATCTCCGGGCGTTACGTTTGGGCTAGTTACGTTCCGTGTTCTAAATTTAAAATCTTTATCCTTATATCGTTGTTGTGAATCAAAAAATATCCGTGGTTCATGTTGAGGTTTCGTAACAATTAGCTTTTACAGGTTGGGCTGTTCACTCAACACTAACCTCCCGTAGAAGGACCACAGCCCTCAAACTTCAGCCTTTTCCTTTAACAGAGTATTCGCTAGCGGTTGCCACGAACAGGCAGTGTGAGCATAGCTAAAGTTGTATCTAGTTACGACACATGAACCGAGTCTTGTGTTTATTTCCCTGGATACACACAGCAATCATTATAGCTGATGTACTCTGAGGATCAATGCCATATTAGAAGGGTGGGGTGGAGGGTTGGAGGATTCGAACCACGCTATTGGTGTTCTTCATGTACATTTACAAATTGTGTTTTAAAGTTTTAAAACTTTGCACTAGAGCAAAATCATCACATCGGGGTGACAAATCGACATCGCCGCTGGCAAAGCATATTGTCATCGTCTTAGACAATGTAAAATTGCAAATGGCTTTTCATGTCTTCGCAAATTTTCTCACAGTAACACTTCCGCTAGGTCGGTTTCTACAAAGGGAAACCTTTCACTTAGCAGCTGCCATTGAATTGGCTAGTAACGAGGAAAGTGTTTTCGACTGGGTAGAATACAATATTTTTTGTATAAAGCGATATCATGTACTAAAGCGTTAAATATATGAAGTTAATTGAAAAATATTTTGTTTAATGGAATTTTAGAGTTTACTAAAGAATAATAATTATAATTGTAAAATACAAAAATATGTTTTAGTATTTCATAGTCGTAAATACAAACTCGTTTCCACTACTGCTAACATATAGGTTTTTTCATTTGCGCCCGATAGATAGCAGTCTTTTTTATACAGCTAAATTTAAATTTAGCGTCTTATTTATTAGTAAATTAAATTTATTTAACGTCAAGCTCTAATTTTTAATTGAATTCCTCAGTGAAAATTTGTTATACAAATATTTGACTCTACATATTTATAAGGAGCCGCTATCGGGAGTCACTTTTCTATAAAAGCCATTTTTATTATAAAAGACGCACTGTTAGCTATCGTCAATAAAATCTTCTTTTTCCTTATTTCGCGACATATTTCGGGCTCATAAAAAAAACTAGTGAAACTAATTTGATTTTAGCAAATATAAACGTATGTCACTAATCTAAGCAAGATTGTGATATCTAATTTGATTAATTATTATTGCTATTTATATAAAACGAAAAGCAAAAAAGTAACGGTTTATTCAGTGTACCAGTGTAATACTAACAACAAAATATTGCCAAATTTAAAAAAAAAAACCCAATGACGATTTAGATAACGAAATTATTTGATGCCGCCTTTGCGGCGACATTCTGATGAATAGAAATGTGATGCACTTGTACGGCGACGTTCGACAGCAAAGAGTAAATTTATGTCCCGTTCCTGAACTTTGTATTTAATCAAATTGGTAAATTGCTTATTAATCATAAGGAAAAAATTTGAAATTACGATTTAATTAAAATACTCGTATATTTTTATAAATGTTACATATTAACTATTAGTATTTGGTATTTTTATTGTGCTCAATCATTAATAATTGCACGGATATAATTTCGCTGCATACCTACTGTTCGTAGCGAACTCTCAAAAAGAAAACAAAACCACAAAGAAACATAATTCAATTAAATTCAAAATATGTTTCAAACTTATCTGACGGCAAACAGCTGATTGGGAACCCAAACATCGTGAATACGTAATCTTCCACGTAATATAGTTGCGTTAATATCTGTAAAGGAATACCATTTTTAGAATTTTGTTTAGTTATTATGCATTTATATTATATAATTGAGTACACTTACCTATTTTAATATTATTTAGAATATATTTTTCACTTGTTTGTTTATTTACAATCTAATTTGACAGCTAGAAAATAATTGTAACAATAATGTAATAGAATGATATATACACTGTTAGATTAGTGTACTAAAAATTTATAACACTGTAAAATCATAATGTACTAATAATTTAGAACCAGCATAGTATTTACAATCTCTTTTGTCAGATGTCACTTTTGGATTAAGAAATAATTATTGTAAAATGAAAAATTTGTCAAAAGAAAAAATCTACAACATTCGAGAAAAAACTATCGAACGGTGATAACCTGTGCGAATATTATAGTGTGAAAATTAAATTGAGTAAAAGTTGAAACAAATCGTGTTTAAATTATATACCTACCTCCCGCATTAAATTGGACATTCTAAGATACCGCAAAGAAAAAACATTGACGCTGCATTAAATTGGACATCCGAAGATACCGCCCTGAAACATTTTGGACATTGGAATTAATTTGGACACGGTGAATCTGCAACGAGCAAACGGAGAAATTAGCAATTCAATTAAACGATAAAGGACCTGTGGTATCGTATCTCGAGCCAGCGATTTAACGAGACGATCTGCATTAAACGGGATATTGACCGGGTCTTTTGGTGTACGCAAGTACATATGGTCCTTCGAGCCGGATTGAACAGTGAGTAGAAATTTGTATCTTACAAGTACTTTTAAACAAATAAATAAATCGAGACAGTGCAAAGCCGTGCACAATTTTATATTAACGATAACGGTGAAATCGGTGTGATAATTTGTAAAAAATTTGGTGAATTAGTGATTTGCAAATCAAGATGGCGGAAGCGAGAGCTATAAAACGTCTAACTAAAAGCTTGGAGATCATCAAAAGTGAGATAGAATTATTTTCAATTAATACGCCCATAACTGAAATTAAAACAAGCATGGAGCTTCTAGCTAGTGAATAGAAGGAATTTCAAGCACTTGAGAAGGCATTAAAGGGCAAATTCGATGAAGGGAATCTGGAAATAGTAGACAAAATCGAAGAAGGTCACTTTGCTTTAAATCAAAAGCTTATTCGATTGGAGAAAAAGTACGAGGATAACAACGCTCAAAATTATCATGGGAATGATAATATGCAGGATTTGTTATTAAATCAAAGCAATTTCATTCAGGAGATATCTGCAATAAATAAGCGAGACAGTGAAATACGTTTACCACGTGTAAACATACCGCAGTTTTCAGGAAACTACTCGGAGTTTCCATCCTTTAAGGACCTTTTCGAAGCATCGATAGACAAAAATGAAAATATGTCTAAGGTGCACAAATTACAATATTTGAAGTCATTATTGAAAGGAGAGGCTTACACTTTAATTAGCCATTTAAATGTAACCGATGTGAATTATACACAAGCATGGGAAAAGGTCAAGGAGAGATACGACAAGCCAAAACACGTAGTTTACTCATTAGTCAAGTAATTTATTGATCAACCGGTATTGCAGCAGGGCTCGGCCAAGGGCCTTCGTCGTCTCACAGATGTGTCAGACGAAGTTATTTGGGGTTTGCGTGTACTAGGAGAGGAGGCGGATAAGCGAGATATATGGCTTATCTATATTTTGGTGCATAAATTGGATGCGGATTCAAGGGAAGCATGGGCACACCATTCGGCCAATCAAAATGTTCCTTCTCTTGAAGCGTTCTTTAAATTCTTAACGGGAGGAAGCGATGCCTTAGAGTGCATTGTATCCACACAGAGGCAAAAACCACCATTGCCTAAGAGAGTGGGAGCATTTACGTCACAAGTTGCAGTTAGCGGGGTATGTCCTATGTGTTCGGAGAAACATTACTTAGCAAAATGTGATAAGTATCTTGAGCTATCAAGTATCGAACGAAAGGGGTTTGCAGCGAAGAAAGGTCTTTGTTTTAATTGTTTGTCCTCGACGCACCAATCCGTAGTTTGTCGTTCAAAATATGTGTGTCGAATTTGCAAACGAAAACATCATGTCACTTTGCACCTTGAAGCGAATACAAGTTCAGATGGTGAAGAGCAAGGTGAGCCGGCGGCGTCGGGTTCCATGAAAGCAGCAGAATCCACAGTATATGTTGCTATTAAATCCCAGGCCGATGCTATGAATGCATCACAACAACAAGCGATTTTACCGACGGCGATAGTTTTAATTAAAGATAGATCGGGACAAATGCAGAGGTGTAGAGCTTTACTAGACTCTGGTTCCCAATCATCATTTGTGACGGAAGAATGCGCTACGAGATTACAATTGGCTCGGGAGAAGGCGAACATGCAAATCACTGGATTGACAGCCGGCAGTATAAGAGCAAGGAATAAGTCAACGGTAGCGCTACATTAAATATACGACCGTGAAATAAAAACAGTGCTAGAGGTTCATATAATTAAACGTTTACCAACGCGAATCCCAAGCACGCAAATATACCTCGGCGATAGAAGTTTGATGAAAGATGTGAATTTAGCTGATCCCGACTTTGATACTCCATACCACATCGACTTATTAATTGGAGCGGACAAATTCTTTGAAGTACTCGAAACGGACAAACGGCATTTCAAGTCTTTAATTTTGAATAAAACGTTGTTTGGCTGGATAGTTTCGGGACGCCCGCAATCGTCTGTAACTGAGAACGCAGTGGTATTTACCACATTCACACACGATGATTCGCGATTGGAAGACACGTTGAAAAAGTTTTGGGAGATTGAAGACGTATCGCCCAATATTTACAAGCTGACACCAGAAGAGAGGGAATGTGAAGATCTTTTCGAAAGCACCCACCACGCACCAGAGAACGGCGGAGGGTCGCTATATTGTTAAGCTGTCATTCAAAAGAGATTCTGGCAGGTTAGGTGATTCATTGCGGATGGCTACCACAAGATTTCGCACACTCGAGCGTAAACTCGCGATGAATTATAAACTAAGAGAAGATTACATCAACCAAATAAGGGAGTACATAAACCTGGGGCATATGAAGGAGGTACTGGCCAAGAGGTCACACAATGCGAAGATGAACAATGACATCTACTATTTACCTCATCATCCCGTGATAAACGTGAACCGTGAAAAGACAAAGATGCGTATTGTATTTGACGGTTCTAGCAAAACAACTAGCGGAATTTCCTTGAACGATAAATTGATGGTAGGCCCCACCATTCAACCGCAACTTTGGGAGATATTACTGAGATTTAGGACAAATAAAATTGCCCTAGTTGCGGACGTTGAAAAAATGTATCGGCAGGTTATAATATCGCCAGAGCATCAAAGGTATCAAATGGTTTTGTGGCGAGAACGGCAAGATGAGGAGTTAAAAAGTTATCAGCTCACCAGGGTTACTTTCGGTTTAGCAAGTTCTTCGTTTTTGGCCATCAGAGCAATGCAGCATTTGGCAAAGGATGCAGTAGAAGCAGGTATCAAAAAATGCATACTCAACGACTTCTATGTAGATGATTTGTTGACGGGAAGCCATAATGTGGAAAAGGCAAGGGAGTTGAAAAAGAGGGTGACTTGTGTGTTAGAGAAGGGTGGGTTTCGTCTGCGAAAGTGGAGATCGAACATAAACTGTTTGTGTGAATCAAACAAAGAGACCCCTGTGAGTGACCTATGCTATGATGAGACTTCCACAACCAAAACCTTGGGACTACAATGGAATCGGTTGAACGATACATTTACTTTCAAGATACAAGCGGAAAGGGATGGCGGGATCACTAAGCGAAAAATTATATCAGAATCATCACGATTATTTGATCCTCTTGGGTTCTTGTCTCCATCCATTGTCCTATTAAAAATATTATTCCGAAAACTATGGCTGATGAAAGTAGATTGTTATGACAAATTACCACCTGAGATCGAGAATGAATATGTCGAAATAAGAAGCAAATTCCTACATTTTGAAAACATAGCAATTTCGAGATTCACCAATCATTATGGACAAGTGCAGATACATGGATTCGCTGACTCAAGTGAGGTAGCATATTGCGCGGTAGTATATAGCCGCATTGTCATTAGCGATGGATGCATCGAAGCACAGTTATTGACGTCAAAAACGAAGGTAGCACCAATTAAAAGGATATCGTTGCCCGGCTAGAGCTATGTGCAGCTCATTTGCTAGCAAAGTTAATGTCCAAGGTCAAGGAAGCTCTAAAAGGTGATGCTGAATATTTTGCGTGGACGGATTCAGCCATCTTTCTGGCCTGGTTATCTGCATATCCATCACGATGGAAAACGTTCGTCGCTAATAGAACTAGCAAAATATTAGAGAGTCTGCCCAGACGTCATTGGGCCCATGTCAAATCCAAGGACAACCCAGCGGACCATGGTTCTCGAGGTATCTCACCAGAGATGTTAATTAATCTCACGCAATGGTGGAAGGGTCCAGATTGGCTTGTTCTGCCCCAGAGATTGTGGCCACCAAATGAGATCAACAAATTCGAAGAAGCCGATCATTACATGGAATACAGTAAAACAGCATCGTCGTCTATGGTATTGCACGCAAAATGTGAAGGTTATATCAATTCCTGGATGGACGAACTCTTCGAAAGAAAATCTAAATTACAACAAATCTACAGGATAGTCGCGTACGTGATAAGATTTAGAAATAAGCTACGAAAGCCCCAATCGAGAATCAGCACGCAGTTGACGGCAACGGAGATTACAGCTGCAAAATTGAAATGTTTTATGTGGGTGCAACGTAAAGAGTTTGGGGAGGAAATTCTCCATGTACAGCTACATAAACGAGTTAATAATAAATCGAGCTTATTATTATTGGCTCCTTTCATAGACGAAAA
Source organism: Tipula vernalis (assembly GCA_958295665.1). Classification (NCBI taxonomy): domain Eukaryota; kingdom Metazoa; phylum Arthropoda; class Insecta; order Diptera; family Tipulidae; genus Tipula; species Tipula vernalis. Next base: position 192,979,024 of record OY282559.1, read on the forward strand.
TGGGATTTTGCGAGTTGGCGGACGGTTACAAAATTCCGACTGTGACTACGGAAGTAAGCACCCCATAATATTACCACAAAAACATGTATTCAGGAATAGGGTCATATGGGATGTACATTTGAACAAATTACATGCTGGCCCAACGCACACAACCAGTTATATTAGGCAAGAATATTGGATTATCTATGGGCGAAGGAGAATAAGAAGCATCCTCCGAGAATGTGTGATGTGTACAAGATACGCTACCAGAATGTCTAAACAAACTATGGGAAATTTGCCAGCAGAACGGGTTACCCCAACGAGGCCGTTCGAGAATACCGGCTTTGATTTCACCGGGCCAATATACGTTACGACGAGAAAGGGCAGGGGATGTGGAAGTCCGACGAAAGGGTATATATGCATATTCGTCTGCCTTTTGGTCAAGGCCATCCATATTGAAGGTGTAACAGACTGGACAATTAAAGCTTTCTTGGCAGCTTTAAAGCGTTTCACTGCCAGGAGAGGGATGCCGAGAAACATATATACAGATAATGGCTCCAACTTTATTGGAGCACGGCGCAGGCATGTAAGTTAATAAGAAACCTCAATAATGATTATATAATTACAGAGTTCTTGAGTCGGAACGATATCGAGTGGCATTTTATTCCTCCATCGTCACCCCACTTTGGCGGATTGTGGGAAGCGGCCGTTAAATCCGTTAAAAAGCATTTACTTCGAGCTACGCACAACATTAACATTACCTTCGAAGAGATGACAACCTTGTTGTGTCAAATTGAGAATATTTTAAATTCACGACCACTATATACTTCTTCGGCCGAAGATGATTATGATGTACTAGCTCCAGCACATTTCCTGATTGGAACTAGTACAACCTCCGTTCCAGAATTAGAGGTGAATCAACCAGCGTATCGAGTATCCAGATGGCAAGCAGTGCAACAGAGAGTTCAATTGTTTTGGAAGCGGCACTATGTGGAATATTTAAATAATATGCAGCAACGCCACAAATGGCAAGGTATACAGAAAAACTTCAAGATCGGCGACATAGTACGAATCAAAGAAGACAACGTTCCGGTTTGCAAGTGGCCATTTGGTCGCGTCATTCAAATTCGTCCAGGGTAGACGGATTAGTGAGGGTAGTGACCTTATAAACATCTTCATCCACTCTGCAACGTCCGGTGGTTAAATTATGTAAATTGCTGACAGAAGGTTAACGAGAAGATCGTTAACGAGGCGGAGTATGTTCGTAGCGAACTCTCAAAAAGAAAACAAAACCACAAAGAAACATAATTCAATTAAATTCAAAATATGTTTCAAACTTATCTGACGGCAAACAGCTGATTGGGAACCCAAACATCGTGAATACGTAATCTTCCACGTAATATAGTTGCGTTAATATCTGTAAAGGAATACCATTTTTAGAATTTTGTTTAGTTATTATGCATTTATATTATATAATTGAGTACACTTACCTATTTTAGTATTATTTAGAATATATTTTTCACTTGTTTGTTTATTTACAATCTAATTTGACAGCTAGAAAATAATTGTAACAATAATGTAATAGAATGATATATACACTGTGAAATTAGTGTACTAAAAATTTATAACACTGTAAAATCATAATGTACTAATAATTTAGAACCAGCATAGTATTTACAATCTCTTTTGTCAGATGTCACTTTTGGATTAAGAAATAATTATTGTAAAATGAAAAATTTGTCAAAAGAAAAAATCTACAACATTCGAGAAAAAACTATCGAACGGTGATAACCTGTGCGAATATTATAGTGTGAAAATTAAATTGAGTAAAAGTTGAAACAAATCGTGTTTAAATTATAAACCTACCTCCCGCATTAAATTGGACATTCTAAGATACCGCAAAGAAAAAACATTGATGCTGCATTAAATTGGACATCCGAAGATACCGCCCTGAATCATTTTGGACATTGGAATTAATTTGGACACGGTGAATCTGCAACGAGCAAACGGAGAAATTAGCAATTCAATTAAACGATAAAGGACCTGCGGTATCGTATCTCGAGCCAGCGATTTAACGAGATGATCGGCATTAAACGGGATATTGACCGGGTCTTTTGGTGTACGCAAGTACACCTACTTAGAGGGAACCGGAATAATTCTGGGATTTGTTGTGAAAGTTCCTGCAATTTCTTAATTCTTTTCTTGATTTATTTTCCCGACTCTTTCGATAGTTTTACATAGCATATGTAAATATTGCTTAAATAGAACAAGGAGGTAAAGAAGAAGATCAAGGCGTTAAAGAAGAAGATATCAATGATGTTGTCGTTACTCTTCTTCCACCAAATTTTGAGCCCAAAAATGAAATGGTCAGCAGTTTTGTTTCTTGTTCTTGGCGTCAAAGTTGATGATGGTGTTATTTAGTCGTCCAAGAAAAAATAAAAAATATTGACAGACGTCTGAACTACACTGTGTAAAATTAGACTTAAACATTAATCTCACAAATAGATCTCAAATATCTGTAGTGCAAAGAAGTGCACAAGACCAAAATGTACAACAGCAAACGTGTAAGGATCGAATAATATTTTTATCGCCTGAGCATATGTAAATTAACTTCTGGTACATAATATCTGATTGTACTAAATCTTCGATCATTTCTTCGTTTTCAACTGCATTATTTGTGGTTTCTTATTTTATTTTTACTACTTTTAACAAATTACAGCTCTTAACGGAGGACTACCATAAGTTTTGTAACAAAGAACTTTTGAAGAAATTAACAACATTACTACCCTTCTCTAAGTTAAGATTTTAATGGAATTTCAGAAACAATTTTGACAGATATTTACAAACAATATAAATAAAAGTGTATTTGTCCTAAGCATTTGCCCTAAGCATTTAGTTTGGTATAAGGTCTAAGTCATACATTAATTAGCATTGTAATAGACAGGACCTGGGTTTTGGGGAGTTCTGATCAAGTGGCAAATCACATTTCTTTGTGACTTTGTACTAAAATTTGAACTGATATAAAGTGACAATATATGCTATGTCTTCACGCTGCAACTAATTACAGTACTAAAAGTCAAAGTACGATCATAAATTTAATATTTCTGTCTTGACATTAACATCAAAAAATGGCCTAATTTGATAATCAAATGTAATTCTCTTGCTAAAGAGTGAGCATTTACGCCAATTTACTAAAAAATTTTAAAATCATTTGTCCTAAATTTTGCACTTCTTGGTAAAATTCTCACATAACTAGGATAATTAATTATAGTACTAGAAACTGTCAAATTATGTTCGGTTCTGAGTTTAAAAATTGTATGTTATTTAAAGATAAAATACCAGTGAAACAAAAGGCCGGTGTTATTTTTCGCAATCTACTGTTACAGAAAAATCAAAATCGTATGCAATACAAAGATTGTGATTCTTGTTATGTAGAAGCAACAAGCCAAACCAAATCACAACTGGCTTGACTGGACATGGCTCATACAAAAAGACTAGCAACCGTAACACACAATCACTACAGATCAGCATTAGTGAACATGCCCAGAAAACAAACACGATTTTGATTTTTCTGTAACAGTAGATTATGAAATTAGGAAAAGTAAAAGATTATTCAAAGAAGCTTGTCACAAATATGGTTGGTTATCAAAGAACCCGGTTAACTATAAAGTTGATAGTAGCAGGTTACAAGGAAACTACATCAATATTATAAAAAATTATGTTCCATGACGTTTTCATACAAATTTTAAAAACTATGTAGCCAATTTTTATTACGTACTGTATCTTTCGTAGAAAATATTAAATTAAGTACACTAGGTCAATGATTCAAACGAATTGTTTTCCTTCGTGTGTGACATTTTTCAATGGCGGGGGAAAAAAAATTCTTGCTTAAAATTGTGTCTTTGTTAGAAAAAAATTCTTCTTGATAATAATGTACAACAACGAAAACCTGGAGGAACATACGTGACACTAGCTCTGTTCGTTGATTCTTTGGTTTCCCTTTGGTAAGTGGTTGCTCTTTGAGTTCTCTGTTGGTTCTTCATCCTCAGTAGCAAAAGACTCATCTAACCAAATTTTATAGCCGTTTTTGTCAGCAATTTCGTAACTATTGACTAATTCCTTTTGATAGTCATCCACCGATGATAGTATATTTAAAAGGCAAAAAATCATGCAGTTAAATGTGGCTTGCTTGTGTTGTAGCGTGTGGTTTGAATTGCAAGTGATGTATCGGTCAGTGGCTGTAGATTTACGAAATGTATTAAATCTGATTCAGTTTTCTATACTTCTTGATAATTTGAGATTTAAGAATGGTAATTCACCTTCCTTTAGTATCACATATATTCCTGGACTATCGGAGAAATTGTCAAACATTTTCAAGAAACACAATTATTAGATGATCTCAAAATCAACATCCAAAATAAGCGCTTTAACATCATCCACCAAAGGCCAAATTGAGAGCTTGCACAAATCAGGAGTTTATGAAATAACCTTTGATGGACCTGGCTGTGGAGCTAAATATATTGGGAGAACAAAGCGCTGCCTAAAAACAAGGTTTAGTGAACATCAAAGAGCCACTGTTTCACAAAAATCAAATGCGTCGGTGACTAAACATATGATACTAAACAATCATTAGTTCAGTATAAGCAATTTATTAAAGCAATTATTAAAAGAATGCAGTGAAAACCGAAAATTAAATATTATTGAGTCAATTTTTATACAAAACCAATAAAGCGTGCTTATGAACTCGGACATGGGACAAGAATCTTCCACTATATTTAAATTATGGAAAACCAGAGACAGCTGATTGTGTTTGAAGTTTATTTGTTTAGAAAAAAGCACTTAGTGACCGAAATTAATTTACAAAAATAAAATAAAAAATCGGAATCAAAAAAAGTTTTACCGCGTTTCGTATTAAAAATTTCTAATAAAGTTTTAATTAATTTAGTTGCTGTAAATAAGGTCAATAATTAGCTCCATTAACTTATTTACTTAAAAGGGCCTTTAAAAATAAAAATAATATAAAAGAAAATAATATTCTAACATTAGACTTTTCCTAACTATAATACTATCTACCTATTTAAAAATAACCTGTGTTATTTATGCAATTAGGGCCGATTAAACAAGTTTCAAAAATATTTCAAGCAAAACCTTAACGGAAAAAATCACAAACCATTTTTCAGGAATAATAATGTTAATTTCGTAGCACAATAAACAAAATAAAAAATAAAAGAGAAATGAATAATTATACCCGAATGAACTTTTTTTTAAATTTATCTCTAGAATTCCCATAAATTAACATCACCTGTATGTCAAGTCTGTGACGTGTTAATACGGTTTTGAGATATTATTTCCGAATTTATTAAATTTTTCAAATAATTAATCTCTTACCATATGAGAACGTGAATATACACATAATGTTGTTTGTTTTTCAAATTTATTATTAAAATCTGACTATAATTTATTTACCCAATTGAATAATTGTTTATATTCATAAAAATATAGTAAATATTAACCAAATATGTAATAATAATTGATATTTGGATTAATTAAATTGACGCAAAAAATTTCAACAGCTGAGCTTCCCTAAAAAGTATGTTTTTTAAAGAATAACAAATAAATGAGATTTATACAATTATTATGTATGTTTACTGTGTGGCATCTGGAATTCAACACGTAAGTATCTTAAAATAAATTAGATTTGATTGAACAGTATATTTTTTTGTTGTATTGGTTGCAAAAATGTAATTTGTATATGTGGGAAAACAAACTAAAAAATAAATTGTTTTATGTATCAGAATTACCCCGAAGTCACCACCTGCAGCATTCGCGCCGGCTATCGCACAGTCTGTCGTGGGGGTTTGGTGGTGTCCATTCAAGGTCGAGTTAGCTGCATCTGAGGAATACTTACGTCAATACACACACATCACACACATGGCCACTCCTGGAGCGCGAATAATCAATACATCACATTTGTGGTACAACCAAATGTATACATAATTGCATTTATTTGTTGATTAAGGCAAACATTACGGATTTACATAAAAAAACAAAAATTCGGATTACTTCGTAGATATTCCTTGAGTGTTCCGGTTGCATGAATAGTGGACTCAGCTGGTTCCGCAGAGCTCTCCGTACCCAGTATAATGTTCTGAAATGAATAACAACAACAAAAATCGCAGAAATTCCCCAACAGGAAATTAAATCCAGGAATATCACGAGATAACAGAAAAAATTATAGTTAAACAAGTTATAATAACACAAAATGTAATTATTAATAACGGGAATAATAACAAAATTTGGTCATACCACCTCACCAACACCAACAGAATCCCCAACTGTAATAAGCGTTCAATATATCCGCTATCTTAAATATTATTCTCCGATCCGCACTCGCTCGAAAGATGATTAAATAAATTCCTCCGCGTTCCGATACGTGCTGAAGTTATCGAACAAATCCCCGTGGAATTACAACATATCCGTCTTTCTGAGAACTTAACTGCGAAATTCCGAAGATAAAACACAATTATCTTCTCGAAGCAATAGAACCAGTCACGTAGCTTGTTTGTTATTTGGGTTGTGGTTTTACTTTACTTACTTCTTTACTTATTTTAATTATTCTTGTGGTTTCCTCACTCCGATGGTACTTTATTTGATTTTTTTCCAATCTTATTATTTTCAACAAATTATTATTAGGATCTGGCTTGATTACATATAGGTCCTCTTTTGTTGACGATCTTCTTGCCAAAAAGAAAATCCATCCGCTGTCATTCTATCACAAAAGAAAATCAAACAAAATCCCCCACCCAGCAACAGCGCCTTTCAAACCAAACATTTTAGACATTCATTCTGTGAACTCGCGCACGTACACTCGTTCAAAACAAACCACTCTATTTTTTTTTTGTTTTGTTTTTACGCTCGCGCTCGATTAATTGGTAAGTAATAAATATAAAATCGTTATCGTTTTGACGTCAATATCATATTGTTTGCAGAAATTGGCATTATGATTAACAAGTATTCTAATAAAAACTGTTTATAATCCGATTATTTATTTAATTATTTAATAAACATATTATTAATATATTTCTAATATATTAATAATAGGAGACTACAAACTATCATTTTTAATTCAACTGTTTAGCGAAAACTTGATATAAAAAATATTTGGCTCTACCTATGTATACGGAGCACTATCGGGAGCCACTTATCCGGAGTGAATAAAAAAACACAGCTAATATGAAAAGATGAATGAATTCGAATACCTAGCTAGGATCACTGATCACTGAGAAAAACTCTGTTTCTGTGGATATTTTATCGAGGATCGCAGCAGGCTACCGAGCATTTTACGCCAATATCAAAATATTCAAGCCTACTCATATATCGTGCAAAATAAAATTGGATCCCTACAAAGCGCTGATAAGACTAGTTACCACCTTTGGTTGCGACTCTTGGACACTGACAGCACAAAACATCCAGAAAATGGCTGGAACTGAGCGTAAGATCATTAGAAAAATTCTCGGTCCCATTAAAGAGAGAGCCGATAAAAATTAACGCTACATCTTTACATATGTTCGAGTATGTCGAAAGGGTCGTGGAATAGAAACACCATACTACATACTTAGCTCTGAAATTGGTGATTCCAAAATAACGCCAAAATCAAACTAGAATTCCAATTCATTTCTATCCATAATTTATTTATATTTATACCAATTTTGTAGAATTACTTTGTGACACAAATCAAACTTTGATTGACAATATCAGCTGTCATTGCAGAGTAAATCTAAAACGATTAACAAATATGTTTTTTTCGTTAACATATAACTATTACAATTTAATTATATTTAACTTAAATTAACATAAGATAATCTCCTATTGAGCTAAAATTATTACTTAATAATAATTGGTTTATTTATCTGTAACAAAAAACAAAACTATTCCTTAAATCTGAGCTGCAATTGGAATAACTTTATGTTTTCTTGCGTAAACGACGTCCGCAAAACTCTTACCCAATGTATTATGCAGCAGCATTTCACCTTTATCCAAAGCACTATCACAGGTCATGTTGAAATCAGCAACAAGTCCTGTTGGCAAACTGACAAAATCACCAGCACGATTCCGAAATGGGTTATGTTGTTGAAGCCATGAAATAAATTTGTTTTTGTCCAGATTGTCTCTTGCTTTCTTACTGCCTCGGAGTTCAACTTGTTGAGAAGTAATAGATGATTGCCCTGTAAAAGTTTCCAATGCGGATATCACAAGCATGGTAACGGGCGTAGAAACAATCCATTCTAAAATGGTGCCATCGGTAGTGCCTCTCCTAGAGATAATCCTCCTATTGTCTTCATTGATCGCATAAGTGATTCTTCTATGCACCTGTCCGTCCAAATACCGCTCCATTGTACACTTTTTTTTCTTATCGAAAAGTATTTCTCTGGAAATTTTGTGTACTCTTCATCGGTCAGCTTGGCTCGCAACTCCCTCATTTCCCGTAAATATAAATGAGCAGATTTTCCATAAAAATTATGACCAGCAGAATGGAAATATGGCAACATTTTTCGAACAGATTCCATATATATGCATCTGTCAGTTGCCAGTCCTCTCACCTCTGCCCATTTTAACACCTATGGAAGACTAAATTGGTTTGGTATGAGGAGCTTCCCCAAGAGTTAAAGGATCAATGGGCAAATATGCGAAGATATTAGATCTATCAGCCATCTTCATCCCGAGGTGGCTCTCAATCACTAGCAACATTAAATTCGAGATACATGGGTTTTGAATTTTACTCAAGAAATACCAGTGAATTTAAAGAGTACACGGTTTCTTTAATTACGAGTAAATCAAAGGTGGCGCCTTTAAGATATTTAACCATACCCAAATTGGAGCTGTCAGCAGCTGTGTTGCTTGCTAAAATGTGGAAGGTTTTAAAAGAAGATCTTAAGTATGTAAAAATACGGTCGGTAACTGTATGGACTGACTCATCAATAGTATTGGATTGGCCGTCATATACTAATAAGAACCAGGATGTGTTCGTGAGAAATCGAGTGGCTGCAATACTCGACGTTTTGAGCCGAGAACACTGGAACCATATTAAATCGGAAAACAACCCTGCTGATATGTTATCACGAGGATAACGCTGGATCAATTGGTCAACTGTAATCTCTGGTGGAAGGGATCTTCATGCTTAAATGATCCAAATAAGACGTGGCCGGCGATAATATTTCCAGCGGAAGATGCGTATGCAGGAATGGTATCAATACAGCGCGAGGGAGATTGGCTTAGTAACGTCTGCAACAGAGTGTCTAGTTTCTTTAAAATCGTAATGATAACCACTCGAGTCCAACGATGGTTTAAGAATGCCAAAATATCAAAGGTATTACGAAGTTTCAAAATATATGGGCAAGACCTATCATTCGCATTTGAACCCATTCCTTGATTTTCATAATGTAATAAGAGTGGGCGATCGTATTAGTAATTTGATAGTAAATGTTAATACAAGTCATCCGATCATTTTGCCGCTTGAAACATCTGTAGTGAAGAAATTAGTCGAGAAATACCACATACAATATTGCCATGCTGGTGCAACACTTCTGTGTAGCATACTAAAACAAAAATATTATATAGTGGGAGGGCGGAAGTTAACGAGATTCGTAGCCCAAAAATGTATATAATGTTGTAGAGCATGGCCAACCTTACAAATACAGTTGATGGCAGAGTTACCAACAGTACGAGTACAATTTCAAAAACTGTTTGCGCAAGTTGGGGTGGATTACGCCGGTCCTTTCAGTGCATATTATGTAAGACGGAGAGGGCAAAGGTCAGTGAACGTTTACGTTTGTTCGTCTTCTTGGTCTTGCTACTAAGTCCATCCATATTGAGTTCGCTAGTGATATGACGACGGAGACATTCTTGGGAGCATGGAAACGTATGACAGCAAAACGAGGCTGTTTCAGCGACATTTACAGCGACTGTTTGAATCAGGTGAAACTATCAATGGCGATGTGTACCGACGACAATTAATACGTTTGAAGCGAGCTATAGAGGAAAAACGACCGCCAGAATGGGTGAATAAACACAACAAATTTATTTTTCAGCATGATAACGCAAAACCACATGTTGCAAACGTTGTGAGAAAGTATTTACAAGGACAGGACTGGGAAGTTCTACCCCACCCGCCGTATTCACCAGACATAGCTCCTTCAGATTACTACTTATTCCAGTCGATGCAGTCGTCTCTTTCTGACCAGCGGTTCAGTTCTCGCGCAGATATCGAAAATTGGCTTAATGATTGGATCGCCTCCAAAGACCAAGATTTTTTCAGAGAGGGAATCCGTAAACTGCCTGAAAAATGGGGGAAAGTTGTAGCTGCAAATGGAGCATACATTCCTATTCAGAAAGGTTTTTTTAGAAACTGGCTCGGTTGATTCGATTTTAAAATCTTGATTTGATTGGCCAATGAACTTAAAAAAAAAATTATTGCAGAACAACAACAAAAGTAAATAAGCTCAAAAATTTGAAGGACAAAATTAAGTTCAAGAGAACCAATTCCGCCGAACATTTTTGTATGGCGAAATGAATTCATCCTCTTATATAAACCAAGTCTGTGACATCAAACTTCTTTAAAATAAATAAATTTCGCTCGGGTTTAATTCAGTTTTCAAAAACTTAAATTTCAAAAAATGTGCCTGGAGAATTTGAGTGTGTGTTATAATGAGGGATCTGCGATTCCGCATTTGAGTTCACTCATCTAAGATGAGGCGACATTTTCCACTACTCTGTTTCTCTTTAGGCATGAAATTTCTCGTATGATTTGAATTGTTATTTTTGCTGCGTAACGCAAATCATTTGGCTTATTGTGTTAGGAGATTGTGGAATTTTCCGAAAACCTTTGACAATTACAAATTTTCTCAAAACCGGTGAAGTACAAAATATCAACAATAGAAGTCCGAAATTGACGAAGGAGAACAAAGCGATGATATATGCTCTGGAAAGTTTGCATTCGTTGGCTTTCTTTTTAATGACCTGATTTTATGCGCTGATGATTTAAGTGGGCGTGCAATGTAGAAGTTGATGCACCATAGAAGTATAAATACCTTCTTACATTTGTTGCATTGCGGTGGAATATATTGAGTAGCAAAAATGTCATGCATCTTCCTTTGGTTTGTCAGTTGTTGACGTCCTTTTTTCGGAGATTATCCATACCTAAATTAAACTAAAAAAAACTTTAGTTTGTGTATAATGATATACCATTATATGCCAATCTATGTATAAGCAGTTCATTATAGTAAAAACCATCCCAAGTTGTTTTGGGTTACGTTGTTTTTAAGTTACGTCATTTATAAATTACTCTTGATTTGAGCAACTTTGTTTTATGCTTTGATATACTTCGTAACAACAAAATAATTTTATTTTCTATTATTTAACTCAATACTTAAATAAAGAAATATAATTTAGTTCCTTTATGTTTTTACTTATTTCTTTTCTTTTTTTTTTTTTTACTTACATCGTTTTGATTTACGTCACGTTTCCAAGAACATATCAATGACTTAACTGAAGGCTGACCTGTCAAAAATCAACTACTAGCCATAATAGGATCGTTTTCACCAAACAATTCCATTCACCGTAAACAGACTTTCAGTTGAATAAATTAATAATAACATTATTAGTGGAGGAATTTTCATTATCTTGTCAATCATCTGGTCATAGTAAATAGGACGTCGCGCGCCCTGCTTTATCCTGAATGGTTTGGCTTGAGTTTTCAATAAGAAATATTTCCATGCTTTGCTTTTCTTTGCTTTAGGGAAAACTCTTTTATTCAGACTCAGCTATGAAAGATCGTTTGAACAAAGGAATTTTTCCTAAAGTACGGAAAATGGCAAAGTTATTTTTTCTAAAAAGAGCGACTACCTTTAGTTGCAAGTGAAATAAAATTATTAGTTTTGATGACATGGGATGTGAACGATGCTAGGAATAAAATTATAACCCGATAAGACGCAATACATTTGTTAAAACGAATAGAAGTGCCTCCTCACTACTTTTGAACTAGTTTAATATTACGTCTCGACTTAGGGTCGACCGAACAATAAAGTAATGTATGTTTAACAGAAAACTTTTGATATTACCTTTAATTATTCACAATGATGAATTTTGAAATGAGTAATTTTTTGCACTTTTCGTATCATAATTCATAATACGTATTTACTTTTAATTTTCTAGGTATATTGAAAAAAGTTATACAATCGCCCAAATCTAAGTGGCGGAAACAAAAATCTACAATTGTAGAAAATCGGATATCAAAAAACTTTACACTGAACTTGTATCCAGAAAAATATTGAATATTTTTCAACACTTTTAGCGTGTAAAATTAGTTATAAGGAGAATTCTTAAGTAACACTCAAATACTTAATGATTGTCAAAATTGTGGTTTTGGAATAAATAAGCTTATATTTTTTTTTCGTTCTTTCTTTACCAGAATTTGTAACGAAACATTTTTACCAAGAACCGATTTACTAAAATTTTTAAACAGCAACTCGCTACAACAGCCAATTAAACATTTGAAAAATTTAACAAATTTTTAAGTACGTATGTATTGTACGTATCAAAAAAATCTATAAAATATGTGAAAATAACAAAACAAAGAGAACAACTTAACAATCCAACCAAAACTTAAATATTTAATTATTTCATTTAAATATTTTATTTGTTTGTTTATTTATTTTAATAAACGAAAACATTAAAATTAATATTAAAAACAATAAATTATTATTTTTTTTTTTTTGCTTTCAAAATAAATAAACGCAAGAAATTAGAAAAACAAATAAGAAGGCGTAAACGTTTTGTTTTGAGAAAGCAAAATAAAGGAAAATTTACCAAATTAAATTCATAAATTTTGTTTTATTTTTATTTTTATCAAAAAATTAATTGCAAACAAATTTTTGTTCAAAGAGCAAAAACAAAACACAGTGATTAATAAGTTTTTTTTTTTTTTTTTTTTTTTTAAACAAATAAATGAATTTGGCCTTTAAAGTTTTAATCCAAAAGCACCGTTGTTCGGTCACTATCTGTGCCAAAGCACTAAAATGTTTCTAGGAACAGGTAACATAAATATGTATAAATAGACGAGAATTAATTTATATTTTCTATTCCGAGAAATAAATAATTCATAGGAATGGAGTTGATTACCTGATAGTGATGATGAAGGTAAATATAGGTGGTATTTTTTGTGCTAAAATATCATGTTAACTATTGTTGTTTTTTTTTGGAGGCTAACCTGTCAAATAAGATAAATATTTGGTTTGTGTATGATAGGAGCCAAACCAAATATTTTTGTAGTTTAATTAATTTTGGTTTGATTTGAAACTTAAATTAATATTTTCTCAGGTATTTGTTTATTTATTATGTAGGTTAAAAAGGTTGGATGCCAATTTTGTGTAGTATCCCCTCCCTAAAGAGAATCTTTTTAGAAAATTGAGGTAATGATTTTTTTTTAATAGATTTATGATTTCAGTATATTGCGGTTTCAATTACAAAAGGTTTATGTTTATAAATTGAAAGGCGGAGGTTACATTAGTTGAACAATGAACGTAATCATAATTCGACAATATTGATTTGTGTAAGTGTTGGCATTTTTATTGAAGGTGAATTCCTTATTATTTATTATCATGTTTTATAAAAGGACCTAGCCTAGTTCTTCGCTTGTCTCCTGGATATTTCTTAAATCCCGCTGCTTTGTATAACACTTGTTCTTCCAATACATCAGATAATCTTGAAACTCAGTAAGCTGGTTTCATATGAATTAAGAAAGTTTATTTAAAAGTTTACGAAGCCACTTTTATGGTCAATAATAAGGAGAAATAATTTCAATATTTTCTTAATTTCGCCATTTTTTCCAATATGTGGACTTAGTCTAGAATCGATGTATGCCGTGTTGGGGGGTGTTATCAATAAGTCAGATAGGTCCAACACCCTCAGACAGTTTTCGCGGTTGGTCGACCATTGGTTTGGTCTTGTAAACGCGAATGTTATCCGTTCGAAAAGCTCGAATACGACGATTAAATAAGAGTTTATCGGGTGATCTGCCGGTTGCGGTTGATGGAGTTGCATGATGGTGGTGCAGGAACTTCGCCAGACGATGTTGAATATCGCCAGAAGTCTTCTTCTTAAGGAAATCTTTCGTCGTTTTGACCATTAATCTCCGCCTGCCCATTTGAACGTGGATAGTATGGAGCCATATACACAGAATTGTCGGAATTCCGCGGAGTGGAAGCTGTACCGTTGTCACTCACAATGATCTCTGGAATTCCATGAGTGGCAAATATCTTGCGAAGAGCCTGTATGCCACAGGCAGCTGAAATGGTGGCCACTTGAACATTAAGTTAGCATAAAATATAATTGCATTTTATCAATTTTGACACACAATTTATTTTATTTTATTTTATTTATTTATTATAATTTATTTATTTAATTCATTTATTTTATTTTAAATTGATGTTATAAAAATTATTTATTTAAGTTATATAGGTTTACATAATTTAATTACCGTATCCGCGCGGGAGGTGGGCGGCATGTCACCGCATTGGCGATTGAGAGCAGACTGAAGTGAAAAAAGATTTAATTTATTTTGTTTTTGTTGTCTCTTCATGTGGAAGAGGTTGGTTGAATGCGTGTGTTCCCAAATGGTAACGTTGAGCGACGTGAAGACGTTGAATTAGTGGTTGGGTGGACTCAAATGCCAATGTATGTGAGTGATACTTTTTGGCGGAGCACGCATGAGTGAGCCGCTACAAACTACCTCTAATCACTTGGAATAAGAATCGATGAGTATAAATTAAGTCTTACCATGTGAGGTCCGGCATAATCAATACGGATTCTCGACCATGGTTTTATCGTCTCCTCCCATGGGGTACGGGAGCCTGTGCCACTTCAGGACGGTTTGATTGACATTTTTTACAAAGACGCACAGTCTTCTCAATGTCCGCATATAGTTTGGGCCACCATACGTAATTCCTAGATAGTGCCTTCATTCTAACAATACCCGGATGAGCAGTGTGTAGCGCGGACAAAATTTGTGCACGGTGACATGGTGGAATTATTACTGTATATCTCCAGAGGAGGCATCCTTTGAGTGTACTTACTTCGGCACGACGAATCCAAAACGGCTGGAACTGTTCCACGGCCTTACTCTCTGGCCAACCCTGCAGTGTCCACTGAAAGATCTGCGAAAGAACTGGATCTTTGTTTGTCGAATCGGCAATGTCATCGGCATGGACGGTCGGCTTGTGTACCGTATCTTTAAGCAGCACCTCCTCTTCCTCTGTGACGATCGTGATGTCCGGAACGGGAAGTCTACTAAGACCATCAGCATTTCCCACATCCTTCCCGGCACGGTAGACGAGTTTGAATGTGTAGGCATTCAGGAAAGTACTCCCAAGAATCATTCTCGGCGATAGGATTTGTGGAGTTGGAACATCTGGGTAAAACGACCAAGAAGCGGCTTATGGTCCGTCACGATAACGAACTCTCGACCGTAGAGAAAATCATGGAACTTCCTTACTTCCGCAATAATCGCCAAACCCTCACTATCACCTTGGCTGTATCGTCGTTCTGTTTCGGTCATCGTTCTCGAGTGGTAAGCTATGGTACGCTCTTTCGTGCCCACTCTATGTGACAGTATGACGCCAATTCCATAGGGGGAAGCGTCACATACCGGTAACAACGGATATTTATCACTAAATGGCATTAGGAGGTTGCTGGACATCAAGGCATCTTTAAGCGCATCGAAACTGCGCTGCTCGGAAGGTCCCCATCTCCACAGGATGTTTTTGTGAAGCAGCTGATGCAAAGGCTCCGCAAGCGTGGCCTTATCTTGAATAAAAGACTGGTAAAAATTAATTAAGCCTAGGAAAGCTTGTAGCTGTCCTTTATCCGTTGGTGGTGGGGTGCTTCTAATGATGTCGATTTTCTGTTACATTGGGTGCAGACTTTCGGCATCGATTCTGTACCCGAGAAAATCGGTGGATGAACAACCAATTTGACATTTCTCTTGTTTTAGACGGATACCAGCTTGATCAAATCGTTGGAAGATGTCGATCAACTTCTGACGTAAATCTGTATCGGACGACGCGATGACG
Source organism: Tipula vernalis (assembly GCA_958295665.1). Classification (NCBI taxonomy): domain Eukaryota; kingdom Metazoa; phylum Arthropoda; class Insecta; order Diptera; family Tipulidae; genus Tipula; species Tipula vernalis. The sequence goes on from OY282559.1 coordinate 192,995,127, forward strand.
ATGATATCGTCGAAATACGGTATGACTCCCGGAATCCCTCGAAGTAGATTCTCCATGAAATTTTGGAAAATTCCTGGACCCGTACTAATACCGAATTGGAGTCGATTCATCTTGAATGCTCCCTTGTGTGTTAATTGTTTGTATTAGCGCGGATGTATCGTCTACGATGAGCTGTTGGTATGCTTGGGCGAGATCGAGTTTTGCAAATACGGAACCGTTTGGTATCGTCGATAACAGGTGATTTACTGATGGAACCGAAAAACTATGCGGTGTGAGAGCTTTATTCACCGTTGATTTGTAATCGCCGCAAATTCTCACACTGCCATCGGCCTTCGGCACAAGCTCTATAGGCGTAGCCCACTCGCTGTATTCGACCGGCTCCAGAATTCCCTGTCGAGCCAATTTATTTAATTCAACTTCAACTGCTGCTCGCATTGCAATAGGAATTCTTCGTGCTGGCAAACGTATCGGAATTACTTTTGGAGCCACCTGAAGAATAATCGGAGGCGCACTGTACGAACCCAGCTCAGGTGAAAATAGGTGGCTGTACATCGGAAAAACTGGTGTTTGTGATTGCATGGACTCCTTGGATGGAAATCCCTAAAGGCTCGAACCAATCGATACCAAGAAAACTGATTTTGTTACCGGTGGTGATGTATAACGGTAGACTGGAAACTGATTTACCATTGTAATAAACATCAATATCTAAACATCCCAAAATGTCGATTGGATTCAGTTGGAAATCGACCAATTTCAAATTTACCTCCCAGAGTGGTGGTGATTTTCGAAACATTTTTTTAAAAGTTATCTCGGAGATAATAGTGCGCCTTCAACCAGAATATACTTCGAAACGACGCGGAACATGGTTTATGTATGCTTGGAAATACTTTTCACTTCTCTGTAACAACGATTCGAACGCTTCTGGTTGCTTTTAGGTTTGTTGCTGCTGCTGGCCATCACACGTGGTAGTACGGTATCGGGAGGTGGAACGGTCATGGTTATCCCCGCAGCTGGAACACACTTGTGATCGTGGCGGTTTCTTCTGTTGATTAGCTTTGGCTGCTTGATGTTTAGCCATGATTTGCTTCACTTGGTGAGCTTCAGCAATGACCTGTTGATTCTTCTCGGCAGCTTCTGCGGCAACGCTGCGATCGATAGCAGTATATAACTGTAAATCCTTCTCAGCCAAAAACATCTGTTGCAACTGAATATTGCGCAAATCGCAAACCAGGCGATCTCGTAGCATGCGATCTAGGCTATCCTTATGGAAAGTGCAACTTTTGGCAAGACGTCGAAGCTCGGCTGCGTAATCGGCGACGCATTCTCCCGAACGTTGATCACGTTTGAAGAACGTGTACGACGCCGCAATTTCCGATGTGCGAGGGGAAAAGTCATTACATAAAATTTCCATGATTTCTTTGATCACTTAATCACTGACCTTTTTTGGTGCTATAAGATTCTCTAGCAACTCAAAAGTATCCGCCCCGCATAGTGTAAGAAACGTGGCCCGCTTCAATTGCACATCTTCTATTTTATTGGCCTCACAAAACAGTTCAAAAAAACGCCTTGAATATGTGCCCCATTCATTTGGCTTCGTTGTATCGAAATTTTCAATATTTCCGATAGGCATGATCACTCACGAATAACACGATTTTTTTCCCGTAATATTCCCGTTACTAATAGAACTTGTATTAAACACGCGGTCACAAAATTATTTTAATTTGGTTAATTTATTAAATAACAATGAATTAATCATAATACAGGAATAAAAAAATTATTTCCGTTTTATTCCTCGTCGCCAATGTTTTATTTGGGGAAAAATCAAACACACTTTTATTATTATGGAATTATTAATATACGTATTATGGCATAACCTAATGCTGTCGCAATCACAACTAGACTAACTAAATATGATCATGAGGTGATCACGATAAACGGCGTACACATGATTGTTGCGTACGGTAAACACAACTTGAATATGACGTTACAATATTATAGGGCGCAGATTAAGAACGTGTACATTACACTAAGTAAACGAAAATTGTATTAGCCGAAACGCAAATATCATTAAATAATCGTTCATGAGTGCTATTTCGTAATTTATCTGGCCGAATTACAACTTTATATTTATCGGGAGGTATCCTGCTATTTTGAAATAAATAAATTATTATGTTAGTGAATAATCGCTGCATATTGAAAACAATATATCGCTTTATATGCGGAATGTTCTTGCAGCGTTGATTAGCGTCCAATTCCTTATCGTCCATAAAATAACTGGGGTAATATTGCATCAATTGCCAAATGGACGATTATTAATTGCGCCTTCGATTAACGAGGTTGCAATTGTTGTGGTCGGAATCGGTTAGTAATCTAAAAAAACGAGCGAGTAGCTAAAACGAATTTGACAAACTGATCGCTCCTACGATGCACCTCAGTACCCCATTATTTTTTGGCAAGGGGACTGATGACCCAATAAGTGGCTTTCTTTGAAATATATTTCCATCATTTGTTGACTGGTGGCACAACAGGTATTAAAATGTTTCATATGTAATGATAACGTCAAGAATATGCTTCGATATCCATTATACAAATTTTATTGACGTAACCACCCTTTACAAAACAAAAATGGCATTTTTGTTTCATTAAATTATTGATTTCACCTAAATTAATTTTTTTATTTAATTTTTATTATTAATCACAACACAATCAATTTTATTAATAAAAAAAAAATATGTCTGGGAACATTCACTTGGGTCCGAAACTTCATTGTATAAGAGTTTGGTCTTCTTTACAGGCTGTCATGCAAATGAATAAATGATTGAAGCAATTCAATGAAAAATGTATGAAAAATTCAAACCGGAGAAATATCACGAAAGTGGTTGAAAATGATTGAAAAATTGTTTTTGTAATCTTAGCTTAGTAATTTTAATTTTAAATTTTCTTAAATATTTTATCAATGTAAATTAATGAAAGGCGGACAGGGGGAAATTACAACATTAATAATTTTGTAAGTCCTGATTTAAATTTAGGGAGTCTTGAGTATCCGGCCCTGGATTCCAGAGAAATGATCATCTAATAATGCAGTTAGATTGTCCTGTCTTGTGCTAATCTATTTATTATATACGAGTATTGTACTAATAATTTACTAACTAACGATCACATTGGTGTCTGTAACCGGGTTGAGTCTGGCCCAACTAATTATCCTATCCTATCCTTCGGTTTTGTTATATGTATGTACTGTGTGTGCCCGGGAGTCCGGGAGAATCTGCTATAATTCTTGGCCGTACACTCTCAATCAATCAATCAATAAAATGTTAATTTTTGTAATGTGTAATATATTCTGTTTTGTCAATTAATATATTTTGATTAATTTAGTTTTAAAATACTTAAAGGGATTTCTTTTTTAATTTGTTAATCAATATTCCAATTTTCAAAATAAACATAGTTCTAGAATTAACCATTATTATAGACATCAAAATTAATCCCGAATTTCAAATTTAAATTTTAGTTTGAATCAACTCTCCTCTGTAGTTTAGAAATTGTGTTGTCCTGTGCTATCTATTTTTACTATATAATTACTAATAATTTACTCTTATCCTTCGGCTGGGGATGGATAAATGGGTGTACGATGTGCGCCCGGGAATACTGAAGATCCTGTTATAATAATTATTCGTTTAAGTAATAAAATTTGTTATGATGTTTATTAATTAAATTTAGTTTTCTGAGTTGTGTTGTTGATTCTTAATATACTTATAGTACCTAATTGAATTATAGAATTATTAATAAATCTAGGTGTTGTGGTGCTGTAATATTATCATTTAAATCATTTTATATAAATTTTATAAAATAATTGAATTCATAATTATATATTTTCTTTTCTGGATCGGTAGGAAATTGGTGATTAGTTTTAAGTAAAATTTTATGTTTAAACGGTTTAATGTTTATGTTAATTCTTGTTGCAGTAAGTAATAATTTTTAATTGGATATAAAACAACCATTAATAAGGAAATAAGCGCTGTTATTAGGTAAATTAATGAAAGGCGGAAAGGGGGAAATTACAACACGAATAATTTTTAAGTCCTGATTTAGATTTAGGGAGTCCTGAGTATCCGGCCCTAGATTCCAGAGAAATGATCATCTAATAATGTAGTTAGATTATGCTATCTTGTGCTAACCTATTTACTATATATTGTACTAATAATTTACTAACTATTGATCGCATTGTTGTCTGCAACCGGGTCGAGTCTGTCCCAACTATTAATCCTATCCTATCCTTCGGTTTTGTTATATGTGTACGGGTGTACGGCATGTGCCCGGGAGTCCGGGTGATCCTGCTATAATGCTTGGTTGTACACTCACAATCAATCAATCATTCAAATCAATATTTAATTAGGAAATATTAATTAAAATATGTATTTTGCCTGTAAAAAAGCTGTAGAGTTTTTTGTTTCCTTTATTTTTTTTATTTTTTACAAAAAATCGCACTAGTCACCGAGAAATATTAGGCGAGCAATTTTGACTCGCTCACCTTGAGAACCATAATACAAAAATTTGATTTGGGTGGCTTGAAGCCACCAAGTGAATCAGGTCAATTTTCATTATTTTAAACAGGGAGTCACTGACTGACATGGAAAAATCCAAAGGTTTAATTAACTATGGTTTCAGTGCAGTCAGATTCAATGTGGATAAGAAGGAAGCGGACAAATCGGAGGCTCCGAAGTCAGTTTCACACACTGCCACTGTGCTCAAGAGGCTTACCTATGCGCCATGAAGAAGCGGACGTAGGACGTTGGAGAAGAAGTTGTAGAGATGTTGACATTTCTGCAAATCAGCCATCATCACTAAAAGGCAGCAACGGCAGCTCTCATTTTAAAAATTGGGAAAGAAGGAACAGATGTTGTCTTATCCAGAAACCTTGTTTCACTGAAGACCGGGTACTTGGGCTCAAGACGCCCTATTATAGATTAATGCACGCGAAAAGGAATGTAGAGTTCGGTCGCGCGTTCTCATTAAAAATAATATAAGCTATTTTCTGTTATCAAATTTCAGCAATGGAGATGTAGCAGTGGACAGCATTGAGCTTGATAACCGAAACCTCTAGCTAATATCTGCTAATCTGGCTTATGATGATGTGAATATTCCACCAGTCATTCTAGGTAAGCTAATCTTGGAGGCTCAGAAGCGAAGGTTGAAGTCACTCTAGAAAGTGATGCAAATTCTCATCACACAATCTGGGCAAGTATGGACATAATTGAACGAGGTGAGTTACTCATTGATCACATTTTAAGTACTAACTTTCATATATGTAACTTAGGCGATAAGCCGACTTTTATAACTAGAAATAGATAGAAGGTATTAGATCACTTGCCTCTAACTTTTTGACGATTAGTCTATTCAACTGGAAAGTGACGGAAGTCCACTTCTTTTCTGATCATTGTTATCTTCAGTTCGAAATGGACTTGGTTTCTCCAAAAAGTCCAATCTACAGGAATAGGGAAAAACCCCACTTGGATACCTTTAGAACTATTCTGGGTAATTCGCTACCAGTTCCTGGCTAAGTGTAAGAGCTGTTCAGCGCTTTTAATAAAGCGATACTAGGCTCTAGTCCTTCTAGCAGCCCTAGGGATAAATATCGGCCATCCTGGTGGTCCAAGGAGATTCAATAAATACGTCAAAAATGCAAAAGACTCTTTAAAACAGCGAGGAAAACCAAAGCTGATGTAGACTGGGACTTCTATAATGAACAGATATTAATTAAGAAGTGTCAAGAACAGACCTTGGAGACTATACTGTGGCAAAGTTCAAGAATCTTCGGAGATGTCTATTCTACGGAAAGTATTACCCACCCTTCCACCCCAAGTTATCTTCAACAGCCGGATGGGATATGACCCACTAATAGTGCGGAATCGTTGCATCTTCCGCTGGATCATCAGTTCCTGGTGTTCCGAATCGGTACATACTACAGGACAGTGATTTTGGTCGCAATTTAAGGATTGAGTTGCGAATTACCGGAAGGCAATAGTATTGGTAAATTGTATTGGTGTCCAAAGAATAGATATAAACAGAGAACAAACATTTGAAAAATAAAAAAAAATTCAGTTTTATCTCATGCGAAAGGAAGGTTTTATATTTTAAGTTTAAAACTAATAGAACGGTAAATTGAATAATGATTTAAAGATTAATAAATATTTACTAAAAATGGAAAATAAGTCATAAAAATATATATAAACAAAAATTTTATTAATAATTTTAAATTAAGAAAAATCACACGACGGACATCTTACCTTTCCTGCGCTTGGATTAACACTAACTCAAAATCACTAATTTACTTCTTATATTTTTCACATTATCCCTCTTCGATGTTAAACAAAATACCTTTTGCCATGTTAAACAAGAAACATTAAAAATCACACATTTGACAGTGTCAAATGGGAGTTTTCTTTAGTCTTTTGTTTAACATGATGCAAATAAGAGAGATAAAATGACACGAAAAAGAGGGATATAAAATATAATGTGGAAAATATAAGAAGTAAATTAGTTATTTTGGCTTAGTGTTAATTCAAGCGCAGGAAAGGTAAGATGCACGTCGAGTGATTTTTCATCATTTAAAATTCAAATAAAAATATGTACAACATTCCTTTCGTACGCATGAGATAACACTGAATTGTTTTTTTTATTTTTCAAATGTTTATTCTCACATAACTAAAAAAAAAAAAAAAAAAAAGTTAAAAATATTATGAGTGTGGCCGACGAAGAACGTATAAATTAAAAACCATTTATTTATGCTGCTTTTTGTTTTTTATATTGAAGATCACGAGCAATTTTTTGGATTGCGTATATTGTTTTGGATTTTTGTTAACGAAGTAAAATGAATGTCTCGATTACAACAACAATAGATAGAAAAACATGAATTCCTCATGTTAAAAGATAGGGAAAAATAACTCAAGGCGAGCGGAAGCAACAAAAAGTTGAACCGATTTCACCCGCTTAGCTTATTTTTGATACTTACTATCATGAGAAAATACACAAATACAATAAAATATTTGACGGCACACAATAGAAAAATGTATATTATACACCGCGTATATATACAAAATTCTCAATCTTCAACCCTCGTTTTGCGACCAAAATCGACGCACAGAAGGTAATAGTGTAAGAAGCCTCGTAGGCCAGATTATAAGCAGAAGAAATATGCTGTGGGCGATAAATAGTTTTAAAGCATATAAGTCGCCTGGACCTGATGGTATAATTCCTGTGGATATTCAACAGACTACAAGCCAATCCATTTCCTGGTTAGATGTAATTTTTAAAGGCACCGTAGAACTATGTCACATTCCTAGTAAATGGACTTAAGTGAGGGTTGTATTCTTACCTAAGGAGGGAAGACGCTCACACTGAAGTGATGAATCATTCAAGGACTGGATAAATCAAATGCTAAGAGGCAGGATCATAAATGCTAGTTGGGGGAATCCTCCGTCAGAAGATTTGCATGCAGAGGTTTGCCTCAAGGTGGTGTACTAACCCTCTACTTTGAATCTTGGTCATAAATGACCTGTTGCTAAAAGTGCAGGTTAGTGGTTTCAAGTAGGCTGCATATGCGGATGATGTTGCTATTGTTGTCTGTGGCAAATATCCCGGTAACATTAGTTGGCTTATGCAAAATGCCCTGAGCATTCTTTCAATGTGGGCCAATGGTTGTGGGTTGAATGTGATTGATGTGGTTGATTGTGAACCCACACAAAACCGAATTGGTTCTCTTCTCTAGGAAATATAAACTTCCTAATATCGATTCACTTTAAATGGGTTCAGCTTGACTTTTATAGATGAAGCGAAGTTTCAAGGTCTCTTTTTGGATAGAAAGTTAAATTGGAAACCTAATATTTTGGAAAGGGTAAAGAAAGCTAAGGTAGCGCTATACTCCTGCAAAAATGCAATTGGGGAAGGATAGGGGCTGGAGCCCCACATCGTACATTGGCTATATACCGCAGTAGTCAGACCCACTCTTTTCGACAGTCTGGTGGCCTGCTCTGGACAAAACTGTCAACCAAAAACTGTTGACGAAAGTTCAGAGGACAATCTCCCTGTGGACTAGTGTTGCACTGGAAAGCACATCCACAGGGACTGGAAATCTGCTATTTTTCACTCCTCTAGATATCTTGGGAAAATAATTTTCAGCTTGTACTGCCATACGACTGAAATCCACCTCAATGTGGACCTGTAAACATACTGGCGCTCATCACTATCTTTTGACACCAAGTTCCGAACTAGGATCCCATCTAGATAGGACTGGGTGATGGATGTAGTTTAGAAACCAGGAGCTATAAACTTCTTCACTGATGGTTCAAAACGGGATGGGAAAGTCGACCTGGGATGTTCTGCTAGAAATACTGGTAAACCTCTCCTTCCGTTCCCCCGACTACTGTAGCATTTTTCAAGCTGAAGTAACTGCCATTATTGAAGTCGTAGACTGGTTGACGTATAATGTAATATCGGGTTGTGATATTTGCATATATACGGATAGTCACGCTGCCATTAAAGCTCTTCAATCACACCTCCTCACGTTGAAAGTAGTCCAGAACTGCTTCTCATCTGTTAACCAGATTACAGATCAGTTCAACATCAATATTATATGGGTTCCAGGGCATTTCATAAATACCTCTTGGATCATGCAAACTACTGCTTCAGGAAGAAGCTAGTAAGTTGACGAAAGACAGATGGTGAAATTTTAGTCCATGCGCAACAACTCGGCAGGTCTGGCCAAATTTGGATTTGGCAAGATCTAAACTGCTGATCTAATAGGCAGGCCTACGAATAGACTCGCTTTCCTCTCACATGACTACTCTTCACATGAAGAGACAGGACTTCATCTCCTTTGCACCTGTCCTCGTCTGGCATGAAACAGACTAAAGTTTCTAAAATGTAGTTAATGTGAAAACGGTTCATTATTCAAAGTATGCTCCATCAGAAGCCACAAACTTCGCCCATCTTTTAGGTAATTCACGGAGGCCCGCCCTTTTTGATACTTTCATAAGATGTGAATCTTGAATGGCTAACAGCATAAATAAACGACCGAAATAAATAGTAATTCGAAGGGGCAATGTCTGGCTAATGTGGCGGGTGGGATGGAACTTCCAAGTCCTGCCCTTATAAGAATAATTACGCCATCTATTCCGAAAAGGGAACAGAAACAGAAGTGTTGCTTCAATTAATCGTGTTTATTTGTTTATTTCAATGCCGTGTAGTTTGGGGCCAGACGCATTTCCATTTCACAGGAGCCAAATCGAAGATAACGTGCAAATTGTATTGCTACTTGCCAACTTATAATAATGGTTCGGACAACAAATAAATAAAACCTTAATAAAATCCTTTTTTGGATTCCTTCTCTATTGGAATTGGATTGGGAGCTGGAAACGCTGTAGCCTTACCACTCAGTCATAGTTAAAATGTAGAATATTGTTTCAAATCATTTGTGCATCAAAAAATTCATACAATTTGTAAAATATACATATATTAAGGATACAAACCTGTGTATTTTTAGTGAAAACGTTACATACAAAAGCTGTTTAGAAGAGGTTTTAAAAATACTAAATGATGATATTTAATTGACGTTTGGATTGATCTTTAAAGGTCGCTTTAGGGTTATCGTGAAAATGTTAATAATAGCCATTATTTTTTATTAAGGAGTCGTTAAGCTAGTACGTTTCCAGGTGGTATATAACTAGAATAAAAACATACTTTCCACGATTTTGATGACAATTTATTTTTAATCTTTACTCGTATGTGATCAATTTTAAATTGTAGTGGAAAATATTTTATTGACTTACAAAATTTCGATTGAAATTATTAAAGTTCTTGATTTCACCTGAATCTTTCTGTCTCTACTGATTTCAGAAGTACGGGCTCGGAATATTTTACTTTTCTGAGAAATAGTGATGTCGGATGTTAAGGTGTCAATTGCTAAGTTAAACTGAGAACATGTAATAGGCCTACTACCACACGGTAAGTAATGATAATCATAATAATAATTAAACTTGATTCAATTGATAATGGATTTCGATTTTGGTTTCAATATAATACCCACATTCTAGAACTATAAAAGAATTTAATTTACTTCATATTGAAGAAATTTATATCTTCATCACGATTGATTCAGATAACACAAGTCACAGGCGTTATTGTTTATTGATTATATTAGTGTTCCATTTATAAATTTCTAAAACAAAATATCGTTTTCGTAACATTGATAAATATAAACGTTAACTGTTTCAATATAACGAACCCAACGGCAAAACGAGATTTCTTAATAATATCAATAAACAGAAAATTGAATCTCATTTTTTACTTATATACGAAAATTATGTTGGTGCTATTTCCGATTATATAAGAACCAACCACAATCAACAAAAAAGCTATTTCTTGATTGATTCTAAATTATTAAGTATTTTGTTGTATCCAATAATTTAACTTTTACTTAAAATAAATTTGGCTATTTCTTATTTTTCCTAGTATTTTTCTTCGTTTTGTTTTCGTTTATAGTTTTATTTGTGTAATTTCTAGAAGCTTAAACGTATAAATCTCTCCCACAAAAGCCAAAATAAAAATATTTTTGTGGATAAACTTATATGCTACTGTAGGAGTACAACCAAAGCAACCTTGATTTTATAGAGCCATAGTGTAAAAAACGAAGCTTTTATAAACAAATGTTTAAATAAAAAGACAAATGTTTAAATGAAAACGTTACCAATCTTTAACTATGATTTCTGAGATATTTTCATAAATGTGTGAATATCAATATCGTTTTCATTTTCTTGTAAAATGTGGTACATATTATGTTAACAAAATTTAAATAAATTTAGTTTTGATTTATTTTTCTCCCTTTTGTTTATTTTTTGTTTTATTTAGATCACGCAGTGCTTTCCAATACAATTGTTGTTTCAACTTTGTCAAGGAAATCCACGTATAATTGACTAACTAAAACCAAAATTTATAAAATTTTCATAAAAACAGCATTCTAGGCAAATTGACATAATAGCTACTGCACATGGTGTGGTCACTATCAATTCCTATTTTTTTTTGTCAGAGCCAATTTTTTTGTATTTTACAAACGGAAAGTTCGAAAAATATACCATATTTTAGACATATTTTAATTTTAATATATCTACAGTTAATATTTACTTAATAACTTTTCTTGTATGTTATTGTTAAGGATATGTAGAAAACTTTCAGATAAAAGTTGTATAAGATTTGTGTTTCAGTGTGTTTGTGTTCAAGTTATGCCACTAAAAAAGCTTTCAAAAACTTATGACGTATGATTACGGCTTCTTTACTCTAAAAGGCTCTGGTAAAATATATAAGAGAATGGAAAGTTTTCATTTATGTTTTTCTTTCAGTTGATAAACTTTCAATGATAAACAGTAATTGTTTAAATCCAGACATTTTTTTTTTCAAACAAAGTTACAAATAAAACGAAAACAAGAGACAACAAACTGAAACTTTTAAGTTCAAAAGCTCCGTACAAACACAATTAATTTTTTTTTCTTTTCATTTTGTCGGTTTTTTTTGGGAGGTTGTTCAATGGTAATATCGGAAATATGTATACCGCACCTTCTAACGTTCTCATTGTAATTAGTAGATTGAGGGGAAAAAGAAAACGATGCAAAAAATAAAATTAAATGAATAGTTGCAGTTATTGTTTTGTTGTACAATCAGATAATTGAAAGATTTCCAATTTATTGGAGTTTGTGGTACCATTTTCGTGATTATTTGTTATGGTATATTTTTAGTTGGAGAGGCAATTTTTTTATCTAGAATAAGAAACAAACAACTTTAATTTTTGGCAAAAATACGGTATGTTACTGTACCGAGAACCTACACCGAGAGAAAAAATGATGGTAAATTGTACGTAAAATGACATTTTCGGTTTACGAAATTCATCCAACAATGAAAACTATGAATTGTTATCGTCGTCAATGTTAAATCACATTTTTCAACATTTGCCGATGCTGAAGTAACAATATAAAATGTTGATTTGTCATTTTGATCTAAATCAAACTGTTAACATGATTATTGACATATCAACAATGAAAATGTTCATTTGTATTTTAACAATGCTAAATTAACATATAAAATGTTAATTTATCATCTATTGAAAACAAAATGATTTGACATTATTATTGATATCTTAACATTAAAAATGTTGAATGGACACTAAAAAATGTTAAAATTATAATTTTGTCGATCGAAAAATATTTTAAAAATATTGGAAATTTATTTTATAGATAACGTTAGAAATAAAAAAACGGTTTTTATACTTTAATTTTTGTGTTTTATTTAAATAATAAGAGTACAAAACATAAATTTTCAAAAATTAACATTGTTTTAATGCACTTAACATAGAATTCAAAAAAATTTCATTCTTAATAATTTGAGACCAAAAAAATCATATAAATGCATTGGTGGTCCACAAAATCTATTGATATGATAAACTTCAAAATAATCTAATTCATTTTTAATACGATATGACTGGTAGTGTTCCAAAAAATTGATTAAATTTAATTTTTTTCCAATTACAAAGCAACTATCATTTTTAATATCCAATATAATAGTTTCAATTTTATAAAAATTCATTGGCTGTTGATCTATGGCCAGTATATATCCTTTTTTATAAACTGTTCCCTTATACTCTATAGAGTTAGAAACATTACAATTAGTTAAATCTAAATTCAAGTTACATTTCTTATTGATTTTGTTATAAAACTCCAATTGAGTTAAGTCTATTTGAACGAATTTATCGCAATTCAGGTTTTTTGGAAAGCCTAGCTCTTTATCTAACAGAAATTTAGAAAATTTTAACGATGATTTCATGCTTATCGAATATGCGATATTTATTCGAGAAGATATGTTTCTTGAATAAATTTTTGCCTCGCGGTGCTTTGATTCAAAGCGATATGTCCATAAATTTCTGACAGGGCCACTTTGTCTTATAATTCTAGGATAATGAAGAAGAAAATGAAACTTTGGTTTTAAATGTTGGTTAAACAAAAGTTGATATTGCCTATTGTGCTGCTCTATGAGGTTTTGTAGATTTATTAATAAATTTTCATCAAATTTTGATTTCATTAAAATATCTACTATTTTTAATAACATGATAAAAAATTTCCATACTTTATCACTATTTGGAATTAAGTCCCCAATAATTAATGGTAAAAAATTTATTAAATTCTGCATTTCACTGGCCGAAAGCTTTAAATTGGAGTTTTGATTAGTTAAGTTTTTCATATTGATTGGAGGTGACAAGTTACCTAATTCCATTTCGCCATAGTCAAACATTTGCTTCCGATAATTAAAAATATCAATAGTAAAATATTTTTTTTCTACTATAAAATGCAGTAAAATTTCACGAATATCGTATTTACATACACCTTCAAACAAATCATGAACAAGATCTGCTGAATAGTTAGTTGTTACGTGAAATGTTTCTAAATCATTCAATACACAACCTCTAAGAATTCCCGTAAGAGTAAAATCATTTATATTCAGATCATTTTCATAATTTTCTTTTGTCCTAAGGTTTTCTTCTCTTTCTCTATTATCGCAGCTCATATAGCTTTTTTCCGTTTTGCAAAATCGGCAATAAAATTTACTATTAAAACTAGTAGTAAACCCCAAAATATCATTTAATCCTAAATTGTCACCAATCAATCGACATACAACTGGATAAATAGTTGTAATTTTGTTATCAACTTCTATATTAATGCCTTTATTTTCGATGCTTTTAAAAACTTCCGATAGTTTTCGAAAGTAAAAATCATTACCGTATAACTTTTTTTCTTTGGACTTAAAATAAGCAGCAATGAAAATGAAATCTAAATTTGATAACAAATGCTGAGGGATTGTAGGAAAGATATAATAAACACCACACACTGCATCTACACCACAATGACTACCTAAGGGGTTATTAACCTCAAAATCATCTACAAAAAGAAATACAGGAATGAAAGTTTTATTTGGAGTATCGCTAATTAATTTTTTGAAAGTTACACCATTAACGAAATGGGCTATGGCTGTGCTTTTTAATAATTCTGAAGTATTTTTAATAGTGACATCAAGTACATTAGGTAATTCAAAAAACTTTTTAATTTGGAATTCGATAGCCATTATGCAAGCATTAACATTAGCTTCAGCCAAAGTAGCTGTATGTCGTACTATAACTTCTGTTATTTCATTATTTACATTAAAAACTATTGGCTTGCTAAATAATTCTTTTTCTTTTAAATGTTCTATTAATTTATATTCCGTATTAATATCTTTAAATGGTTGAGCACTATAATTCAGAAGGTTTTCGACATAATTAAATTGTGGGATAGATGTATATGGTAAAATTAGTTCTTTAATGCTATTTGTAATACAAAGTGTGATATTTGATATACTATTTTGTACGTCTATTACATCTTTTCTACTGAAATTATTTTTATTATGTAGATCTATTAAAAATTTGCAACATCTATTGCTTATATTATTTTTTAAATTATCAATGTTAATATTAGAGGATACATTAACTGGCAAAGGCAATAATTCACTTGAACCAGTTTCTTCTATCCAATTATTTTGCTGTGATTCTTCTGAATCTAATAGTGGTATAACTCGTAAGTTTAATTCATTTTGAAAAGAGTTATTATAAATTTCACTACTATTTACATTGATTAAATGATTTTTTACATGTTTTCTAAAACTACTACTATTTGTAAAACTTTGAATGCATTTTTGGTAAGTACATTTATATATACTATTATAATTATAATTATGGATTATTCTATAGTGGGCAACTAGGTCTGACAACGTTTCAAAATTTTTTTTACATTCATGACATGATATCATTTTGATTATTTTTTTAATATTAAATTAAGTTCTGCTAAAGCAGAGCTCTTTTTGTCATTTTCTGTTTTAATTTCATATATGTAATTTTGAATCCATTGCCAAACCAGTTCCGACTCCTTGGGATATGTCAAATTGAATACTTGAAAGCACTTAAAGCATATATCAAGTGCTGTCAAAAATGAATTGAATTTTAATGTAAATTTATCCAAAATAATATAAAATTCTCTAATATTCGTAGGGGACGGTCCCACTACTAAAATAAATGGTTGGATTGTTGATTTACTTGATGACGCTTCGTTTTGTTTTTCAAATTTAAATCGTTCTAGATCATTAACAGCATAGAGATGTGTAACCATACTATTCACAGCGTCCTTGATACTGGTTTTTTTATGATGATGACGTAAAGTTGGCCGTAAAATACAGTTTAGTGCAGCAATCTGAATATAATTCGCTGTGTCTATAAAAATGTTATATCGTTGATTAATATATTGTAATACAGTTTAAATTAAAAAAACTTGTTTTATACCTTTATCAAATTTGTTTAGTATAATATTATTATACAACAATTTATAATGCTTGTCCTTTATTTTTTCCAAAAATATTGGCCGCAGTTCTGTTATTAAATTATCCCATTTTTGAAACAGCGACAGTTGGGATTTCCGATATTCAACGCCAAAATCATAATCTATCTAAAAGCAGAGAGGATTAAGTTTATGAAAAGTATTTTATTATGTACTGTGCTATTGGTAATTTTAATTTTTATGTACTTTCTTAATGTAGAATTATTTTAATTTTGCCAAGTTATCATAAGATTGATTTCGATAACGATTGATCATTTTCAGTTATCGAAACTAAAATCAAAGAACAGTTAAAAATAAAACTTAAATAATTTTGCTAAGAAAATATCAAAGTAAAATTAAAATTTGGTTATTTAATTATTAAATATTGAAATTGTGGAAAAAGTCACACGAAATTAAAGATTTTCCTAAATCAATTATTTTGGATATAAACTATTTTATTTAAACCCTACTTACAAATGTATCACCAACAGCACTTTTAAAATATGGCCAGTCTAGCAAAATTTTATTCAAAGAACTATTATTGTTCATAATCTCTTTTCTCCGCAGACTATATGATCTAGCCCAAATGTCATGAGCGGAATTGTCTTTTTCGGATACAAGTTGAACTTTATTTTTTAAAATTTCTATTTCAGTATCTGTTTCATCTTCATTGGATGCCAATTCTTGCCAATCTTGTTTACTTTCATCATTTGTGTAATTAATATCGTTTTGTTCGAACGGACTATCACTTGTCCTTTGTTTTTTTGATATTATTTCGGCGTTAAAGCCCTTTAATTTTCTGTTCAATCTAATAAATTTATTAAATAGTCGCCCTGTAGGATTTCTGTTTTTATTTCTTGGTATGTAATAAATATCTAAATTTTCTTTTGGAAAGATATTTATTGTGCCCTCGGCCAATTTATTCATAGTTTTTGGATCTGGTACTTTATAAGTTTTAAGAACGGGATCAAAAAAATGCTCCACTATACAAGAAATGATATCATCTCGTTTTTTCTCATCGAGCATCCCATGAATGTCATAATATTGGATAACGTTACGACCCATGTCACTTGATTGAAGTATTTCTCGAACGGACTGAAACAAAAATTAAAATTTTAGTGTCAATTAAAATAATATTTATAATCATTGTCAAATCCTAATATTATAAGAATACTTACTATTATTGAAGTAATTTTTGATGAAATTTGACTGGGAGAATTCGTCTTTAGAGGTTCAGGTTTAAAAAACTCACGACATTTTTCTAACCATTCACATACACCACTATCGTTTACGGTACTGCACTGTGAAATTCCCTGCAAAATTTTAATTTGATTTATTCAAACACTTTAAATTTATCACAAACATTTTAATATTACCTGGGACTTTTTCCAGAAAAATAAATGTTCACGGAGTCTTGCTCTTAATCCAATATTTTCACGACCTGGGAACATTTCTCCAATATCGTTTTGATTTAAATACTGAATATCAGCATATTTTACTCCGCATTCTATACAAATATAATAGATTTAACTTAAATAAATATATATTTTCAATTGAAACGTACAACGTACGTATTGAAACGTACAATTGAAACTTTCGGAATACGGTATAAACAACTTGGTTTGAACGTTTTGCTTTATAATCTTAAAAAGCCACCGCACTTGAAGTAATACTTAAATTAACAAAATTTATAGATATACCCACCATAAAAAGAAATAAAATGAGACTCCAATTTCCATGATGTTAATAATTCTAGGAGACCATCATCTTCATAAACGGTAACGACACGTGAATCTGGTACTTGAATTCACACTAGAAAAACTATCCGATACATTTCCATTAGGAATTGCACTAGTAATTGTTGAACTTGGAATCAATGTTTCTTTCGAATGATTTATAACAATAGCATTATCACCCTGATTATCACCACTATTTATATTACTTTGAGGGGAATTGGAATCCCCATTATCAACATCTTGCCGATAGCTATCATCAGCATTATTAATTTCTGCTAACCTTATAGATTTTGATAACAAGTGATCATCGCATAATAAAATTGCGTGGTTACGCGACATTTTACATTTTTATATCCAAAAACTATAATCAATCGCGTAAAACATCCACATTAAAAACATTCAAAAGTTACTTTTGAATTAATATGTAAAATAATTAACTATACAATATTTATATATATGTAAATAGGTCTATAATCTACTATTTAGATGAAACTGACCAATTTTCACTACACTTTTATCACAAAAAATAATTCACTTCTTGTCTAGATGGTAATAACTTCTGAATTGTGCAATGGTCGACTAAATTTAATAAAAATGTGTTTCTAAAACAGTAAATTATTGGAAAAATATAATAAAATGAAACAAAATAACAATATTTGTATACAAAATGTAAGGATTTGTTTACAACATGTATCTGAAAATCAGCTTCGGGGGCTATTCGTAGTTTGCACAAAAGTAGCATTGTAAATCAACATTGCAATGTTGAAAATCTTTCAACAGTATCAAATATAAAGTGTATGGGTTTTAAATTTCGTGGTAAAATTACCATTTTACGGTGCTAATTTGTACATATTAATGACTATACAGCACTTTTTCTAACAAACTGTTTAAAAAAATGTTAAATTCAAATCAACTATCTAAAGATTACAAATTATGTACGGATTGTTGTTTCAAGTTCAACAATTTTTTCTTTCGGTGTAGTTATGTTCAGGTCCGATCGGTTACCGAAATATTTTGACCGAACAGCTTTGTCACGAAAATATGAAAGAAATAATTTTAATAAATTTAATTTTATTTTTAACTTTTAATTTTTTTTTGTTCTTTAATTAATTTTTGCGGTCGTCATATTTTCGTCTGATTTAATTTGGTTAAGGAATGTAAATGTAATTAGTGCACGTGTGAGTGAGTTCGTTTGGGTTCACTACATCTTTCCTCTATGGCAAGTGAAATATAAGAAGAGATTTCACTTAGGGTACATTATTTTTGTTTGTTGTCTAAAGGTAGTACTATATTATTTTAATGGTAGGTTTCTCTTAAATTTGTAATTGGGGCTGACTTTTGGTTGTAGGTTTATGGTGTTTGGTTGTTGTATATAGCTTCCTGTCGTTTTGAATTTCGGCTTTGAGCGCTTTATGATGATTGATATTCATCATCTGTGATATACTACAATAATTTCGTAGTTGGTTTTGAGTGGTTATGTTTGCAAGTTGTATCTTTCGGTTTGTTTATATTGGTGAATTGGGTTGGATTAGTTTCTTTGCCGTGTTGAACTTTGAGAGATTCAATTAAACTATGACGCCTGTCATCTTTAGTGGCTTCCTTTCCATAGTTTCTGTTTTTATGAGTTTTATTTCTTCTGAACTTTTGTTTCTTTGTGTCATCGTTTGGTATTTGTATTTCATGGTAGTTTATACTTCTTTTTAATTGATTATGTTTGGAATTCCTCATATTTGTTTACCACTGTTTTATTGTTATTCTCGGTTGTCGTACTTTATTCTTCCCTTCAAATAAATTTGCGAAGTCTCGGCTAGCCGTTGCCAAAGCGAAATGTAAGCGAATTTTTTTTTCTTTAATGCACCACCGCACTCTCATAGTCTAGTTTCTTTTCATTTTTTTCATACCTACTACATTGTGTATACATATGGTAAATATTTTCATTCTTCAAATATTTATTTTGTAGAGATGCCATTTTCGATACTTATTAAATTGATATGTGTAATGCCGGTGTTTTATTTAGACTCCTTAATTATTTTTTTGTTCTAAATATATGTTTCATGTATTTTTCGATAATTGTGTCTTTTTATTCGGTATTTGGTTTAATAAAAAAATGGAGGTGTGGCCAACACACGACTTTCTTTTACGAACAGAGAATTTTGAGAAATTTTATTTTTTTTATAACTTTTATTTTAAATTTTTTTTTTAATTTTTAAATTTTTTTTTTTTTAATTTTAAATTTTTTATTTTTATTTGTTTTTAATTTTTTATTTTTATTTGTTTTTAATTTTTGGAAACATTTTGTCCTTAGTAGTTTTTTGTAAACATTATAATTTTTAAGATATTTGGAAAATACATTTTCTGTACCAAGGGAGTGGCCACTTCCGGTTAGCAGATTTGGAGTAAAATTCACTGGGACCTCCCAATTTACCAAAAAAGCTTAAATCTGAAGTTTCAGTTCGATTGGTTAAACCGTCTGGGCTGTAGAGAGGACACAGGCAGACTGACAGACAGACAGACAGACACCATTTCGAAACCCACCTTTACGGACTCAGGGGACCTGAAAACAAATAAATCTCTAAAAATCTCAAGGTCCAAAATTTTCATGATTACTATAATTTATTTTACTAGAGTAAAACAAAGTAAACGACGTAGAGATTTGTGATACCTGGTTGCTTTTCGAGAATTGGACAAAATTCTAATATTCAGATCAAATCATTCAAATTTCAATTATATCTAAGGTAAATATGTTTATGATATTGAAATCATTTTGAGATTATCCTTCAAATTATTTAACTGTTCCAGAAAAAACATTAGACGTTTTGCTAGTTTCAAGCAAAAACGCGGAGGATAAATGTCTGAAAACAAACAAATTTTATTTAGTATAATTTTGTTGAAGCCTATATTTAAAATTACAGTTTGACAATTAACTTAAATTTAATGTGATGACAATTTCTAAATCCTCGACGAAGATATCCTTGCTGTTAGAAAACATGGGTGATTTCACAAAATAAATTCTTAAATCTTAAATTTTTTTTATAATTATATTTAGCGTATTAATAAAATTTTTTATATTAATATATTAATATTAGTTACACTTATGATTTTTTTTATAATAATTTCAAAGCTATATTTAAAAATATTCCTTTAAACGAATATAGTACGTAATAAAATTACTTTGCCCGTGTTTCGCTTTCACTTCGTTTCTATATTACTTTCATTATAAATTTATAAAGAAACCCTTCGCTTTTGTGTAACAAACAGTACTTTATTCATACATACATGCATTTATTTAACTTTATTAATTTTTTGTTGAATTTTAATTGCTGCGTGAATGTCGTGAAGAAGAAAAAATTGTAAGAGAATTTATCTGTATTAGTATGATTCGCTAGTACATAACGCACAGCATGTTCTGTATATGTATATAGAATGTAAATTGTGGTATAATCAGTCCAGTCGCCGCGGCCTGATGAGAAGATTGATTTTTTCATAATCATAAGCTCATCAGTTCGGATTGAATGCTTTTACAATCTTCGGAACGTATTAAAATCATATAAATTATAAAACCATTTATTTAAACTACTTTGCCTTTATTCCATTTTTCATATAACAGATGCGATAAAAACGTTACGTTTTTGCTTTGCTTGGCTGCTACGCTTGCGAAGAGTTTCATATGTAAACGTCTTCGCTTGCATTATGTTAGCGTTTCGCCATGTTTAGAGGATTTCTTCGGGTCATTGACTTGACAGTATTTTTTTATTTATTTTATTTTTGCCTGTCTCTCCAGTGTAATAATGCTATATTATTTGTGTTAGTGTAATTTTTTCACATTATTTAGTTATCTAAACCACACCGTTACATACATATATTTTAATAATTATTTTTTTCATATTACATTTAGTTTACCCATTTGCTTGTGTTTGTTTTGCTTTGTTTTTGTGAAACAAAAAAAAAAAATTAAAGTAACTAATGTACTTACATAAGTATATTATTGCTGCGTTATTTTGTTTAGGTTGCTGTTTTATTTCAAATATAGTTTGAAATTCATAGCTTTCAAATTCAAGTTCGTTAGTTTACTTTACTACATATAACATGTGTAGTAATTTTAATTCTTGTTTATGAATTGGAAAATTTGTTTTCTATGTTATTTTTCTTATTTATTTATGTTATTTGTAACATGAAGAAAAATTTGTTTTATTATTCCTATCTCCTGTGTGTCCTGTTCGTTGATTTCTATCCCAGTGTCTAATAGTAGCCCTGTACATGAATTTTGGTTGCAAAATTCCACACTGCCTCATGAGAATTTTGTATGCGTACGTAACATACATTTTGTTATTGTGCGCTATCATATACGTAATTTGTATTAGTGTATCGTTTTGTGACGGTAAGTATCAAAAGTAAGCCAATCGGTTGAAATCGGTACAAATTTTTGATGCTTATGCTCGCGTATGAGAACATCTCATTTGCTATGAAGCAAGAGAATTTATAATACTGTGTTGTTCATTGTTCAAACAACATGGTAAGTATTTTTTGAATAATCTACTTTTAGTAAAGTTCTATTACATTTTGTATAATAAAAAAATGTATTTCTTTAGTTTTAACTTAATATGTTTGTTTATTAATTTTTTATTAATTACACTATATGCAAATGTATTTCAATATAATTTAAAATTATTAATTTATTCACAAAAAAAAATAAAAAATAAAAATAAACGGAAGAAAACAATTTTTACAGTAATATATACTACAAATACATACCACAAAATAACGAAACGAAAAACTAAAAGAGCATGAAGAGCATGAATCATAAAAGAGCATTAGAACACACACACAATAACTAATACCATCACGATCCGGTAACTCTCGTCTCACTGAATCATGAGGCGACCAAAATTCATGTCCAGTATATAAATTTTGGTCCCAAAATTCCTCACTGCCTCATGAGAATTTTGTATACGTACAAGGAGTATAAGATACATTTTGTTATTGTGTTCTGTCATTTTCGTTGTTTGTATTAGTGTATCGTTTTGTGACGGTAAGTATCAAAAATAAGCCAATAGGTTGAAATCGGGAAAAATTTTTGATGCTTATGCTCACGTGTGAGAATATTTCACTTGCTATGAAGCAGGAGAATTAACAATGCGGTGTTGTTCGTTGTAAGTATTTTTTGAATATTCTACTTTTAGTAAAGTTCTATTATTGTATAATAAAAAAATGTATTTCTTTAGTTTTAACTTAACATGTTTGTTTATTAATTTTTTAGTTTTTGTGTTGCAAAAGCAGATTAATTTTTTATTAAAAACTTAATTAAATCAATCAAATATTGTGTAAGTACAGTTTACATTATGTAAAGGTTACTAAAAATACTTACACTCAAATACATTCAAAATACATAATGTAAACTGTACTTTCACAATATTTGATTGATTTAATTTATTTTAATATTTAAGCCATCAAAAAATTCTGTTGAAAATTTGATAAATTTAAACAAATCGAGAATAATCGCAAATTTTTTTAACAAACTATATTTGAAATCTTGAAAATCTTTTTCGCCCTTTATATTTTTTTTAATATAATATCCAAAATAAAAAAAGGTAGAAAAAATTATAAGTACATAACGTAAAACAATGAATTTTTAAATGTTTTTGTTAATTGCTCTTACAACAGAGAGTTTACCAACAAAATATAATATTTTGAACTGAATGTACCTGAATGTACCTATTACTAAAAATTTTTTTTCTTATTCCTTTATTTTCTGTTTATCTTGCTAGCTACTACATGCATTTTATACATTTTCCCAATGCCATATGAAACGTGAACAAAATCATATGGGATTTTCAAATACACTATTTTACATCGTCTTTATTATCAATTTAAAAGAAAATTTTTGTTTATAAATATAAATAATTTGAAATCAAATGTATCGAATTGCAGGTTATACACAATTTTAATTGAAATTAATAAAATTTTAATACACAATTTTGCATTTTAGTCGACTGATTTTTTTTTTCAAACATCGTCATCTTCTCGTCCCTTTAAAAATTTCATTCGTATACGAAACCCTAATCTCAACAAAGAACACAAAATAACTATACGAAAAACTAAAAAGATCATGAATAATAAAAGAGCATTCGAACACACACATAATAACTAATACCAACTAATTCTCGCCTCACCGACTCATGAGACGACTAAAATGTATGTCCAGGGTAGCGATTTTGGTCGCAATTTGAGGATTGAGTTGAGAATTACCGGAAGGTAATAGTATTGATAAATTTTATTGGTGTCAAAAGAATAGAGAAAACAAAGAATAAACATTTGAAAAATAAAAAAAAACAATTCAGTGTTATCTCATGTGTACGAAAGGAATGTTGTACATATTTTTATTTCTAGTAATTTTCTGTAAAATTGAAAACTAATAAAATGGTAAATTGAATAATGATTTAAAGATAGCTAAAAATGGAAAATAAGTCAGAAAAATATTTATAAACTATAATTTTATTAATAATTTAAAATGATTTAAAGACACATGACTTACTTTTATTACCTTATTGCCTTTTAGTACCTTATTTCCCATCCCAAAATCACTAATTTACTTATATTTTTCACATTTCGCTATTATTCATGTTAAACAAAAAAATGATGGCGTTTTTGTTTAGTTTTTTGTTTAACATGATGCAAATAAGAGAGATAAAATGATACGAATAAGAGGGATATAAAATATAATGTGGAAAATATAAGAAGTAAATTAGTTATTATGACTTAGTGTTGATTCAAATGCAGGAGAGGAAGGATGTAGGTACGTCGCCTGTCTTTTCATCATTTAAAATTATTAATAAAATAATAGTTTATAAATATTTTTCTGACTTATTTTCCATTTTTAGCTAATTTTTGGTTACCTTTAAATCATTATTTAATTTACCATTTTAATAGTTTTAAATTTTACAGACAATTACTAGAAATAAAAATATGTACAACATTCCTTTCGTACACATGAGATAACACTGAATTGTTATTTTTAATTTTTCAAATGTTTATTCTCACATAACTCAAAAAAAAAAAAAAAAAAAGTTACAAATATTATGAGTGTGGTCGACGAAGAATGTATAAATTAAAAACCATTTATTTATGCTGTTTTTTGATTTTTAAATTGAAGATCACGAGCAAATTTTTGGATTGCGTATATTGTTTTGGATTTTTGTTAACGAAGTAAAATGAATGTCTCGAATACAACAGTAATAGATAGAAAAACATGAATTCCTCAT
The DNA here is from genome assembly GCA_958295665.1 of Tipula vernalis. NCBI lineage: Eukaryota > Metazoa > Arthropoda > Insecta > Diptera > Tipulidae > Tipula > Tipula vernalis. Next base: position 193,019,559 of record OY282559.1, read on the forward strand.
GTTAAAAGATAGGGCAAAATAACTCAAGGCGAGCGGAAGCAACAAAAAGTTGAACCGATTTCACCCGCTTAGCTTATTTTTGATACTTACCATCATAAGAAAACGCACTAATACAATAAAAATATTTGACGGCACACAATAGAAAAATGTATATTATACACCGTGTATATACAAAATTCTAAATCCTCAATCCTCAAATTGCGACCAAAATCGACGTACAGGACATAAATTTTGGTTGTCTCATGAGTCGGTGTAGCGAGAATTACCGGATCGTAATGGTATTAGTTATTGTGTGTGTTCGAATGCTCTTTTATGATTCATGCTCTTCATGCTCTTTTTAGTTTTTCGTATAGTTATTTTGTGTTCTTTGTTGAGATAAGGGTTTCGTATACGAATGAAATTTCTAAAGGGACGAGAAGATGACGATGTTTGAAAAAAAAAAATCATTCGACTAAAATGCAAAATTGTGTATTAAAATTTTGTTAATTTCAATTAAAATGGTGTGTAACCTGCAATTCGATATATTTGATTACAAATTATTAATATTTATAAACAAAAATTTTCTTTTAAATTGATAATAAAGACGATGTAAAATATTGCTTTTGAAAATCCCATATGATTTGGTTTACGTTCCATATGGCATTGGTAGAATATTGTATAAAATGCATGTAGTAGTTAGCAAGATAAACAGAAAATAAAGGAATAAGAAAATAGATTTTTAATAATAGATACATGTAGGTATGTATGTTCAAAATATTATATTTTGTTGGTAAACAAGATCAATTAACCAAAACATTTAAAAATTCAAATGTTTTACGTTATGTACTTATAATTTTTTCTACCTTTTTTATCTTGGATATTATGTATATTAAAAAAACATAAAGGGTATAAAGATTTCGTAAAACATCATTATCAATTTCAAATACAGTTTGTTAAAAAAATTTGCGATTATTCTCGATTTGTTTAAATTTATCAAATTTTCAACAGAATTTTTTGATGGCTTAAATATTAAAATAAATTAAATCAATCAAATATTGTGAAAGTACAGTTTACATTATGTATTTTGAATGTATGTGAGTTTAAGCATTTTTAGTAACCTTTACATAATGTAAACTGTACTTACACAATATTTGATTGATTTAATTAAGTTTTTAATAAAAAATTAATCTGCTTTTGCAACACAAAAACTAAAAAATTAATAAACAAATACTCGTATGTTAAGTTAAAACTAAAGAAATACATTTTTTTATTATACAATAATAGAACTTTACTAAAAGTAGAATATTCAAAAAATACTTACAACGAACAACACAGCATTGTTAATTCTCCTGCTTCATAGCAAATGAAATATTCTCACACGTGAGCATAAGCATCAACCAATTTTCCCGATTTCAACCGATTGGCTTATTTTTGATACTTACCGTCACAAAACGATACACTGATACAAACAACGAAAATGACAGAACACAATAACAAAATGTATCTTATATTCCTTGTACGTATACAAAATTCTCATGAGGCAGTGAGGAAATTTGGGACCAAAATTTATATACAGGTGTTGGATTATTTATTTGTGGTATTATGTTATTTTTGCGGTTAGTGGTGAATAGATTGATTGATTGAGTTATATGGTTTAAGGTAATAAAGGTTTTTGAAAGAAGTAATATTGTTGTTTTCGTCAATTGTGTGTTTGTTGTTATCTAGGTTATATATTCTTTATTTGTGTTTGCTTCTTGTTTTGTTTTATTCTAACACGTCATACAGTGGGGCCGCTTACCAAATAGCTGGCCAAAAATAAAATAAACATTTTATTTAGGGTTTCTTTTACGGTGCGTTGGCGTTAGTAATACCCTAAGGGTTTAAAACACTCATAAGTTGGTTGAGCTACCTTTACCAGCTCTAGAATTTCAGCTGTAATGTACCTTCGCTCAAGCTGCAGTAGTTGTTAAATTACTTAATAAAAGATAGTAGTGTAACAAAAGCAGTACTTCAAAATACAACTAATTTTAATCATACCAAATGGAATCAACTGCTGGAGGTGAGTAAAATATAATATTATGGTGAAAAATACGTGAAATCACAAATTTTTGTAAGTCATGTTTTAATTTTATAATTTTTATATTTTGAATGTGTAGCCTTGATTAAAACCAAAATTTTGAAATACTTTGTTTTTGTTGTTGTTGTTGTTGTTGAAGATACAGTGTGTCAAATTTTGAGAAAAATGATAATCATGATGTTGTATTTATGGCAATAAAAAGAAAACTAATTATCCGATAATTATAATTTTGGGCTTATTTTAAAGGTAAGTTAATAGTGATTAATAAAAAAATATAAAAATAGTATTTTGTTTAATTTCTTCTTCTTTAAATTTCCCGCCAAAATGTTCTTTTTCAATTTTCTCAAAAAGACATTTTTTTTTTATTTTTTTTTTTTTTATTTTAAAGAATTCGACAATTAATATTTTACAACATATCAAAAAACTGGAACTCCGTTATTTTTTGTATTCTTGCAAAATACGTTTTAGTAAGAGCATTATTTCATTTTTATATTGAAAAACTATATTTGAATAGATATTTCTCAGTGTTTTGGAATTGTTTACAGAAAAGATAGTTTAGTTAATTTTTTTGTTTTGTTTATTATTAAATATCTAATTTTGTGATGCATTTAAATATGAGTCACCGAATTAGAAGGTGCCACCCCCTGGTTTATATCGTTTAAAAATTAGTTAGTCATGGTACCATAAATCCCTTTTATTTCTTAGGTTATTTTATAAAAGACTAAATAAAATGTGGTTTTTCCCTTTTTTATTGGGGGCTTGATTTTTTTTACTTGACAGGCGTACCTGTTAAACGATGAGTAATTCTTTTAAAAACAATAAAAGAGAAAATTGTTGATATAAATAACAGTTAAAATTTAACTTTTTGATTAGTTGACATTGTGATTTGTAAACAACCTTTACCTAAGGAGCAAAATTTTTTAAAATTTGAAAAAAACAATGTGTTAAAGTGATTGTAAGTTAAAGTGAGTAATAAATAAGTATTAGGGCATTAAATTTGATAATGGATACATTTTCATTTCCAAAGTGTTGTAAACCATATCGCGACTCAAAGAGTTTGTAGCGGCTCACTCATTCATTTATATAAATTAATCATTTATTTATATAAATGGAAATTTGCTCACCACCACATACACATACGGTTTACGCATAAGATATCTCTTTGCGTAACACACTTTTACTTGCCATCTAGCGAAATAGCATGGACACAAAATATAATTGAACACTGAATTATATTTTGTGATATTTACTCCATTTCGCTTTCAACATTCTTCTTCGAATATTTCGAATTTGTATTTTTTCACTGTGTTTCCATCTCGCGTTCAATAGAACGACGAAAATTTGACATTACGATTCTTCTCGTATGTCAACACTAAAATACAAATTAAAAATATAAAAAGATTCACACATACAACCAAAAACCAAAAAACAAAAAACTTCGCGAGAATAAAAATATTCATCGGCTCGGTTTTAAAAATAATAATTTTGCTTCTTGTTCTGGTTGGCGTCATACACGCCATTGTAGTTTTTTTACGGACTCAAAAAAGTGGCGTAGCAGTGGTGAATAATAATAATAAAACGTGGAAATATTATTTTTATATTTCATTATTTTTTTTTTCTTTCCGTCTTGGGGAGTAAAATATTTGATAGTCGGTCATAAAATTATAAACACTCGGTATATATTTTTTTTTTGTTGTTTCCATCAACAATCTTTTGGGTATTGGAGGTTCATTACACATTCGGTCATTGGTTTCAAATAAATAATTGATTCTAAAATTGCTAAGATGGGCAACGATGACAATAAAACCGAACTTAATACTCCCCAAACCCAACATATGGATACACAAGATCAAGCATCCTTGGAGGTATCAGCCACTAATACAGTGAAACTACAACCATTCTGGCCACGGAAGGCACAGAATTGGTTCCTCTTGGCTGAAATTCAATTCGACCTTCAAGGGGTCAAAACTGAAAAATCTAAATACTTGCACACTCTGTCGTCACTAGCGCCAGAGACATGCGATTGTATCTCAGATTTTTTGGTAAACCCACCAAACTCAGATCAATATACAAACCTTAAGCAAATTTTGTTGGATCGACTAGCGCCGTCATCCGAGAGGCAATTAGAGGCTCTGATCTCGGGCCAAGATATTGGTGACCGTAGGCCATCTGACGCGCTACGTCACATACGTACACTAGCGGGAAAAAATTTTAACGAGCAGACCATTAAATCGCTCTGGATTAGGCGAATGCCAGAAATAATCAAAATTGCTTTAATTGCGCAGCCAGATACAATGGTCATCGAAACGTTAGCAAAAACCGCTGACCGCATGTACGATGTGATCAACCTCGGACAACAACAACAACAACCCCATGTTACACAAATCAATTATAGACAATCCCGTCCCACTGTGCGCGGTGATCACGTCCCATCGACGAGCCAAAATACTGGTTCGTTCGAAGCCCGACTTGCTCGGCTTGAAGCCAAATTAGACGGCTTGTTTCGGGACAAATCAAAAGGACCACGCGAATCGTCGCGATCAAGGTCAAGATCCCGCAGCTCAGCAAATTACTCGCGTAGACACGGCAGATGCTGGTACCACACCAAGTTTGGCCCAGCTGCAAAAAAGTGCGTGCCGCCATGCGATTTCGATAAGTCGCGACCATCGACGTCGCAACACGTCAATAAAATTGATGTTAACGAGGGTAGTTCAAAAAACTACCAGAATACAGGGGCGAGATCCGATTAATAAAGAATCACTCAATTTCGTTACGTTTATTCACATATGATCGAATAAACAAAATTACTTACTTAGTCGACACTGGCGCTGACCTTTCGGTTATTCCAGTCTATAATTATAAATCTGAATTCAATATTTTAAAACGAAATTCAAATCTAGTTCTGTCGGCCGCCAATGGCACTAACATCCACACTTACGGCACAAAGTTGCTTCAGTTGGATTTGGGACTAAAACGAACCTTCACGCATGCTTTCATATTAGCTGCTGTGAATCGTCCCATCATTGGCGCCGACTTCTTGTGTAAATTTGGACTTTTGGTGGATTTAAAGAATAAACGGCTGGTTGATTCAGCGACAAAGCTGTCAATCAATGCCAACATGGTTCACGTCGACACACCGACTCCGATCCATTATTCTATCACCAACGGCTATGGCACTCTGCTTAAAAAGTTTCCTCAACTTACAGCAGAGCCAAATTATAAATTGCCAGTCCGACACAATGTGGTCCACCACATTGTTACAGTAGGACATCTGCCTGTATCAAGACCAAGAAGACTAGATCAAGTCCGCCATAAAGCCGCATTTACGGAATTTCAGCATATGGTGGAATTAGGGATTTGCAGGCCGTCTGCATCTCCTGTCGCTTGTCCATTACACATGGTTAAGAAAAAAGATTTCGATTGGAGACCATGTGGGGATTATAGACAGTTAAACACTGTGACTATACCGGATCGTTATCCGATTCCTCACATTCAAAATTTCTCTATGCACTTGCATGGATGTAAAATTTTTTCGAAAATCGATCTCGTCAGAGCTTATCATTTGATTCCCGTTTCACCTGAAGATGTTTTTAAAACGGCAATAACAACTCCTTTTGGCCTGTTCGAATTTACTCGAATGCCGTTTGGATTACGTAATGCCGCTCAAACGTTTCAGCGATTTATGAACGAAGTTGTTCGAAACTTAGACTTTGTTTTCGTCTACATTGACGATATTCTTGTGGCATCGCAAAGTGAGGAACAGCACAAACTCCACCTGGAACAACTCTTCCAAAAGTTAACTGAGTTTGATGTTCACATCAATAGTTCAAAATGCGTCTTTGGCACATCCACTCTTGATTTCCTCAGCCACAAAATAACCCCTAATGGTATTCTGCCGTCTGAAGAACGAATTAATGCCATTAGGGAATTTCCAGTTCCAAGCTCAATTAAGCACATTCAGCGGTTCATCGGTATGGTAAATTACTATCACCGATTCATACCAAAACTTGCTGAAATACTCGCACCAGTTCACAGCCATTTGGTCTTACTTCTACGTAAACCCAAAACACCAAAGAATTTTTCTTGGACTGACGAATGTCAACAGGCATTTACGTCACTTAAGGCTGAACTTGCGAAAATAACACTGCTTGCACATCCACTGAGCGATTCAAAGCTTAGTTTAACTACTGACGCATCTAACACTGCCGTTGGGGCAGTGCTGCAACAGTATAACAATGAGTGTTGGGAGCCATTGGGATTTTTCTCAAGGAAACTTTCAGATGCTGAAAAGAAATATTCCGCATTTGATCGGGAATTACTCGCAATATATCTGGCAGTTAAACACTTCAGATATTTTGTCGAGGGTCGGGACTTCACCATTTTTACCGACCATAAACCTCTGACTAGAGCAATTCAGTCCAAAACTGAACGTAATCCGAGGCAAGCTCGCCATTTGGATTATATTAGTCAATTTACCACGGACATTCAGCATGTTCACGGATATGACAATGTTGTTGCAGATACACTCTCTCGCACAACAGACAATGAAACGGCCGCAGTCGAGACACAATTCGACTTAAACAAAATCGCAATTGCTCAAAAAGCTGACCTAGAACTTCAGAATTTATTTTCTGGTTCCGAATGTCACTCTGGTTCATCAATGAAACTGGCGCTTTTCCAATTGCCTGGCCTCGACATTATCTGCGAAACATCAACTGGGTACAATCGCCCATTCATCGTACAATCACTGCGTCGAACCATCTTCGATACTTTACATAACATTTCGCATCCTGGTGTCCGTGCTACTCGTAAATTGATTACTGCTCGATATTTTTGGCCTAGTATGAACAAGGACGTAAGCCATTGGGCTCAGTCATGTTTATCCTGCCAACGTGCCAAAGTCCAACGGCATACCAAATCATCACATGGACAATTCCAAATACCATCAGGTCGTTTTGAACATATCCATATAGATATAGTAGGACCACTTCCTCCATCTAATGGATATACTTACCTGCTAACCTGTGTCGATCGATTTACTCGATGGCCCGTAGCCTACTGCATGACCAATATGTCAGCCGCAACCATTGCCTTGACTTTTGTCAACAATTACGTTTCACGATTCGGCGTGCCCCTTAATATCACTACTGATCAAGGAACGCAGTTTGAGTCAAAGCTTTTCAGCGAGTTAACAAAACTCCTTGGCTCACATCGGATTCGTACAACGGCTTATCATCCTCAAGCTAACGGCATGGTCGAACGCTTCCACCGGCAACTCAAAGCTGCGTTAATGGCCAGAGGAAACACAATCAATTGGAGTTCGGAAATACCCATCGTGCTACTGGGAATCCGAGCAACCGTGAAAGAAGATCTGAAGTGCTCACCAGCTGAAATGGTTTATGGACAAACCATCAAGCTACCCGGTGAGTTCTTCGTTGAAAATCCTCTCTCACCTTTACCAACTAGCGACACAGTCATCGATCAACTCCGTGACACAATGCAAAACCTTATCCCAAAATCAACTCGGCAAGCCAAACAAGATGACGTTTTTGTTCCCAAGTTACTTGCCAACTGTGATTTTGTGTTCGTAAGAACCGACAAGGTTCGCACAGGCTTATCTCCTCCTTATGAAGGGCCGTTTAAAGTTATTCGACGCCTTCGGAAGCAATTCACCGTGTCAATTAATGGAAAAAACCAAACAATTTCAATTGACCGGCTCAAACCGGCTTACGGCATACTATGTTCCACTGATGTGAAATCAGTTCCTCGACAACATAAATCAGTTCGTTTTCAGCCTAACACTGAACTTCCTTAAGGAATGGGACTCACTTGCGGGGGAGTCCTGTAGCGGCTCACTCATTCATTTATATAAATTAATCATTTATTTATATAAATGGAAATTTGCTCACCACCACATACACATACGGTTTACGCATAAGATATCTCTTTGCGTAACACACTTTTACTTGCCATCTAGCGAAATAGCATGGACACAAAATATAATTGAACACTGAATTATATTTTGTGATATTTACTCCATCTCGCTTTCAACATTCTTCTTCGAATATTTCGAATTTGTATTTTTTCACTGTGTTTCCATCTCGCGTTCAATAGAACGACGAAAATTTGACATTACGATTCTTCTCGTATGTCAACACTAAAATACAAATTAAAAATATAAAAAGATTCACACATACAACCAAAAACCAAAAAACAAAAAACTTCGCGAGAATAAAAATATTCATCGGCTCGGTTTTAAAAATAATAATTTTGCTTCTTGTTCTGGTTGGCGTCATACACGCCATTGTAGTTTTTTTACGGACTCAAAAAAGTGGCGTAGCAGTGGTGAATAATAATAATAAAACGTGTAAATATTTTTGGTGTAAATTAACGATATAATACACATCATAATTAACTCGCTAAATAAATTTAGTTTTCTGTAAAAATCAAATAATTACGGGAGTTTCATTGCAAATAAAAAAACATTTTATGTGCGTCGTCTAATTGCGACATACGCACATTTATAAGTTCGAGTAAACTAAAACCAGTTACGGATTATGTTAAGCAATTTATGCCACAATCAATTGAGAATCAAGATAAATTGTATCTCTGTTCAACGTGCTATACCAATATTACCTGCAAACGACGAACAATAGTACCAGAAATGTCACCAGTTGCGGGACCATCAGCAACATCACCTATAACACCGCAATTAGCCGATAACGATCATAGTAGTGAGCCGTGTTATTTAAAAAATCTATATGTTTTGGAAAAAATAAATCAGGTGTTACCCGTTGTTGGGAAATCTCCTATATATCCGAGTACATCAGAAGCCAGGCCAAAACATCAGCAGCAAAAATTAATCGAGTTAACTTCAATGACAGGATCAACATCTTTGGTTTCGGGAATCGTGCCGCTTTTTAATCAGTCAACCGAAGACCAAAGGAAGATTGAACTATATGATGAATTGATTGGTGATCTAAAAACCAAATTCAAAGAACTAGAGAAAACCAGTGATAAGATTCAGCTATTTAATATATTGCCAAAATCATTAACCATTCAAGAAATTAAGGGCGAGTTCAACGCAACGCAACGTATGGTGCGAACAGCTAAAGATCTACGGGACAAGAGCGGTCCACTAAGTCATCCAGCAGCTAAAGTAGGAAAGCGAATAAGTGATAAGCTGAAGCAAGCAGTATTATCTTATTATACTGATGATGATGTTAGTCGGATAATGCCAGGTAAAAACGATTGTTTAACTATCGATAAAGCTAAAGTTCAAAAGCGGCTGATGATGTGTACACTGAAAGAGTGCTACGAGGGATATAAGTCGTTGCACCAGGGCGACGAGTTAAAAAAGTTGGATTTTCCAAATTTTCACTACTTCGTCCTAAATACTGCGTACAATCAGGTAGTAGTGGAACGCATACAGTCTGCGTGTGTACCATACATCAAAATGTAAAATTAATTATTTATGGCACAAAAATGGAAACTATTACCAACGGAAAGATAGCACACTACCGGGATTGTATTTCATCTATATTATGTGCTGAGCCTACACCAACATGTTACCTTCTAGAATGCGAAAGCTGCCCAGGACTAGATAACTTTAAAGAATATTTGAAAAAGGCATATCTGGAACATGGCTGCGAGGATGATGAGTTAACGTTTAGTCAGTGGGTTTCTACCGACAGATGCAATTTGGAAACTTTCTCACAACCGTTAGATGTATTTCTGGATTATTTCATAAATAAGATGAAGAATCTGTTGCCTCATTGCTTCATTTCACTACAGCAGTCCAGCTTCTTAAAAAATAAAAAACTGGCGCTGAAGCCTACGGAGGTGATAGTTTTATGTGATTTTGCAGAAAATTATGCATTTATAATGCAAAATGCCGCACAAGGATTTCATTGGAATAATAAACAAGTGACTATTCATCCATTTGTAATTTACCAAAATTTAGAAGGCAAATTACATCACCACACGTTCGTTATAATATCGGATTGTCTTCATTACGATACTGTAGCGGTTCACTTATTCATTGAAAAATTGATGCACTTCTTGAAAACTAAAATATCCAGTTTATCTAATATTTATTATATTACCGATGGTGCAGTCACGCATTATAAAAATAAGAAAAATTTTAAGAACATCATAAAACACAAAGACGATTTTGGAGTTGACTGTGAATGGCATTTTCATGCAACAGCTCATGGAAAAAGACCATGTGATGGAGTAGGGGGTACCATCAAAAGAATGGCATCCAGAGCTAGTCTCATAATGGAATACGGCAGTACAATAACCAATGCAGATGAATTATTTAAATGGGCTAAAACGTTGAAGACAGATATCAATTTTGGAGTTTGTTCAGCCGGAGAACATAAATCCAAGCAAATCAAACTTGCAACTAGGTTTGAAAATTTAAAAACAGTAAAAGGAACTCACGGTTTTCACGCAGTCATTCCAACAGAAGATGGCTTTTTGAATTGTAAAAAATATTCTAATTCTGACGATTATCTTAAATTTAAATTGTGATTTTTAATTTGAATAAGATCTAACTTTAAACAATAAAGTAAAATTATCTTTGGGGTTAAAATTTTAAATATATGTAATGAAATTTGAATAACAAATACTAATAATTTAACTGAACTGTGGTTTTTGTAAACAATTCCGAAATATGAATATCTATTCAAATATAGCTTTTCCATATAAAAATGAAATACTGCTCTTACTAAAACGTATTTTGCAAGAATACAAAAAATAACGGAGTTCCAGTTTTTTGATATGTTGTAAAATATTAATTGTCGAATTCTTTAAAATAAAAAAAAAAAAATAGAAATAAATGTCTTTTTGAGAAAATTGAAAAAGATCATTTTGGCGGGAAATTTAAAGAAGAAGAAATTAAACAAAATACTATTTTTATATTTTTTTATTAATCATTATTAACTTACCTTTAAAATAAGCCCAAAATTATAAGTATCGGATAATTAGTTTTCTTTTTATTGCCATAAATACAACATCATGATTATCATTTTTCTCAAAATTTGACACCCTGTATCTTCAACAACAACAACAAAAAAACAACCCACCCCAATGGCTACCCATTCAAGACATAAAAACCATAAAATGAAAACATTACTTATGGCTCCATATAGTGAATTTGTGATTTCACGTATTTTTCACCCTATGCTTTAAAACATTAGTAATTTAAACAATAAATATTAAGAAAACAATGATTGTTTATGATTTTATACTTTATACTAAAAAAAAAGAGAAAAACCCATTAGATTATACAAGATGTACTTGCATTACTGGCATCTCAACAATGCCGAATTTCAATATATATACATATGTACATACAAACAAAACCATTTTCATTCGTTCATTTCATAAGCAAAATACAATTTTGAAAGTATCTAGTATTCTATGACTTTTATTGTTTTAGTTTTTTACGTAAATGTGTTATGAAGGGAATCTTAACGCATCTATAACTTTGGAAACCGACCACCTAAAGATCCTAGCCATACCTTGTTTTTCTTATTTGATCAAGGTCCATTAGCCTGTCTTTTTCAAGAAAATCGGATGAGTACTTTTCAGTGAGGGTATAAGGTTTATCTCTTGCTCTACCGCTTTGCTTGAGTTGAGATGCCTAAAAGTATGTTAATAGTGAAAATGTAATACAGGTTTTAAACTTCAAATTGAACTTTCAGAGTTCAAATTGAACCTTTTACACTTCAAATTAACCTTCTACAATTTCTATTCCTTCCCTGTTCCAGTCATCAAACACATAAGCGGTTGCAGTTAATAGTAGAAGTATTACCTATAAAATAAAATAAAAATCAGCTGCTCCTAGCTACTCCTCGATCTTACATGCACATTTCAAAATAAAAAATGTTTGGCCTTACTAAATGAGCAAAACGAGAAATAAATCAAAATTTCATAAAATTTAGGTTATTTGACGAATAAGGGTTGTTTATAAGGTATGAAGGGGATGACATTTTTTATTTATGACTAGAGATTTGTAGTCGGTGACCCAAAAAACATGAAAACGGTATGCATCTAAATTGTAATATGATATATGTACTCGTATATTTATATATTTTATATTTATGGTATTGAATAATTTGTGTACTAAGCTCTTAGGCTTATCAACACTACCGTCAGAAACAATTACAATAGTAAAACAACAATAAAAATAACAAAATTAAATTATAAACAATATTGAAAATATTTAAATAAAATGAAAAATACAAAATAAATCAAATTAAATTAATTAAATTTAAAAATAAACATGAGCCGGATCTAGTCATATTGCAAATAAATTCAAATGATTCTTGCTTAAATTTGGTGAAAGAGCATAAACTTCTGGTGGTACTTGGCAATTCATGCCATTTCTTGAAACAGCTTGGTAAAACTGGATCATTGAGCATGACTTTTCTATTAGTTGCAAACATCAATAATATTTGTCCTTCAGGATTTGGAAAACTGAAGTTTAGCATACAAATAATTTGGCTCGCGATAATTAATCAACTTATAAAAAAAAGTTAACGCACGACAGAAAAAGAACTTAGACAATGAGGTACCTTATACACGTAGTATCTAATACAATTATTCAAAGTTACTTGGAGCAAATGAAACGAAATCTCATCGCAATTATAATAAATTACATCACAATGCAATATATGAGGCACGATCAAAGACTTAATCAAATAAAGCCTAAGGCTTTGTGAACAAAAATGTTGCGCAAGTCGCAACTTCCAAAGGGTTGAATACGAATTTACGCAAAGGAGTTGCCATAAGTGATGAAAGGGGTAAAATTTTGTAAGTGTGACTTGAGATTCGTGATCAGTGACCCTAAAAACCTCCGTTGTTTATTAGTCGATAACGGCGATTTGTGTTTGTTTGTCGCCCGGATTCGTAGCGGTGTCTGAATTCTCTCGTGGGCCGAGATTAGAGTGGCGATTTGAATTGTTTTGTGGGCCGGAATGCTAGCGGCGGTTTGGGTTGGTTTGTGGGTTGGAATTGTGGTGTATTTAGTTGTTAATAATTTGGTTCTGATTTGTTCTAATTTGTTCTGAATTGGTGTTTTGTTTTTCAAGGTCAGTTTGATTTATGTGAGCATCTGGGCTCATATAGTTTGAAAATTTCAGATTCCATATGATACCTGTTTTCCTGTTAGTTTTGCGCTTCGTATTAAGTAACGTGATCCAACTGCGGTGGCTCTACTACTGCTGGTAAGCCATGATAAGCCCTCACTGCTCGTTTAGTTAGTCTTGGAGTGTCTAATTATCTTTTAAGTGTGGGAAAACGAGCCTGTTTACTCTTATGTGTTTGTAGTATTATTTTTGTAGTACTTCTAGTATTTTGTAGGTGGTGGTTGTCTTCTGTTGAGATTGCTTGTGTTGGAATTTTGGTTAGGTTTTCTCGAGGTTCTGCATTAAGGTAGTATTTAGGTATGGAAATGTCTTGTTGAGGTTGTTGTCTGTATTTGTAAATTTGGTTTGTTGAATTGGTGTGTTTGAAGAATTATTTGAATCTTTTTGTGTGTTTATCATTATGATTAATGTGCGTATCTACTTTTGTTTGAGATTTTCGTGTTAGTTTGATGTTGGTAATTGAAAAGTTTGGTTGATGCTGGTTTTATGTATAAGTGCTTTGAAAAATGTGTCTATGACAACAGATTTATTTCACTTGCTACACGATTTAAAGTTAACCAAAAACTGTCTTCTGCTTGCCATCGGTCATGTTTATATACCAGTTTAATACTGCTTCCGAAATTTCCTTTATTGCGTGTCATAAATCATCTTCATTCTTGGTTATTTTGTTTATAACACATTAATCATCTGGAAATATCGTTTATTGCTTGTCATAATCATCATCATTCATTATTGTCCATCGGCTGTGTGTATGTATTTGTGTTGTTGTTCATTTTACTTAACAATCACTAAACCACGCCCCCCTTTGTACGCTATATCTCGGACGTTGTGGTTTTTACTAGATCATTATGAATTTGTGCGTTGATGTATAAACATGTTTCACATCGAATGACAATATGTAATATGGATAAGAAATTGAAACTTTTATTAAATATGTGATACGGGTGGAAAAGAAAAAAGAAAAATAACGAATGCCAATTGGCATTCGTTAAGCCGCGCACAGATTGAGCCAACGAACACCGAATTTCAAGCGAACACCGAACGCAAATTCACTTAATGTGTACTATGACGAAACCGCGAACCGAATGTTCGATTCGTATTCGCTTGCGTTCGCCCCAAGAGCGGTACATCAAAGGAAATTGATGTTCAGTATGGACGATAAAAACGCAAAAATAATACAACGAACCACCCATTCCACACGAGTCGCGCTTCTTCGTTTCTTACCTCTTTGCATTTCTTCGTTTCTTACCTCTTTGCATTGTTTTTGCCTATAAACTAAATTTTGTTCATAGGCAAAAACAGTGCAGTTTTTTCTCAGTGGACAATCAACTTTTGAAGGCAATAGTACACTACAGTCAAGAGTGAGTCTTAGTCCCGTAATAGAATATAAAATATAAATAACAAAAAACATGTACCTATTATAATTAGGTTAACAAACACGTTTTGACCAGTATCTTCTTAAAAAGTCAACTAATCAAATGAAAGATGTGACCTATGAAACAATACACCTTAATTTACATAACATATTCTAATAAACTTTAAATTGTCCTACTATTTGTACCTAAATCTAAAATTAAAGCATCACAACAAAAGAAACAAAACAAAAATAAATTCAAATAAAATCTGTTTGTTTATCTAAATTTTATTACAGTCACACACAGCACACCCATATCAAAGTTATTTGTGTGGCCCAAATAACTTAAATTTTCCTTTTATTTTTTATTTCAACCATTTCTCATCTAGGATAGGATTGAAAACAATGAAAACGGGCCGTTCGTTTTTTTTTTTTTTTATTCTGCAAAATACCAAATAAAATGGAAAACATATCCTGAATTATTTCAATCCTTCGGTTTTATTTTATTCAGGGTATGTTTTATAGATTTTCACATCTGCTGTGTTGTTCATATTAAATTAAATTTTCATATTTTTCCATATACATATTACATACAGTTTTTCATCGTTTACGAGTGGTTATTTTATATTGGTGTTTGTGACTGTGTGTCCCGTTTTATTAAATACGACTAGCAACAAAAACAAAAGAAATATGCATTAAAAATTGGTTTTTCTTTATACTGGGGTTATTTATTTTATTTTATTTTACAACAGAAAAGTCTGCTTATTGACCTGAGTGCATTATTATAAGATTCAATAAAAAGACGAGGCAACAATAAAAATAAGAATAAAAAAATTGAGTTTCAGGTCGGATCATGCGGTAATGTTGCTTCAACCTACGTCTAAAGCTGGGTTTGCTTAAGTAAAAAATCGAACAGGTGTTAATTTTATTAAAACACTTCGACAACATGTTTAGCGGTACATTGTCACCATAATTTGTTCTGTGTTTATTCAAATGAAGGAACTCATGATCTATTAAATTCGAACTCGGAGCCATTAATTTAATTGATTCGAGAAAAACGTCATGGGTAACGTGATGTTCCTTAACGTGAACGTTTCTTTTTCCTATTCCGATAAAAAAACGTTCACGAACATCGGAAAAACATAGAATACTGGAAAACAGACAAAATGGTATGTCAAATTATGCCATTTGACAACGATTTTAATAGTGTATTGCGAATATACAAGCAATAAAATGTATGTTTTGGCGAACAGGCGACAATAAGGAAGCCACCAAACTGAAATGTTTATTAATTTTAAATTATACACATATGCACTATATATACCCTGTGTTTTTTTAATATATGGGGGAGATCAGACAGAACAAAAAAAAAACAATCCTGCGTTTTTATTTTACAAGTATTGTTTTTTTTTGTTTGATAGTAATGCTTTCAGTGGATTGGCCAAACCGTGCTCGAATTTCGAGTGAATCTTTTAAATGAAATCTAACTGAATTTTAATTAACAAAAAAAAAAAAAATATTTGGGAATAAGATATAACTGTTAGTTTTTTTTACTTTAGGTCATCTTAGCATATCCTCTATCCCGCTGTTTGCTTGTCACTGCAGTGCTCCCGCTTATTATCTTGCGTGTCCTATGTACTGAATTATTATTATTGTTAAGCTCTAACACTTAACGCTAACAAAATTATTTTAAATGTTAGGTTTTGTCGGTACTTGACCAAATAATTATTTTTTACGAAGGGAGAAATTATCGAGAAATTTTGCAAGTTTCAGTTTCGATCTGAGTGAGAATAACGAAAAATTAAATTTTTTTTACCAGTCAGTCTCATCAGGCTATAGCGATTGATAATGATAATTACACTTTAGATTACTTTCTATATATAGAAAACAAACATGTAGTTAAGTATTAGCGAATTATACGCAAACACACATATTAAACTCTTAATATATTTCAATTTAATTTTATTTAACGCTGATGAGATTGACTGGTAAAAATAATAAATTTTTCGTTATCCTCACTCAGATCGAAACTGAAACTGGCAAAATTTCTCGATAATTTCTCCCTTCGTTAAATTATTTTAGTTTTAATATTACAAAACACGAAAAATGTTTCAAAAACCCAACCAAAAAACGTGGGTTTTTTAACGTCGGAAACGTGCACATTTTTCTTCAATCAGAATAGGAAATAACGTTAATTTTGCGTTTCACGTTTTTAACTGTCAAAAAAAACGTAAATCACCTAGCTACGTTTTTTCAGAATACAGCTGCTGTTTTTGAAAAATCTTAAAATTTAGTGTCAAATAATAATAACAATAATAATAATAATAATAATTAATATTTGAATTTATATTATAAAGGGAATTTAAAAAAGCAATGTACATTATTTCACCGCATTTCTCAATTTTTTGTTTCATGGAGTTAATCGATTTGTGCACTGAACGGCTCATATGTAGATGGTGCATCGATTTGGCCAAGTACTATATTTCGAACACAAATAGAAAGTGTTCAAGATAAGATCATCACCCAAATGAAAATCCAAAACTTACCTAAAATGAAATAATTGTATTAAAATTGAATTTCATTTATTTTATTTTATTTTTATTTTATTTATTCTTCAAAAAATAAAACCAACAAACAAATCACACGATCCAATTATATATATGCACATACATATTAGCAACATATGTGTAATAAATAAAAAGAAAGACAATGATAATAATTATAATAGGTAAATAAAACTGTATTATGAAAATAAAACATTATTAATCTTAACCTTTGTGTCAACATGAGTATCGAACTACTTTTCATTAACACGAGCATACCCTGGTGTGTATTGTATGAATAAATGTTGTAATAAGGATTCCAAATGGATGTTAAATACTCCAAATTACTATGAACAAGACCATAGTAAATGCTTATAAAAGTTTTTGGAGAACTAAAACTAGAGCCAGTTCTCATTACAAATCTAGGCATCCTGTAAGCATTGTTGATTACTTAATTTATATGAATATTAAACGAAAAATTTGAGTCCATTATAATTCCCAATTGATGATTTAGAATCAATAATTTGGACATAGTGGGGCCTGATACTTAGGTAGTAATGGAACCATTGAGCAATGTTTTGATCCAATCCAAATGAATAAAGTTTAGATAACAAGATTCTGTGATTAACTTTATCAAAAGCTTTCGCAAAATCCGTATAAATTACATCTACACTATGCCCTATGCTCAATGAATTATGTACAAATTTAGTAAAATTCAACAAATTCGTTAAAGTTGACCTTGATTTGAAAAAATCGTGCTGCTCAATTGAAATCAAATGTTTAGTTTTATGAAATAGTTCATTGAATACTATCTTTTCTAATACTTTGGCGACAATATTTAGCAGGCCAATAGGTCTATAATTAAATACCAAAGATTTATCGCCAGATTAAAAATCAGAGATACCGTCGCCATTTTCCAAATATCGGGAAATATACCGAAACTGATTGTTTCAGCGGTACGAAGTAAAAAATATAAGGACAAGTTCCATCTGGTCCCCAACACTCATTTAAATCCAATTGTTTCATATGCATTGCCACGACGTATTGTGAAATGTTAATATCTAAGGGGATGACATTCAAATTATAATAGTTATATTGGACTGAAAATTGACGTTGGTATCATTAGTAAAAACTGACTTGAAGCAGTTGGCAAATAAGTTGGATATTTCGGTAGCAGTGTTCGTAGTGCTTGAGACATCTAGTTACGACCGGCATACGTCTCCACTTGAAACAGAGAAAAAAACATTTTTGCGAAGATCCCAAACGCTCAAATAATCTAAAATTTTTCTATAGTTATAAATACCATGACCACGGTGTTATATTTATGCTCTATTTTATGATTTCCAAATTCAAATTTAATATTCCCTCCGCTTGTTTGTAAACATATTTTAAATTTTTATGCATTTACTCTTTTATTGTTTTCTTTCTATTCTATATTCTCCTCATTATCATGTACAAGCATATGCGAGTTGGTGTGTGTACATGTATTATGTAGTATGAGATGGAATGTTTGCTTTATTAACATGTTCAATCTGGAATATTCTGTTTTTCTTTCTGGTGTCATTGGTTTAAATTGACGCGTGATATATTTGCTCTGAGTGGGGAATGAACCGATCGGTGTATTCG
Source organism: Tipula vernalis (assembly GCA_958295665.1). Classification (NCBI taxonomy): domain Eukaryota; kingdom Metazoa; phylum Arthropoda; class Insecta; order Diptera; family Tipulidae; genus Tipula; species Tipula vernalis. The sequence continues at coordinate 193,038,294 of OY282559.1, forward strand.
ACATGAGTCCGATGCGGCCGTGCAGATAAGTGTGTACATATGTTCGTCGTCGTTGTTCGTCTTATTCGTTGGATTTGTGTACAAAAAAAAAAAAAAAAACATAAATACCAATAAAGATTTTACAATAATAAAAAAAAAATGATGAAATGTGTGCACAGATACAACGAATAAGACGAACAGCGATACGAAATGGTAAAAATAAAGAAAATAGGAGCGGGAAAAATTTGACTTATTTTCTTGTTTTTTGATTGAAGAAAAAAAATTAAAAATTGTTAGTTTGGAGTTTTGAAGACGAAAAGTCTAGTTTTGTATTTTGATATGGAGAGTCTAGTTTTGCGTTTATTGACGATAAGTCAAAAAATTTTTTGTATATGATGAATAATAAATATACAGTCTAAGTTGGATGTGGTGATAAATTGGCCGCACATTATTTTTTTTTTCTGATATTTTGTATAAATCACGGTATAGTTTTGATTCTTAAAAAGAAAAAAAATAGTCAAGTTTAGAGTGGGCTAGTCGGATAGGGCTAGTCATAAACAATAAAATAAATGTGAAATTAATTTGTTAATTATAAGTTTGGTTGAAAAAAAAAAATTTTTTTTTGATATTAAGTTGTGCCTTGTGGCCATATTTATTTTTTTTTGGTTGTTTTGGACAACATTAAAACCCTTTATAAAAAAAAAAATTGTAAATGGAAAGTTATGGAATTACATATTAAAAACATTATTAATATTGTGTAACATTTGTTTAAAAAAAAAATAGAAAAAAAAAAAAAAAACTGAATAGTAATATAAGAAATAATACAATAGATTCATATATAATAAATTGTATATCATGTAATTCGTGCAATTATTTGGTAGTGTTTTATTTTAATTGTTTTCCATCTACTGGGTTGTTACTGTGATTGCATATTTAGTGAAAATAAAATAAATATGTTTCTTTTGTGATACACATTGGTGAAGAAAACATTTAATACGTAAAAGGGGCATTTATCAAATCCCGTTAATGAGCGGTGAATGATTATTAAAGGAAAAGTTTTCGAAAAGTATATGTAGCAGCAATCCCGTTGGCTATCGGGGCTACATTAAGTTATTGGAGCTGTATTCCGCCAGTGGGGGCAGGGTAACCATTTTTGTGAGGGGGATCCTGCGTTGGTGCTGTTTGCGGTTGGTCAGACAGGCCTTAAAAAAAAAAGGTAAAACAAAATCAAGGGACAAGCAAACTGGGTAACTGTAAATTGTAGTTTTTTTTTCCAAAGTCTGTAACAGTTTGTTTCTCCCCCTCTATTTTCATTAAATTATATGTATATTGCTATTTTTACCGTTTGTTTTCGGCGTTTCGTGGTGGTGCATCGGTTTGTGGTCACCCCACTCAGAGCAAATTATCGACAGATTATTTTTTTTTCCGTCGTTTTGAGTAATTGCGTTTGTGGAATTTCCGCCGTTTTTTTCTTTTCACTTCGGCTCGGTTGTCCGTTTTTGGGTGTGGTTTGACCCCATAACGGTTAATTTCTTTCAGATATTTTTTTGTGTTGCCCTTAATTTTCAAACAGTGAATAGTGAAAGTGAAACTTAATATTAACGTAGAATCAGTTTTAACGTAATTACCGTATATTTTTCTTGTATATTTTTCTTTTTACCGTAACAAAAAATTTTCTTGGAATTTTCTTGTTATTGTGTGGTACGCCGCACCATCTCCATTTAAACAAAACTAATTGATCGGATGATGTGAGGTGTGGTCATGTGAAGGGTCGGTCTTTTTCCATCCCTGTTCCGTGCGTGTCGTTCGTTCCTCCAGGACAGGCTGTGCTAGAGGGCGGCACGCCATATGAGTTGATCGCGTCGGGGTGACGGTTTCCTTTCCGGGGGATTGTCATGCGGGCGTCCTACCCTCATTCAGTGGCATCGGTGGCCGTCGCGACTGGGAAACAGCATACCAGTAGGCGGGCCGATGAGGGGAGGCCCGCGTGGCAGTCACGGCGGTGATCGCCTAGAGTTGAAACGGTCACTCCGAAACGATCACTCCCTGCTTATTTTTTTTTCTGCTAAAATAGTTTTAATTTCGTTTTCCCTCTAATTTTGTTCTGCATGCGGTTATTCAAGCATGGGAATATGTCTGGAAAACCCCATGCCGTACCGTGAGCTCTAGCCAGCTACAATACCGCACCAGACCGCTATTCTCATGTCTGTTAACGTAATCCCTTTGGGGGATTTCGTTACAATCTTGCATGATTTGTGGTAGTTTTTTTAATGATTTAGAACATGACCAAAATTGTTTGGGATAGAACATACAGTCCTAACCAAAATTATTTGTACCTGCTAAATTTTTGATGCAACATAACGCAAACAACATTAAAAATTATAGAAGAATTATAGAATATGATAAATAATAAACTTTTTGAAAACATTAATTTTAATTCAATAAATTTAATTACCCTGCTTTACACTTCAATTAAATTTTTTTTTTAAAATTTTGGTTCTAGGAGAAATTACAGTTAATTTAGATTTTGCCTAAATTATTTGTACCCGCAAATTGGCTCTTATTATTATTTGTACAGTATGGAAAAAATCAAAATCAAATAGTAAATCAGTTTTTGTTTTTTCTCTTTACATCTCGCAAGTGGTTCAAAAATTTGTTGTTAACATCACCTAGAATCTTATTCCACTCAGTTTTCTTGGTACCCTGTTACACATTTTGGGTCTTGTTAGATCATGAATATCTTCTATTTTAACTGAAGCCTCCGCAAGTTTGAATCAAAGCTCTGTCCTGGCCGAGACAAATAATTTGATTCAATATTTTTGTATAATTTCACGGTAATGATTCTTCTTATGTATGGGAGCATTATCGTGCTGAAGAGCGAATTGAGGACCGACTAGTTTATCATCAACCAGGAATGTTACTTTATGATATAAAACGAAACTGAACATTCTTCTTCAATATTTCAGTTTTTACAGTAGTGTAACCTTAAAATTTGGTGCCCAACGGAAAGTAACCGAGGCTGTATCCACACTTAATAATGGGGCTCTAGGTTTATGGAATAAGAAAAATATTTCCAATATTATCAAATTAAGACAAAACTCACTAATTTGTGCATAAAACAGTTTTCCGTAGTTCAACAAGATTAACTTCTGATGCCGTTCATATTTCGTTTCCTGACGGGTGCTCATATTCCGTTTGTGTGCATGCGCTATAAGCTTTAACTGTTCAAAGTCATAGTTCAATTTTGATTTATTTCATGAGGTAACTTTCCTAGTTGTCGATAAACTAGTTGGTCCTCAATTTGCTTTTTAGTGCAATAATTCTACCTTACATAAGAAGAATTATTGCTTTTTTCAATATTTTGTTGAATGTTAATTAATTCATGTAATATCTAATACGCTACCGGTGATTAGACCATTTTAAATGTGTTTTTATTAACACTAGAAGTATATTGGTATTTACGAACGATAATTCAACGATACCGACTTATAGACAGAATTCCATTTATTTAATTTTTTAAAATTTTTATATGATTTTTAATACGTTCCGAGGATTGTAGTAAGAGAATTCAATCCAGTTTCGAACTGATGAGCTTATGATTATGAAAAACTCAATCTTCTCATCAGGCCGCGGCGACTGGACTGATTATACCACAATTTACATTCTATATATAAAGAATGTGCTGTGCGTTAAATACTAGCGAATCGTACTAATACAGATGAATTCTCTTACAATTTTTCTTCTTCACAATATTCACACAGCTCTATTTCTGTGTTCGCTAAATTTTACTTTATTAATTTTTTTGTTGAATATTAATTAATTCATATAATATCTAATATGCTACCGGTGATTAGACCATTTTAAGTGTGTTTCGATTAACACGAGAAGTATATTAGTATTTACGAACAGTAATTCAACGAAACCGACTAATAGACATAATTCTATTTATTTACTTATATGATTTTAATATGTTCCGAAGATTGTAAGAGAATTCAATCCAGTTTCGAACTGATGAGCTTATGATTATGAAAAAATCAATCTTCTCATCAGGCCGCGGCGACTGGACTGATTATACTACAATTTACATTCTATATATACAGAATGTGCTGTGCGTTAAGTACTAGCGAATCGTACTAATACAGATGAATTCTCTTACATTCTCTTACCCTAGACAGACTGTGGTTTAATAAATCCGATTTATCTAAACTAGTTAACCTTTCTATGTAAAAACAAAGGGATTAGCTAAATCGAGGTTGACAAACTGCGGCTAATCTCGAAAAATAAACAGTTAAACTTTAAATATTTTATTTTATGTAACACCAAATACCATCAGCCGAGTTTATCGCATCGCCAGAAATGGTATGTATTAAGAATTTAATTTGTCTGTCTGTAATCAATTGATTTTTTCGGCTTTTTTATAGACAAATATATTAATTGTTCATGGCAATCCCAATATTTTCGATTTGATAAATCAGAAAAATAAAGAGGCCAATCCCTCGTAACATCCCATTCCCCCCTCCCGTAATTTTAGCCCAAGGCCCAAATAGTTATACCAATGTATTACTCTGCAAAAATGAGAACCCTGTAGGAGTTCTTTATGTTGGTAGTTTGGTTTTGTACTGAAAAGTGTTTCTACTCATCAGGTAACTACGACCAAACTACAAAAATTCCACTCTAGTCACTTACATTAAGTATCTGGCCAGAACGTACTGACATAGCGAATTATTATTCACTACATCAAATATAAAAAACCCATAGAGAAACCTCTTTGTGTGTGTATTATGCCCACACGAATATATATTAAGAATTTAATTTGTCTGAAATATATTAATTGTTCATAGCAATCTCAATATTTTCGATTTGGCAAATCAGAAAAATAAAGAGGCCAATCCCTCTTAAAATATCTACTGAAAAACAACAGTAGAAATATCTTTTCCCCTCCTCGTAATTTTAGCTCAAGGCGCAAAGAGTTGACATAGCGAATTATTATTCAACAATAAAAAAAAAAGCCAGTACGTTCTGGCCAGATACTTAATGTAAGTGGCTAGAGTGGAATTTTTTGTAGTTTCGTCGTAGCTACCTGATGAGTAGACCAACTTTTCAGTACGAAACCAAACTACCAACATAAAGAACTCATGGAGGGTTCTCATTTTTCCAGAGTAATACATTGGTATCTTTGGGCCTTGGGCTAAAATTACGGGGAGGGAGGGGAAAGATATTTCTACTTTTTTTCACTAGATATGTTACGAGGGATTGTCCTCTTTATTTTTCTGATTTACCAAATCGAAAATATTGGGATTGTCATGAACAACTAATATATTTGTCTATAAAAAAGCCGAAAAAATCAATTGAAAAATTGTATTTGTTTAAAATTTGCGATTTTCTCGAGAATTAAAAATAAATATCAATTTCGATTTCGAGAATAAATTCTACATATTATGGTACGAGAATGTCTGTCAACCTTAGGAATTGGTAAACTCTACTTTGAAGAAAGTTTATTGAAGCAAATAAGGTCATCTTCATGTAAACTGACTTAAAAATTGAAGTGAAGCACTGTAAATCTACATTTAAAAATATTATATTTAAGTAAAGCTTTTCGTTAGATTCACCTTGTGTCTAACCTTAATAAGTTTTTAAGAATAAATATTTTTATTAAAATAAAACGTTAAGAAAAAGAAGTCAAGTGTTATTTATGTACACAAAATAATATAAAAAAGGCAACGATAAAAGATTTATATCGAATTGGCTTCAATAATAAATTTCTTTAATCGAATTTATGTATGTTATTAATCGATATTGAGGCACGTGTGATTTTATTTTACTGCTTATCTACTTGTTTAGCTTTCACGTTTAATTGAATTCTCTAATCTTTTCAATACCTTGTGCCTTATCCTAAATTCCTTATCAAAATCTTGAAAATACATGTTGAATTTGATAACGTGAAAATGTTAAATTCATAATACAGTTTATTTTTAAATGTTTATATGGTGAACGATGTATATGAATGTAATAACACCACAAAGAAATTGTATCGAAAGGTAAATGGGCCTAAAAGTTTACTTATCCATCCAACTAAAAACGCGATTTTAACGATTTCAATCAATTTTTAACCATTAAACTTTTAATTCACATTTCATTTAAATTTAATTTACGCGGCCATTTTTAATGTGTAAAACGGGGTGTTTTTGTGTCCCTCTCATACCACGTTTATACCAAGTTGAATAAAAGTATGTAGCTAAAACGTAGCATGATGTAACTGCAAAGTACAATACTTTAATACATAACATATTAAAGCCACGTACTTTGCATTGACATCATGCTATTTTTTGCCCCAAAATTTTATGCTACTTTGTGAAACGTGGTGTTAGTTTTATAATAATTATGGGTATTTTATTTTACTCATTCCGAATATACAAAATATTCCAAAACTGATATTAGTCGTTGTTTTATTCATTCTTCGTATTCTAAACGATTCTTTATACTCCGGAATATTCAGAATGCAATCTTCTCAATCTACATCAAAAAGTAGAATAAAAAGAGTATTCTTTCATATTTCAAATATATGCCGTTATGTTCAAAATTAATTAATTGACTTTCAGATTGTTTTATTAAAAATATTTAAAATAAAACGGGGGTTACGATGTTTTATTTCAGATAGTTTAAAATGGATCCCAGGTGATATTCGATGCTTAATAAAATTATACACAGAATATTTCACAAAATTCGACCGCCAACTAAAAAAATATTATGGAACGAGGTTGCTGGTAATTTATTTTACCCTCTTAATAATTTATAATATGTATGTATTTATGCAATTTTATTTTTAGAAAAATTATCTAAGCTACGCCAAAAAAAGTAAATAGTGAACAGTGCGACGGGAAGTGGAAAGGTTTAAAACAATGTACAAAAAAGTGAAAGACAAGTGGTTAACGCTCGAACTTTTAAATAAAATACCAGAAATAACTCCTGCAATCTGTTTCAGCGGTCAATCAAACGGACTCGTCTGGGAAGGAAACCACAACCACTTCTTTACTACCAGTCCGATATATATACATATATAAGTAGTGAGAGTGGCGAGGAGTGATCCTAATGGCATTCATTGTAGTGTATGTAAAAGCTATTTTAATGTTGACTGTATCAAATGGACGTCTGTGGTTATTCTTAGCAAAAATATTTCCTGAAAGTTTGCTAAGTGTGCTCAAAATTCTGTGAATTTAACTAATGAGATAACGTTAGAATCTCAGCTAAGTGATATTAATGTTATCAAAATAAAACAAAGTGGTTTAAGAACATCATTGAAAACTATCCCAACACAATATGATGACTTTAAAACTTCCTTGGACTCATTCGAGAATATATGTGTAGAGTTACTGCAATTAAAAAATGTTTTTGATGTAAGATAACTGCTTAGCAGGCTTGAAAATTATGCATACGCCACGAACGTTGGAATCAATGGTGTGCCAATAAATACTGATGAAAATTTATTTGATTTGACCAAACAAATTGGGAATTTACTCAAGTGCGAACTATCAGATAATAATTTCAAATATATTCATCGAGTACAGTCTAGAAGTTCAACTAAACCAATTATCATGAAATTTTCATCGAAGTTTACCAAAAAGAAATTTGCTTCCAGAATACCGAAAATTACTGCTGCTACGTTAGGGTTCTCAGTAGATAATAAAATATATATTAATGAGCATCTACCGATCTGGAAAAAACACCTACTCCATAAAGCAAAAAAATCGAAAAATGAACTAGGCGTTAAGCATGTTTGGTCTCGTTACCGAAATATCTACTGTAAGCCAAATGATGAAATCATTGTTGCAAAAATCGAGTCGCTTGTTTATTTAATTTCGTTAAGAGCAGCTGTATTATCTTATAATCCTGCATTTAATTTGTTTTTGTATTATAATTTCTTGTTACATTTCAGGATTCCATAACATCACATAAATTTCTTTTACCATGAATTTAAAGTTATATTACCAGAATGTTATGGGCAAGAGATCAAAATCAAAGGACATTAGACTAGCAGTACTCCAAGGAGACTGTGCGTTGTGGGCTGGTGTAAATTCTATTGAATTTTTTGAACCTAATTATATTGTGTTCAGAAATGATCGCAAGGAAAGAAGGACGGTGGTGGATCGTTGGCTGCCATTAGAAGTAGTTTGAATTCGGTTGCGGTTACATCTGGTCAAGACACTTTTGACCATGTCTGGGTCGAACATATCTTCCTAATGGAGCATACAACACCAGACATCAACAACTATTTTTACCAGCGGCGCATGTGACTAATTTGCAGAGTAATGCTGAGTAATCATGGAATGCAGAGTAATCATAATCTTTTTTTTTCTTGTCTCGATTTGTTCTCATGCCCTGATGTTCTTATTTTTAAAAAAATAAATATCTTAACTTAAGTTACTGTGATTTTGATATTAAAGCATCGATATGATAGTTACTCTTATTGGTCTTTTATTTTTATATCTTATTATAGTTAGTAGTATTGTAAATAGTTAAAAAATTAGTAGTAATTATGATTACCTATCTTAATTTTTCTTATTATTTTTATTAATAAATTTGTAACTTTTTTTTATTTTTATTTCCGTAATATTGTTATAAAGATTAAGAAGTTCAATTTATATACATTTATTTACTAAATTTGATTAAGACAGCTTATAATTGGATATATCTGTTTGCTGTCCATTATAATAAATAAATAAATAAATATATATATATATATATATATATATATATATATATATATATATATATATATATATATATATATATATATATATATATATATATATCTGTGGCAAATATTTAAAAGGTCATAACTCGAGTTATACCCTTTTTAGTATTATTTCAAATTCGAAATCTCCGTATTCGATTTCATATCATATCAATTTCTTGTAATATTCTGGCAACTACAAGCAACCGTAATAAGCATTTACAAAAAGCAGAATTTAAAAAACTCATACGATTTTTAGTAACTCTTAATTTTAAAAACGTTTTCCTGAACAATGCATATATATATATGTAAACGAAACGACTTTTAGTTATTTTTGAACCTTTTACAGCTTTGTTATAAAAACTTAAACGACTGATATCTTTTATTGTTTTATGAAAACATGAATATTACGATATAACTGTTTAGTTTTATTTAATTTGAATTTTCCACGTAAAACAAAACTATTTAGTTTATTTAATTTTCCAATTTTAAAACACTGTATTTACAAAAGTCGTATATTCTGATTCATATAAAATAACAATTCTACAGTGTTATAAATAAAATAATATCTGCTACATTGTTGATATCTTAAGAATAAATAGGTCAATGTTCACTTACAAAATTTTCAAATTTGTATCTATATTGGAGCTCAAATTATTTCAATAATTATGTACAATTTTGTTGTAATAACTGCTTTATTTTAAAAACCATAAATCAAAACTGTACACTTTCACAATTCTATAAAGATAATTCATAAAATGGAAAAGTTGTAGCACAACAAATCTTCAAACTTCATTTTCATCGAGTAGATGAAATAGTATTATTCGTAAGGTCGCGACCCCAAGTTCATCAGCCACAGAATCTATTAATTCTTTTTCTTTTGCAGTAACATGATGTTGGTTTGAACTATCGGAACAGAAAATACTAATTCTAAATCCCTGCAACCTTCGAAATGCACCAGAAAACCTGCGGTGAGACATTGAGGCCTTACGTTTGGAAATCTTGAGTTATATTCGAGGGCACCTTGTTTTAGGGAATCTTTATCTTTAGGGAAACAGTACACAAAGATGATGTCCGTGTGAAATGCTTAGTTATGAAATTGAATTTAAATTACAAAAGAACCTTGATTGATATTCCGTTCACGATAACGACCTGAGTTTCGGATGATATACTTTTTTTTTATCAATGACAAGGACCACAACATTTAAGGCGACTGATTAAAACTGGCATACGGAATATATGTATGAATGTCAGGTGGTTTTATCCAAATTTTCAATATACATAGTACTTCATATCTGTTTGTTGAATAAAATATTATCACTAGGCACATACTGAGTGTACGGATAATAAATAATTTTTATCTTTTTAACCTAAGATAAAATAACATCTTCAAATATTTTCTTACAAAATATACGATACAGAATTTATTTTCTCCATTATTCTTCTGTGCAAAACATCTTCAGCTATTAATCATTTCCCAATATTTTCGTGACAAAATGGTTTGAAAATAAAATATTTTAAAAATTTAGAAATAAAAGAGGAAAAACGTAAAAATTTATTTCCAAGACGATTTATGAAAATAGGTTAAACATGTTGCACTTGAAAATAAAACAGTTTGATCTTTGTAGTCATTCATCTTCAATAACAAATTAGTTTTAATTAAATTTGATAAATGTACCTACTCGAATTTCTTTGTTATTAGTATTTTATTTGCTAGGTTTAACCCTAATTGATTTGATGGTAAAAGCACTTATGAGATATGACCTTTATTTAGGAGATACAAATTTTTCTGAATTAAACTAGCTATATGCTGGTCTAAAAAGTTCCCGCCATTTTTGAAAGAATATCAACCCGGGCCTAACCTTTCACATCTTTCGGTAAATCTTTTAGCAATCTTTTTACTAATTTCTTTAAAATGTGCATTTTTGGATTAAATAAAGTTTCATAAAAATCATTAAATTAATTAAAATTGGCCCAAACTAAATTAATATATCGGTAAATTTGGTTAAATAAAATGTAAGTTAACATCAAACAGATGCATTAAAAATGCACATAAAAACTACATCGCTTGTAGTTTTTTAAATGTGTTTCCGCTAAATGCACATTTTCATTTTCGGAATGATTCTATTTTTTTATATAAGGATTTAATGGTTTGTGTGTAGTTGTTGAAAATGGAAAGGACTTACTTTTTTTGAATTTATTTAAAAATGTAAAGACATTTTCTTCGATGAAAACCAGATCTACGAAACATATTAAACATGTAAATTAACAAAAATTTTATGACATTAAATTGAATTTTCATTAATACAATTATAAATCAAAACTACGAATTTTACATTGATTCTTATGGGAAACAGGAAAATGTTCACCTCTTGTAGAAAACTTGTATTTCTAACTTATGGCTATGATATACTGTATGTAAGATTTCTACGATGGAGCACAGACAAAATATAATTTAAGGAAACTTTGAAAAGACGCCAGCAAGAGCTTGCAATGAATGTATGTTTTATTTACATCTACATGGCCATAAACCAGTAAGAAAACGATATCAGGCAAGGATTTCTAACTCCTTTTATTTTAGATAGATACAGATTTTGATTTATTATATCATGGAAAATAACATTGCCTAAAACAGAAGTGGCGTTAATTTCAAGATCTATTATGCCAATTTTTTAAAAAAAATTAAAGGATAATATTCAACAATTGAATTCCGATAATAGTGGTATGTCGAACATTTGCGGTTGATTATAATAATTTCATAGGTAATAAGAAAATGTTTTTGTTTAAAAATAATGAATTCCTCGATGGGAAGATATATGCAAGCTTTTTATGCGGTTATTATTTTTGTTTTGAAAAAAGTTAAAAAAGTAATGTAATTGCTATATGTTAAATTGTTGATTTCATCTTTCAACTGATGATTTGCAACTGTATATTGGTGGTAACTTGTTAAAATCGGAGGAAAACGTTAAGCAACTGAATGCAGATCTTACGAATATTTCGTCATGGGCCAAAAATAATGCATTTTCCATTAACCCAACTAAAAGTAAAACTTTATTGCTCACTAGAAATAATTCGCATAATATTGCACCTGTGCTATTTTTGAACATGATATAATCTCATTCGTTCCAACGGTTAATAACCTAGGATTACTGTTGAATTCAAAACTTACTTGGAATGATCATGTAAGTTCTATGTATTTAGCGGCCTGTTAATAATAGTTTATATTCGCTCAGACTAATAAAAAAGTTTTGTCCAGTTGACTTACGCAAATATCTTGCTAAAACTTTAATTATACCTATTTTCAGCTACTGTGATGTGATATTTTCTAATTGTGATAGTTCCTCAAAGCGCTTACGTTTAATAATTGTGTGAGATATGTTTATGGCCTTAGAAAGTTCGATCATGTTTCCGAATTTAAGGATTCAATCCTTGGATGCGACTTGTTTGAGTTTGGATGTTATACAAATGTTGTTTTTATTTTCCAAATAATTAAATCGGGTGTACAATTATATAGGGTGTTTTTATAGAGTAACACAAGTTTAAATCATAATAAAACAAAGAATTATATTTTTAATATCAATGAAACGGGCTTTATTGGATAGACAATTTTATGACATTAAAGTTTAAATATGATTTCGGCCATGTGGCCGCCACCGCTGGCGCAATCTGGAACACCAATTTTCACAAACTGTTCGCAGCATTTGCGGCCGTATTTCGCCAATAACTCTTCGAATGTTGATTTCCAGGTGTTCAATTGTCTCTGGTTTATCGACGTAGACAATTGAATTTACATAACCTCAAAGAAAATAGTCTAATGGGGTTAAATCACACGATCTTGGTGGCCAATTAATTAGACCATTACGCGAAATTATTGTTTCATCAAAAGTTTCTTTGAGTAAATCAATTGTAGCGCGCGCTGTGTGGCATGTGGCTCCATCCCGTTGGAACCACATGTCAGCAAGATTAATGCCAGCTAATCGAGGTACGAAAAAATGTCTAATCTTGTCCCTATACCGCTCACCATTGACAGCAACATTCTGACCATCATCGTTTTTGAAGACATATGGACCAATGACCCCGCCAGCCCATAAAGCGCACCAAACAGTAATTTTCTGTGGATATAATGGTGTTTCGACAAAAGCTTGTGGATTATCCTCACTCCAAATCCGACAATTCTGCTTATTTACATATCCATTCAACCAAAAATGGGCTTCATCGGAGAACAAAATTTTGAATGGAAATTCAACATCAATATCAAATTGATTGATTTGAATCTTCTTCAATGCTTTCCTGTACAGCGGCTATAGCTTCTTCAGTGCATACTGTTCGGCGTCTCACGGGATGCATATTATCATTAAGAGTAAACGTGGTCCGAAAACGATCTATTGTTATTCGAATTAGTCGCTCTAAAGGACAATTATGTACGCCATAAAATGGATGAAGTGCACGATAAATTTGACGAACAGAACCATTATTTTGATAACAAATTTCAACAATTTGCAGCATTGCTCTGATGTAAGTCTATCCATAATGAAATGTCAAACAAACTAAACAAAAAGCAACTATCAAATAAAGCAGTGCTGCCAACTCAAAGTGTTGAACCTATAAAAAAACACCCGTTACTTGCATGATAAATTATATTTTGCTATGTCATTGAGAACTAGGAACGTTAATTTGCCTGTTAGTAGAAATAATGTTTACAATAACTCTGGATTAATAAATGCGATTATCACTTGGAACAGTTTGCCTACAGAATTAAACAATATAAGTTACATTAATAAATTTAAAGAAGTTTATGTTTAAATTGGTAACTTAAAATCAAAGTTCTTGTACATATATTGTAATTAATTATGTTTATATGGCCATTAAGTTTGGATTTTCATTACTTTAGAACAAATTTCAAATTGTCTGTGTGTTTGTGTGTGTGTATGTGTGTATGTTTTTTTGTTTCGGAGGGGGGTACCTTCGATAGGCTTCACATGCGGACCATTACCCAACATGTGAGAGTGTCGGATTCTTACCGACCAAACCCTAACCCCCGATAAACTATGCCGTTCGGCCCCGTGGAAGTACCGTTATGTATTACTTCACGAGGCAGGCTCAGCCTAGGCTGCCTCCAACTCGGCTAGAATTAGCTTCTCGCTACATTTCTGCATCTTTCGACACGTCTCAACTCCTTCATAATCCGTGATACAGACGTTCTTCAGACTCTAGCATAAATTCCAGGATGTTATCTGGAGTTAGCTGCTGTCCAAGTGCACCGATGTGTCTTCTATCCTCGTTGAATCGTGGGTATTCAAATATCACATGCCACGCGGTCTCCAGCGTTTCCATGCACTTAGGGCAAACACAGGTATGCTTTGAAGCAACCATGACCGGTGAGGAACTGGGTTAGGTAATAATCCACTTCTCCATGCCTTCTGTTCACCCACGTCTCTATCGATGGAATCAGGCGGTGGGTCCATCTGACTTTGGTCTAGTCATCCCATCTTCTCTGCCAGGCAGTCATGGTCTCAAACCGTGCTATCCTGCGGTTCTCTTCTTTTGTTCTCTGCTCATGTTGCAGATACATGGTTTGGCGCTCCTTAGCCAGCATATCAATAGGAGGCATCCCCACAAGAACACAGGCAGCATCATCGGATACCGTTCGGTATGCGCACAATCCTCTGGACGGTTGCCACTCTTCTCCTAAAGGTCATCTTCTCCAATGAGTTGGCCCAAATTGGTGTGCCATACAATAGTATTGATGTTACGACGTTAGCAAGCAGAATTCTTCGGCTCATGCGCACTCCTCTTGTATTCGGCATTGTTCGTGCCAATGCCGCGTTCACTTTGCTTGCTTTCTCACTGGAGGTAATGAGATGTGTCTTGTACGACAGTCTGGAATCAATCGTTACCCCCAGATACCTAATGGATTGACTGACTATTTTTTGTTCATCAACCTCTAAAGTTATGCTCTCCATTATTTTCCTGCCAGTGATTAGGACAGCTTCGGTCTTATGCTCCGCTAGCTGCAGATCAGTCGATACTAATAACTGCTGGATGAGTCGGACCGTCCTGTTGCAGATTTCCACGATTTCCTCCATGTGTTTTGCGATAACCACAACCGCGATGTCGTCCGCAAAACCGATCACTCGAGCTTCAATTGGTATGGGGAGTCGAAGCACACCATCGTACATCACATTCCAGAGTGTCGCGCCTAGGACTGATCCTTGAGGGACTCCAGCAGTTACCTTGAATATTTTCGTTCCATCTTCGGTCATATACTTCAGGATCCTCTGGTTGAAGTAGCTCGCAACTACTCTCAATAGGTAAGTCGGTACTTCCATCTGGGTTAGTGCGTTAAAAATGCAGCTCTAATTGGCCATGTTGAAAGCATTATTGACGTCCAGAGTCATTACAGCACAGTACTGTTTCCTACCATGCAACCACCTAGAACCAGCTATTGCCCCCTGCGCCGTATCTACCACGAATTTAATCACATCCAACGTCGAGCGCGCCTTCCGAAAGCCGTATAAATATTCTGCCAGGTCACCCCCTGCAACCGGTCACAAACAATCCTCCGACAAGTCCAACAAGCAGATTGGGCGACAGGAGGACGGCTCTCCTGGTGGTTTGTCTCCTTTCGGCAAAAATACTACCTATTGTTCCTTCCACTTACTAGGGAAAATTCCATCTACTAAGCATCCAGTGCCTGTGTGTGTGTGTGTGTGAGTGTGTGTGTGTGTGTGTGTGTGTGTGTGTGTGTGTGTGTGTGTGTGTGTGTGTGTGTGTGTGTGTGTGTGTGTGTGTGTTGACTATGTTGCGTGTGCCTATATCATTAAAAGTTAAGTTAAATCAAAGCCAAATATAATACGATGTGTATATATATGTATTATTAGCAAACAATAAAATAATCTATAATAAGAAAGGCCATTTGCATTCTTGATATCCAAGGTGACCACGGCACATTACTTTTTTGAGCCTACTGTAACGACTTTGCCCTTGCGACCATGCCGTTATCAGATATCCAAAGTCACCACCTGCAGCATTTGTGGGCTCACGCTCAGTCTGGGGTGTGGGATGGTGGTGGTGCCCTTTTTGGATCTTGATCAGCTGCCTGAACTAACATTACACACACACACACGCTCACAGTTGGAAGTTCATCCCCCGAAATAATAAAAAAAAATTACACCATCATTCTAATATTGCTACATTTCACAAATTTTATTGGACATTATTTTTTTTTTTCTTTTAAGCACAAACAAAATTTAATTTTACTTTACTATTTGTACTCTCTAGAACAATCACTTCCGCCGAATATATTGCGGTTTGGTTTTCTTTTCCTCCTTGGTACTTTTGTACTATAACTGCTACCTGGTGAGCTGCACAGGATTCTGAGCTCTGCGTCCTCTATCGCTATTAAATAAAACAAAAAATTGTTGTCTGCTTTCGCAGATCGTTAAAGAAAAAGAAAAGAAACAAAAACTTATAACCAATTAGACTATTTGTTCAGAGGATACAAATAATTTTAATACAATCAAAAAAAAAAAATATTACTATACTAAACATTAAACTAATAAACAACAAATGGTGTACTCATTACGTATGCGCTCCTGATAATTATGTGACCCGGTCGTCGTTCCGTTGTTCCAACAATTCTGCTATTTTCCAGTTGGCCGCCCAATAGCACACCAACACAAGTGCTTCTGGATTTTCCCGTTTTTGTTATGATTCTGTTATGGCTGCACCGAAGGCGTATAATTAGCACGTTGCCGGTCTCTTATGCACCCACTGCTGTTTAAACCTGTAGTTTGGTCTGGTTTTTGTTTTTATTTTTATGTTTTGCGGGTGTGGAAATCCGCCACTTATTACTCGCAGAAATTTCTGGACCACCCGTTGCTCGAGTATGCACTCGTACCCAAATTTTATGAAAAAAAAAAATTTATTTTTCACAATAAATTGCCTCGGAAATTCCTACCTATACCGGTGTTATGTAGGTTATTCATACACCGTGTAGTACCGTTTTCCTTTCCTTTGTTTTCTGTTTTTTTTTTGTTAAGTTAACTTTTCACAAAACTTATAATGGCGTGTACGTTTTATTGTTCTTTCATTTATTTTCTCAACAAAAATTCCGTGCCATCACCTTCATCAAACTCAAAATCAACACTGTCCTCTTTTCCAAAAAAAAAATTCTTCTTTTCTATTCCAGCTGATCACCATGCGTGACTTTCCAATGCGGCGAACACCTGCACTACATCCACACACTTCAATTATACCACGGGTGAGATGTTGCAACCATCACGCCCCTCGCCTCGATGCACCCTCGATAGAATAACTCTACTGCTTTGTTAAAAATATAAAATTTTAAAACAATTTAGTTCTAAAATACCGTTATTCTATCGAAAATGCATCGAAGCGAAAAACGTGACGGTTACAACATCTCACCCCAGGTGTGATCGTTACAATCGAGGCTATGTTCAGGGCAATCTAAACTGTTGTTTATTTTTTCTCTTTAGAAATGTCATTATTGACATTGTTTCTATTTTTATAATCAAGTATTGCTGTTCCTGCCAACACAAACGTCGAGTTTTTTTTATATTCGAAAATACAATAATTAAATTTTTTTTTCTTTTTTTCAGTCTAAGTGATTGATCTGTATAACGATTCTATCGTTACACTACTTTCCATCTTTTTCCATCTGTTGCGTTCTTAGCTATTTCAACGACGTGTTGAATAGCGCCTATTATCGATCGAGCCTTCCGAAACCCGTACTGCCTCTTAGTGAGATCTCCAGCCTTTTCCACAGCTTGCTCCAATCGATTCTCTCTAATACTTTACCAGCCGTATCCAACGTGCATAATGATCGGTAGAAAGATGGTTCACCCGGTTGGTTCTTGTTGTTCTCCAACAAGACCAGACGCTGTTTCTTCCATCGTTCGGGGGATACTCCCTATCCGAGACAGGAATTGTATACTTCTTTGAACTAATCAGGTCTGGCTAGGATTGCAGCCTTTAGTGCAATATTAAGGATGTTATCAGGTCCAGGAGCTTTTGAATTCCCAAAACGTTGACACGCATTGGTGAGCTCTGCTGCTAATACCAGCGATATTTCTTCTATGCCAGGTCCTCGAATAATGTCATGGATCATATTATCTTGCTGTGGAAACAATGCAGTTATAATTCCATGTAATATCACTAGGCAGGTGGGAGGCGATTTCTTTGCCTCTTTGAGTCTTTTCATGACAATTCTGTAGGGTGTTCCCCATGGGTCATGGTCCACTTCTTCGCATAGCTCTTTCCAGCATTGGTGTTTCCTCGCTTTAATGACCTGCTTAAATTTATTCCGAGCATCCAGATAATTGCTATATGGCTGTGTGTTTATCTGTGCGCGTGTGGTGTGTAGTGTGTGTGTGTGTGTGTGTGAGTGTGTGTGTGTGTGTGTGTGTGTGTGTGTGTGTGTGTGTGTGTGTGTGTGTGTGTGTGTGTGTGTGTGTGTGTGTGTGTTTGTGTGTGTGTGTGTGTTGACTGTGTTGCTTGTGTCTATATCGTTAAAAGTT
This sequence comes from Tipula vernalis, assembly GCA_958295665.1. Lineage (NCBI taxonomy): Eukaryota > Metazoa > Arthropoda > Insecta > Diptera > Tipulidae > Tipula > Tipula vernalis. The sequence continues at coordinate 193,056,543 of OY282559.1, forward strand.
AAGTTAAATCAAAGCCTAATATAATACGATGTGTGTATATATGGTATTATTAGCAACCAATAAAACAATCTGTAATAAGAAAGGCCCAGGTATTTAACCCAGGCCCAGGTGCAAAACAAATCGCTTAATTATTTATAATAAGCCCAGAGTTTGTAGCATAACGCAAATTATTTCTGAGTAAGCATTGAACATTCGGCGTTTCTTTATTTTAGTTGTTTTACACGTTGAAAAACGAAAAGTCTTTTCTATTTTGAATAACAATGAAAATTTAAATCTATTTTCAATATACTATTCGCATTTTTAAGAAATTGTTTTATTTCAAAAAACTACTGAGATCCAAATCTATAATTTGGGTTGGGGTACTAAATCTTGATTTCCAAAATCTTGGTTTTTATAAATTATGGAAAATGGTGATTTCGGTTACGAAACTAAAATAACTAAAAATATAAGTTTTGAAAAATGGGGAATTTAATATTTAAATAAATATAAATAAAAAGAGAGATTAAAACCGAGATGTTGTAAAAGCATGATTTTGAAACCCAAAATTTCAAGGCGCTCCTAAATAATTTTGAAATCCATCCCAGTTGGTTTTTCGATATCTGGAGATTATTTTCTATTTGGGTTTCGACATTTGGATTCTTTCAAAAATTTTGATTTTTGAAATATTATTATTGTTAATTTTAAGTTATTCTCTACTGTTGTAAATACCATATGTCTTATAAACAAAAACTTCGGCTTGTACATTGAATAAAACATTATTATTATTATTGTTATTATTATTATTATACTTATGTACATAATACATTACGTACATAAATTGCATAATTTTAAAAACATTTTTCAACAATTTTCAGAAAAATATACACGTATACGTATTGTACCAACTCTTTTACCTGCAAAATTTCAACAATCGCCCTATTGCTGATTCAACTTCAATAGATTTTCCGTGCTTACTTTGATTTCTTAAATTAGGTGATAAGATTTTATTTATTTTAATAATCTGAAAATTATTAACCACATCACGAAAAATTAAAAAAAGTCTTCCCAATTATTTGTGAATATATAAACGAACGATAGACGAATCAAAGGAGAACAGTAAAGGTATATATATATTCTATTAAAAATACATAGCTTCAATTTAATGATAGTGATAACAACTAAAAATGATTGTTGAGATGGGTGTGTTGTCATCGTCATTAGTTAAATGAAATATGACATTTTCACCGTACTAATATTAAATTTATATAATCTTGTTTATTTTATTTAATAAGCATGCTCTGTACTTAAGAAATTATATTAGACGTTCTAGAAATGTATGATCATAAATTTACATCTTAAGTAAATGAAGGTCCTGGCTGGAATACAAACCTAACATTCAATTTTAACAATCTAATTAAATCATTTTTGTAAATATTTAGTTTTCTTATATTCAAATTGAAGATTATTTTTTAAGGGAAGATCGACCCGAAAATTTTCGGTCTATAAAATTGTTTACCAAAATAACGACAAAGAAGATTTTTTAACTTGTTGTTACTGTGATAATAATTTTCTAGAAGTATTTTTTGGCGTAAAACCTGACGTAAAATGAAGTCGTCCAAATTGCCACAGTTTTACACGTTACAGCATAGTAGAATTTGACGAAAAGATGAGCAGATGGACTCGGGAGGGGTTGCTTGTTGTGATAAACTACCGCTTAGGATGACCACACTTTATTTAAGTTGGGTGAAACGAAATGGGGGAGTGGGGGGGGGAGGAACAAAATTGCGAACATAAAAAAAATAAAATGATTAAATAATAATAATAAAAATAAGGAAGTGAAGGATGACTCACTATTTTCCGCTTGGCTCTTGTGGATTTGCTTCCTGAATTGCCCCTCAAGTTACCACGGCACCATTGACTCGTTCTTCACACAGCTCCTGCTTTCGTTTATTATACTTCTTTTTTTTTGCTTTATTTTCACTAACTGTTTTACTTTTGTTCTTTTGTTTATTTTTATTTATTTTAAATTTTCACTATGGCCTGTTTTACTTTTTTTTGTATTTTACTCTTTTTTTTCTGTTTTAATAAATGTCCGTTTCACTTTTATTGACACACTGCCAACAATTACGCCCCGCACAAACGAACAAATAAAAAAAAACAACCACAATTTAACGGGGTTTAAGTAAAAGCTAAAATGACAAACACCATTCCATATGGGTATGTTACACAAAGTTTTATATAGTTTTTTTTTCTTAGATTTTATACATTATAAAATTAAATCACACTCACACCAGAAGCTTATTAATTTATACAAAAGAAAAAGAAAATATGAGCAAACAAACATAAACTCTTAATAACTTTTTTTTTATTCCATTATTATTTTTAATTGGCAAAACTCAAAAACAATTACCGTGCGAGTATGGCCAATACATTTAACGCCTTTACTTGCTTAATTTACCAAAAAAAAACTATAGAAATAATTTATTTCTTTAGGTCCGTATCTCAACCTCACCAGTTGGTTGTCCAAACTTAACTGACCCCGTCGTCGTTCAAAATTGCCCATCACTGATATTACCATTTACTGCCATTGCTGCCCTCTTTGATACAAAACGATCGGAATTCATTTATTTTTATTCAGCTATCTAATGGACAGTTGCCCATCTTGCACTCAAAATCAGATCATGAAAAATAAAGAAATTCAGGCGCATTACCAATTTAATTTAATTTTAGGTCGTAAATATTTTTTTCAAATAATTATATTGGAGCAACAACAACAACGACGTATAAATAACATTTCTTGCCCAACCGAAACACTCGCTGATTGATCCCCAAATGGCAGCCTCTCCCACGCTGCTCTTAGCCTCGTACCCTACCGTACGGCACGCTACAACAGTTGTTCTAACCTTTCGCATTATTTCTACGACCATTCTATAAATATAAGCGGCGCCACAGGCTGCCCAACATATTTTGTATTAGCTCAATATCATGTGTCGACCCATGGGCTTAGCCTATTTCTTGAAAAGAAAAAATATTGATTTCAGGCCTTTAGGGAATTTCTAGTTTAATGGCCATTAATGTCATATGATATGATAAAAAATTTCCTAATTTTCGGTTATCTCGGAATTATTTGGGGAACTGGAAATAATTTCGTCTTTCAACAAACTACAATTAATAAAGTATTTTTATTTATAATGAGCCAATTCTTTATATTTAAACAAATTATTTTTTTTGGTATAGGGCTATTCATTTTTGTAGATTTAAACTTGAGCTTTCAATCCCAATTCGGGATCATTATCAAAAGCATAATGAAATTATTTTCTAAATGAGTTCCTTTTTATATAAAAATTCGACATAAAACAATCAAACATTTGTTACTAAAAACCGATTATGGATGACAACGATCGTATTCATATTCGAAACAATTTTATAAATATTTTGACAAATTACAAAAACAGCACAAACATTCATAATTTGACACCAAAAGAAAAGAGAATTATGACATACGTAAAACAAACGAAGTCGTTTTTGAAAGACAATCCGGACATTTTAGTGACAAAAGCAGACAAAGGAAACGTAACGGTTTTGACATTAAAGACGGACTACACGGAAAAAATGTATGACTTACTCCGTGACACCTCGATGTACGTACAAATTTATAAAGACAATTCTACGCCGATACAGACAAAAATTAACTCAGTAGTAAAAGAATGGGAGGAATTTGGCAATATCGATTTGGCGACAAAGAAGAAACTTACAAATTATACAGCAGTGATTCCAAAATTATATGGATTACCTAAAATTCATAAACCCAATGTACCATACAGACCAATTATATGTTCGATAAATAGCCCGACATACTCGTTATCATCATTTTTAGGCAATATTATTAAACAAAGTTTAGGAAAAACAAATTCATTTATTCAAAATTCTGAAGATTTCAAAAACAAAATTAATAACGTTACGATCCCGCCAAATTCTATGCTAATTTCTTTAGATGTTAAATCTTTATTTACAAATGTTGATAGCCAAATTGTACGAAATATTATCAGTCAAAATTGGAGAAATATAAAGAAAAATTCTAAATCAAAATTAACAAAAAATAAATTTTTTACTGCTTTAGATATCGTTTTAAACAATTCGGAATTTTCATTTGATAATAAAATTTATAAACAAACTTTTGGCTCCCCTATGGGTTCTCCCATAAGTCCCATATTAGCAAATTTAGTAATGGAAAATTTAGAAAATTCAGTGTTAAACTCTTTAGACTTTCAACCTTTATTCTACTTTAGATATGTGGACGACATAATTACGGTGGTACCGATAGATAAAATCGATTATTTTTTAGAAGCGTTTAATCAAAGCCTACTTAATAAATAAAGCCTTCATGATGAAAACAAGCTTTTTTAAGGTATCAAAAAATCCAAAAGAAAATGTTTATTCCATAGTTTTTATATGGAGAGATATGACCTCAGTTTATTCAAAATATATTAATGAAAATTGACTCGAAATTAATTTTATTTTGATTCAATTGAAACTATAAACTTTATTTTCCACCTGACTTGGACGATTTTTTCGTGAGCTTTTCCAATTTACGGTAATAATGATAACAAAATAAGATATTTTATATCTGAAAAAGCTTTAAAATAGAGTACATGCATGTAAAAAAGGGATATACGAGTAAATATAAAGGAAAAGGCGCGACGTTTACAATAATAAACATGACAAACAATATAGAAACAAGGTAAACATAAGAGAAATGAAGCAAATACATAATAGGAAGCATATTATCAGATAACAGCTAATAAAAAGCAAAGCCTACTTATACCGATTTTCCATCGTCATAGTATAATAGTATAATAGTATTATACTATTATACTACGACGATGGAAAACCGAAGTTGATAGTATAATAGTATAATTATAATATTTTGTTATACTAGCTATCAAAAATATAATAGGTAGCAAATTGTGTTTTTAACATTGTACATTTATCTGACAGTGTATTATTTTGACAGTTCACTAAATTCATTCGATTATTTTTTTTTTTTTTTTTTTTTTTTTTTTTGTGGTATCTGCATAGTGCACACATTTTATTAATTTTTTAAAAACACAACTAATGCGTATGCTTGGTTATTTTTAATAGTTTTTTTTTATTACGAATACACGTTAAAATTTTCAAAATAGGAATTATACCTACGTTCACATAAAAAAAAATATAATTGGTGCTAACTTCGTCGCATGCGATGGAAAACCGACAAGGAATAATAGTATAATAGTATTATACTATTATGCTATTATACTATTGACGATGTAAAATCGGTATTAATAGGCTTTGCTTTTTATTACCTGTCATCTGATAATATGCTTCATATTATGTATTTGCTTCATTTCTCTTATGTTTACCTTGTTTCTATATTGTTTGTCATGTTTATTATTGTAAACGTCACGCCTTTTCCTTTATATTTATATCTCTTTTTTACATGCATGTACTCTATTTTAAAGCTTTTTCAGATATAAAATATCTTATTTTGTTATCATTATTACCGTAAATTGGAAAAGCTCACGAAAAAATCGTCCAAGTCAGGTGGAAAATAAAGTTTATAGTTTCAATTGAATCAAAATAAAATTAATTTCGAGTCAATTTTCATTAATATATTTTGAATAAACTGAGGTCATATCTCTCCATATAAAAACTATGGAATAAACATTTTCTTTTGGATTTTTTGATACCTTAAAAAAAGCTTTAAAAAAATATCGTCAACATGGAGGCTTGATTTATTAAGTTGGCTTTGGTTTAATTCAACAAATAATAGAATAAAATTTACTTTTGAAAAAGAAGTGGATAACAAAATTGCTTTTTTGGACATTTTGTTAATTCACGAACCAAATGGCAAAATTTCTTGTAATTGATATCATAAAGATACCTGGTCAGGCAGATATATAAATTTTCATTCTTGGCTCCCCATCACTTATAAAATTAACACTATACAAATTTTAACCCAAAAAATTATAAAGCTTTCCGATACTAAATTTCACAAACAAAATTTAAAAATTCTTAAAGATACATTAGTGCTTAAGCAATATCCCGAAAAATTAATAAAAAATTTAATTTGAAAAACAAGAAATTTTCATAGAAATACGATATCTAGACCAGAAAATGAAATCACAAACTTTTTGGCCATTCCATATATAAAAAACCTTTATGAAAAAATAAAACGTCTGCTCCAAAATTATAATTTCAAAATTGTGGGATGTGCAGCAAAAAGTCTAAATGGAAACATTTTTTCCAAAATTAAAGACAAGGTACCTATAAAAAAAATCAAATGTGGTTTACCAAGTTCGTTGTAGTTGCAACGCTACGTATACTGGTCAGACAAAACAATTTTTGGAAAAAAGAATTTATCAACACAAATATGACACCAACAAAGATCTAAATTCAAATATTAGCGCACTTACACGGCATCTGAAAAATTAAAATCATTCAATCAATTTAGATAACGTCAAAATTCTCGATAAACAAACCAATTTTAGGAAAAGATCGATTTTGGAAATGTTACATATTAAATCAAGTACAAATTCAATTAATATTGTGGAAGATTATGCTTATATTGGCAACTCGTATGATGTATTTATATAAGTTTTTTGTCTCATACTCATTTTATTTTTATTTAATTGTACAACCTTTCTACATGAAATCGCTTTAGCCAAGAAAAAAATGTTTTTTGAAAAAATTGTCTAGGCTTTGCGTTTCCATGAAAAATCGGTTTTTAGTAACAAATGTTTGATTGTTTTATGTCGAATTTTTATATAAAAGGAACTCATTTTGAAAATAATTTCATTATGCTTTTGATAATGAACCCGAATTGGGATTGAAAGCTCAAGTTTAATACAATTAATAAGAAAACTAAATAAGTATTTGATCATATTCATCCTTTCTTATTAGTTAAAATAAGATAAATCAAATTTAAATAAGCAACTCAACAGTCGATAACTGTTAAATAATTCAATTTACATTTACACAAAAAACGTGAAATAAAAATAGTATTCGAGCAGCGAAAAGAGAGCACGACATGAATTTTGGTCGCCTCATGAGTCAGAGGTGTGAGAATTACCGGATCGTAATGGTATTAGTTATTGTGTGTGTGTTCGACTGAACTTTTATTCTTCATGCTCTTCTTAGTTTTTCGTTTCGTAATTTTGTGGTGTTTGTAGAGATTAGTAGTGCTGTAAAAATTGTTTTCTTCCGTTTATTATTATTTTTTTTTTTGTGAATAAATTAATAATTTTAAATTGTATTGAAATGCATTCGCATATCGTGTTTTTGTATTACGACCGCAAACTGAACACAAAGCGGTATAATGAGTATTTATAAAAAACAAAATAAAAAAATGAATTTCTTTAGTTTTAACTTAATATTTTGGTTTATTGATTTTTTAATAATTTATAATAAAAAACCGATTTATTATAAATTAATAAAAAATTAATAAACAAGCATATTAAGTTTAAATTAAAGAAATACATTTTTTTAATATACAATAATAGAAATTTACTAAAAGTAGAATATTCAAAAAATACTTACCATATTGTTTGAACAATGAACAACGCAGTATTGTAAATTCTCTTACTTCATAACAAGTGAGATCTACTCACCCGCGAGCATAAGCACCAAAAAATTTGAACCGATTTCAACCGATTGGCTTACTTTTGATACTTACCGTCACAAAACGATACAATAATACAAATAACGTCTATGACAGCACACAATAACAAAATGTATGTTATACGCCTTGTACGTATACAAAATTCTCATGAGGCAGTGAGGAATTTGGCGAGCAAAATTCATGTACATGAGAATGTTTATTCATTACAATGTCAAAAACGACAATGAGAAAATAATTACCACAATATTCAAGCAAACACTTATTGTTTAACTTTTAAAATTTTACATTATAATATGATATTTATGTATACTTGATGTTTTCAATGTTTGATTTAGTATTCAAATTTCCGTCTGCTAAGCTGCTTTAATCGCCGATAATATCGCTTGCAAATAAACTTAGGTACACTTTCACTAAACCGAAATGAATTTTTATGCATATCGGTATCAGATTTCAATGATTTTTCCAGTATAATTACTCAATCTAAATATCCCGAAGAAGGGAAATTAACTATTATTTATAATTTCAATTTATGAAAAATTAATTCTCCGGCAATATCCGGAATACCCTAATGTTGCAAATAGATATTTTTACAGTTGTTAAACAACATGTTAAATATAATAAAATTGAAATTATTAAGAGTTTACATATATAGTATGTATTGTGAATAATTCGCTATGAGAAACCGCACACTGCAGATTATTCATTAGCCGACAGTATGATCGAGTTGACAATCTCTAAGAGGCTTCCTGTCGGCCGAAATAACAATCTGTAGTGTGCGGTTACTCTATTACTACAACTACATGGTTGCTTTCCGTATGTATATAATATAAATAGTCTATGTAATATTAACAACTATTCAGTCACTAGCGCCTGGTGAATACATTTTTCATACTGAGAATACATTTTTCATAATCCTCAATAGATCGAAACTGAAATTGCAAACTCTAAATAATTTCACCTTCTTCATGAAAATAATTATCCGGCTATTGTCCGGCATAACCTAATGTTATTTAAAAATAATTTTATTACCCTTAATAAAAATGCAATACAACATCAATTAACTTGGTGAATAAAGATTTATAAAATTTTGTATTTAAAAATATTTAAAATGTACAGCGCCATTTCATTTTCGTCTTCGTTTTACTTCCATAAATCCCCTAATTACTTTAAACGTATGATTAAATTAAAGTGGGTTGAGGCGCCACAATTTTATTTAATACAACATGAAATTAGAATTTTGGAAATTAAACGTGCGAGTACAATTAACACAAATAGCGTACGAAATTAAAAATCAAAATTGTATGATTAAATCTTTTTTATTGCCATTCACACACTAAAGCAAAATGCTGAAAATTATTGGCTTCAATGTTACCGTTGAATCCATTCAGCTACTAATTGATAAACTCGTATTTTTACCAGCAACAATTTACTAGTATCTGTTATATTAATAGATCTTAAGTCGCTTAGTTGTCCTTCCGGATATAAGTCTGATAATGGCGACTCAATTCTTAAATTCGGTGAAGGTGCTAGGTTTCGAAAACTATTTAATTCACTATTTGTAAAATATACATTAGATGCAATTACATTTAAGCCGCCATAACGTTCGTTGACTATTCTGGCGCCTTCTTCAATAAATGATGAATCAAATCGATTGCCAAATAACATTCGACAAACGTCATGAAAGAGTGAGGCCGGCAGATGTCCAGGAAATAGTTCAGATGAAATTTCGGTTGTACGAAATGTTGAAAATTCAGTACATAATTGCCAATACCACTGACGAACACCGTTAGGATACGCCATTATTGAATTCCAGTTTGTGCTTCGTAAGCTGGGGAATATAAATTGATAGTTCACCATAAGGCAATTGTCTCCTCGAATCTCCGAACGCAGCCAGGCTCCTAATGCAGATATGTTACTTTGATTTTCTCTAACAGCAATTCTATCACAAAACTGGTTAATAAAAGCATTATTTGATTGTCGCAGAGCTTTATCAATTGTTTCTAGTAGATATCCTCTAAATATGGCGACATCTAATATATTACGCGTTTCAATTGGAAAACACAACAAAAATTCTCGTTCTATTTCCTGAGTGTTATGGGTAGAAATTAGGTCATCAATGTGCCGCGTTGTTTTTTGGAATTGTATAAAACAGTTTGTACCTCCAATGGAACTCAGTGTTTCTGCCAAATTATTGTAATAATCTGAATAGCCTGGAAAGACAGACTGTAGTCTAGCGTTTGATGCCCAAACACCATCAATTAATGTTGGAAATGTTTGTTTCATCCAAACAGCATATGTTGCACCAAAACCATCACCCCAGAGAACAACTTTTGATTCAGTAAAATTCGCTTGATTTTTAAAGTGTTGAATAAAATTCGCTAAATCATACAATGTTTGATTATGTAGTAGCAACTGTAAACTCTCGACCGATGTATCGCTGTTAACAACACAATATTAATTAATTGTAACTCGCATTTATTTCACAATGCAAACTATGTACTTACAAGGTTGGTCGACTTTGTCCATAAAATCTTGGTTCTAAAGACAGCATTAACGCTCTATTAATATTTGCTATATCGTACATTAATCCATGCCTTAACCATTGCAAATCGACAACATTTTCCCCACTGTTGACAAATATAAATATAGGGCCATTCGGTATTGTAAATTCTTCATTGATAAAGTAACGCTAAAAACAAACGGATTAACGGTTGAATTATTAATAATTAATAATGGTTGAATTAATAATATTATAAATTGTAAAAATTGTAAAAACCTTACATTTAACCATAATTGAGAATTGATTTCGAAATTATTAGTTCTTTGTGAGACCCATCCTGTTTGAACTTCAGAATGAGTTATTGCCAAATAAAATATCAGAATTAGAAAAATAAATAGATTACGGCACATATTGATTAGAGACTTGTACAATTAATGAGTGTATTTTTAAAATTAAATTTCGTGGACACTTTTATCTTGCCTTGATAAGAGTTGTTAAATGAAGTAATCATATTTTATCAAAATGAACCGAATAATTTTTTGTTTAAACAAATTAATTAAAAAAAGTAAATTCCAATACCATATACCTTGAGCACTTATACTTCGGAACAATAATAATTTCAATAGACCTTAATAATATCATCGACAAACAAAGAGAAAATACAAAGTAGGAATTACGTCACTAAACCATATATCCCTCAGGACGTAATCTCCGTTTAGGTGTTCCAAAAAGTTTTGTGCAAAAGTCAGACGATTCATTTAAGCTGTTTCTGTAAGCTCTTGAACTTTTTGGATTTTGTATGGACGATAATTTAAATTTCGAATGATTTTATGTGTACTTGTACGGGAAACTTGGGCAACACTGAAAAGTTTTCGAATAGATATCCTTGGATTGTCTCCAATAAGAGAAAGTATCCGCTTTTTATTTCCGGGAATATTTATTGATGCAGGTTGACCTACATGTTGATTTTTAAACGTACCAAATATTTTACATTTCTTAACCAACCTAAATATGACAGATCTACTGAGCGATACTTGTTGAAATTTTGCTTGAAATTACCCTTTATTTCCTTAATTGATTATCTTCACTCATAAATTCCTTTATAAAGAAAATTTTTTATTTGTTTGAATATCTCATTTTGTAATGTTGTTCGTATAATTGGAATGAAAATACAGTACTGATTTTTAGTAAATGATAAAGCAAATAATTAAATTAAAAATGAGTGGAATTTTGGATAGGACACCATCTGTATTTATAACCAATCGGATTTCTTATTTTTTACATTTCAACTAGGTATTACCAAAGAGTATATTACAATAAGATGACTCATTTAAACCGTTTGATACTTACCTGACATTTATAGAAAATGTAAAAGTAAAAAGAGGAATTCTTTCTTGTTTCTTACTCAATGTTTGGACGGAAGCGCGAGTGGGAAAATAATATAAAATCTATTTAACAATAATTAATTTAATTATTATAATATACCAATTAAAAAATATATACAAATAACATACAAAACATATAAAAACAGAAGTGTTAGAATATCGTGTTTAATTTATTGGATGTGGCGCAATATATGCGTACAGTACATTCAAAATAAACCAAGCCCAAGGGCACGATCTGTTTACTTTATTTCTATGTAAGAGAAGTTTCTATTAGAAACGTTCTTTTCTATTTCTTCATTATACATATTGCATTTATTTTTAAAACCAGCACAAACTAATTTTTATTACCCCAGGCCACAGGGATAGATTCCTTCGCTTGGCCTTTTTAAGACGCGGTGTATTACTATGATCCGAGCGGACTCTCTTAGTCTCTTAGACGGCGGGGGGGGGGCCCTCAGAGGAAGCACCAGTCTCCCTCTGTGGTCGGGGAAACATCCATACTCCCTCCTGCTTTTACAGAGGAGATCCCCACTTGTAGGGGCCGAAGCCTCATGAGCTGATAACTAAGTCCTCAAACACCGTACGTATCTTCCATACGATGGCCTTCCACCGAGAGTTCCATAACGGAAAGAGAGAGGAGGATCGTTGTTATTATGGTTTTTAAAAGACATACATATGTTTTATTCCCACGAGTTGCTGGGAAAGGAAAGTCGCCTGTGGGACACCCAGCTTTACCACAGGAAGGCTAAATAAAACTGGAGGAGGCCTAGTATCCAGAGTCCGCAGACTTAGGACTGATTAATCTATCAGCTATCCATCCATCGTCATATGCTGTTCCACCTTAGATTACGGTTTTTGTGAAGGATTTATTGTTTAGCGCCGTTCTTTACTCTGTGCCGATTGGCAACAGGTACCAGTGGTACCAAGTTCTAGAGATCACCAAATTTACCCGTTATTTTGAGCAAGGTTGTACTAGGAACAAATTTTCATCTTTCAATCTGGCAAATCACAGACTCACAATTAATAACTGAAACCTATTGTACAGCAATTAAAATCGCATTCGCTATTTTTATCTTCGACCTTTAATAATTAAATTCAGTTATACATCTCTAGTATACAGTTGAAAATCTGAGAGAATTCTCCGTTCAGAGAGCATCCATAATATTCAAAATTTCTTTTCTTGAAAACTGTACCGTTTGTTTAGATCACATTCTGTGAGCAACGTGAAAATTGGCTGATACATTTCCTTACTCAGTGCTTCAGTATGAATGGAGCCTCGCTGTGTACCATTCGAAAATGCAAAAAAAAATTAAACACAAGCAATAATACAAAATCAGAATTAATTTCAATAATATTTTGTGACCACTTCCTTGAATATCGCACCTCCTTGTTACATAGCCTTTCATTTTCTTTATCTCATAGCGCCTATCGCCTCAACTTCCTCAGCCCGAAAAGCGTGATATTATTTTCAAGGCCATCCCATAATAATTTGCCAGTTTGATTTATAAACGACCTTTAAGTGAAGAAAATTTATTATTCAGAAATAATACCTTTAAATTGTGCTTTTATTAAAGCAATTCACACATGATGTATCGATCGACATGTCTTTGAAATTTTAATCATTTAAATGTTGTAAAACATCAGTGATATAACTTATTTTTCAAAGATTACTACTAGTATTTTATTTTTAAACGATGACGGTATTATTTGCCACCATTGGCACTATTCTGGTTTTCCCGGGGAATTGCGAATTGGGAATTAATTTATTGTTACTTTTTAGTGTATTTTGGTTTTCTTTTTTTCCAAAAAAAAATTTTCCCTAAAAATTGACCTGGGCGTCATTTTTTGTCAAAACATGACCAAAATACCAATCGCTCAGTGCTTTGAAAAAAAGAAAACCAAAGTACATTGGGTGCGTACACTGCGCAACAAAATATTACAAAAAGTTACATTTTTTGACACCTTGTCGTTCACTGACCACCAAGGTGTGACAGTATATTATGACAACTTGGTGTTCATTGCATATGTTGCCGTCGACACGATTGACAGAAAATAACAACATGGCGTTCACTGCGTTTTAAAGTTACATCGACTGACACCGATGTTTATTTGATATTTGTAACATCACACCACACCGACAACAATTTTTGCAGTGAACGCAACCACTAAAAAGTAACAATAAATTAATTCCAATTCACCGGGAAAACAATAATAGTGCCACATAAGGGTATTTTAGATAAACTTCGAAATTACCTAATCATTTTATCTTAAAGACGTGTTATGGTTTCTATCGATTGCTGAATAATATTCAACAAATTACCAATGCTCGGAAAGCATATTTCGAGCGCTAAGTTTTGGTTTTGAAAATACTTTTTCAATCGGGTTGAGCACGGGCGAGTAAGGCGAGAGAAAAACTAAATGATGGCCTGACTGATCCACAAGCTCACGAACTTCTTGCGTCTTATTAATTCTTACGTTATCAAGCACCAACCAAGCATTTATTATAGATAAAGTTCGGAGTTTTGTAAATAATTCATTAAGAAATTCACAAAATATATTTGAATTAACTGACGAGTTGCCAATTATTTTGTGATACGGCCTTTTACGGTAGGAACCACTACATGTGCCACCTTATTTATCCGATATCGCGCCTTGGTTCGTCGAAGGTGGTAGTTGAATCCTAATTCATAAATAAAGATTATATTTCTCTTGATTGTGGAGCATGTTGCGCGTAATTGGAGTGGATTGTGGAGCATGTTGCGCGTAGTGGATGCTGCATTAAGACGGATACACAACTCAATGTTATCAGTTTCCATAATTTTGTTGCGAATATTTTTCAGCGTAATGCTGGATTTTCTTCTATTAAGCACTCTATTTTATTTAAAATCGTTGAATTTAATGTTCCGATACGTCCGCCACCGCATTTTTTTCGATAATCTCACCGCCATTTTTATTAAAATCTCTATTAGGGGTTTCCAATATTTTATTATAATACATTTCAACTTTCCCCGTTTTTAAATAGATTGTTACTTACAATTAATTTCAATTAGCTATAATTTTATTTATACATCAATCTTTGTGGACTTCTTCTTTCTCGACCTGATCTTTTTATTGTAATTGCCGAATCACTTAACGATCGCCTTTTGCTATGCTGTTCGGGTACTGACACATGAGACTCCGTCTCATTCTCCTTAGAATTTTTGTAATGGCTTGTATCAATAATTGGGTTTCCAGGGTGATATTTGTCCTGTAGTGTTGACAGCCGTAGTTTATTTTGATGACAAAACCTGGTTGAGTTAGTTAACTGTATGATGTAGGTTACCGCCCTAACTTTCTTTACAACGCGTGCCGGTATCCATTTTAGATAATTACCAAATTCGCTTAAGAACATTACTTTCTCTCCTTTTTTTAAATTTTTATAATATGCTTTACCTAACTTATAATTCAACATATTATTATTTTTACAATTTTGTGACTTTTTCTTATTTTTACAATTTAAATCAAAACTAACAACTTTTTTCCTGTGAAGTAAATCAATTAATATTCTTGGTTTAAATGCAAAAATTAATTCCGACGGACTTTTATATGTACTCATGGATGGTGTATTACGATGATGCAATAAAAATTTGTCAATACTTGGTTCGATAGTTAAATTTTTCAATTCTGGATCCAACAATGTTTTGTACAATACCTTTTTAACTGACTGTACATTACGTTCGGTGAGACCATTCGATTGCGGATTATAAGGAGGAGAC
The DNA here is from genome assembly GCA_958295665.1 of Tipula vernalis. Lineage (NCBI taxonomy): Eukaryota > Metazoa > Arthropoda > Insecta > Diptera > Tipulidae > Tipula > Tipula vernalis. The sequence continues at coordinate 193,071,822 of OY282559.1, forward strand.
TTCAATAAACAGATGTTATGTTTTCTTGCAAAATCTGTAAATTCCCTTGAACCAAATGGAGGACCATTGTCAGAAACAATTGTATTTGTTAAACCAAAAATCGAAAATAATTTTACCAATTTATCAATTAAACTAGTTGCGTTTGTTTTACTCATCATTATTACATCTAAATATTTGCTATACGCGTCTATGATCAGTAAAAGGGTATACTTCTGAAAATGCAAAAAATCTATATGTATTCTTTCAAATGGATAGCTGGCTTCCGGCCAAGAGCTTTCTATGACTTCTTTTTTTCTGTTTTGCGTTTGTTGGCATACTACACATTCACTTACTAATTTCTCTAAATCCTTATCAATTCCTAGCCACCACACATATGATCTTGCCACCATTTTCATTTTCACGATGCCTAAATGATTCTCATGTAACAACTTTAACACTTCATCTTTTAGAGACTTTGGAATTATTACTCTACTCATATACAACAGACAATTATTTTCACAAGATAGGTATAATCTTTTTCCGTAATATTCTTTAACTTCACTAGGTATCTCCGTGATTCTATTTGGCCAACTATATTTCACAAAATCATAAACTTGACTCAATATTTTATCAGTTTTCGTTGCCTCCTCTATTTTCTCGAAGTTAATAGGATTTTTATCGGAAAAAAATTAAATAATTTATTAAATCTACTTCTATATTCGTTGATCGCTGACAATATGACTGCCCATCTCTGCAATCTTGCTGCTGCTACTGATGGTGTAGATTTTTTCGGATTGAATATTTCCCTTAATGCTTGGTGGTTACTATGTATTTTGAATGGTAATCCAAAAATATATTTATGAAATTTTTTCACTGCATACATGATTGCCAGTGCTTCTCTGTGAAGCTGCGAATAATTTTGCTCTGCGGGTGACAATGTACAAGATGCAAAAAATACTGTTTTTTCTTGTCCATTTACTATGTGCGATAAAACTGCCCCCACTCCGTATGGACTTGCATCTGCTGCTATAACTATGGGTTTTTCAAGATCATACATTTCTAGCAAATTATTACGGAGGATTAATTGTTTTGAATATTCGAAACATTTTTGACTAGATTCGGTCCATTCGAATTTTACATCCTTTTTCAATAAGTGATATAAAACACGCAACTCTATAGATAAGTTAGGAATAAATCTTCCATAATAGTTTAGTTAACCCAAGATATGCTTGTAACTGACTTAGGAATCGAAGCGTTCACTATAGCTGTAATTTTTTCGGGGTTTGGACTAATGCCTTGCTCTGAAATTACATTACCTAGATAACTAACTTTTTTCTCTAATACTTTAGATTTCTCTAAATTTATTTTTACTTTGTATTCGTTCAAACGACTTAAGACTTTGTGAAGATTAGATTCGCAATCATGCTTGGTTTTACCACCAATTAAAATATCATCAAGATAGCAAGACACATTATTAAGACCTGATAAAATTTGATCCATAATTGACTGGAAGATAGCTGGAGCAGTTTTTAGACCAAAAGGTAAACGAGTATAACGGAACAACCCTTTATGCGTGTTTATTGTTAGTAATTCACGAGAAGATTCTGATACTATAAGTTGTTGGTAGGCTCCACTTAGATCAATCACACAGAAATAAGTACATTTAGCTAAACTAGCAAATATGTCATCAATCCTTGGAATTGGATAATGCTCAGACTTTAAGAACTTATTTATGGTCACTTTAAAATCGACACAAATGCGAACAGATTTATTAGGTTTCACCACCACAACTATTGGACTTGCCCATTTAGCATATTTAACAGGTTCAATGATGTTCTTTTTTAATAACCGTTCTAGTTCTTTTTCGACTTCTACTCTAATCTTAAATGGTACTGAATAGGCACAATGGAATATAGGCTTGACTTCCTCTTCCAATAAAATCTCTACGCTATAATTCTCAATCGGATACTCGGGATTAGGTATAATATTTGGATATTGCAAAAAAATATTTTTATTTAAATGGTTCGTAATTGTATTTACCGTTTGTGTCCGAAAGCTTGACTCCTCAAAAAATTGTTTACATTCCGGTTTTAAAACATTCAACCAAGACCGTTCAATTAATGGATTAAAATCTTTTATTGCATCTATCACGACCAACTCCAGTTTGTACTTCTCATCAATATGCTCGGCCGTTACGTTTATTTTCCCAAGAATTTTAATTGATTCACCTGTAATAGTAGTCAATTTATTATTATATTCTTGAATTTCTAAATGACTAAATGATTTCTGGTACTTATCTATTGAAATTACGGTAACACATGCGCCAGTATCAACTTCCATTGCCATGAGTTTACCTTTTACACTTAACTGCATTATGCATGTCTGATGAACTTGTTTGACTGCATTGATAATTTTTACTTTGTTTCTGCAAACAACTGATGTATGTCCGTACCGATTACACTGGAAACACCTCCATTGTTTAGCTGGACATTGATTTGGATTATGATTCTTTACTCCACATCTTGAACATAGATGCTTAGTATACGATTTTCCTCTATAACTATGACTCGAACTGCGACTTGAATTTGGACTTGGACTTCTGTTCCTAATGTTTGACTGACCTTGACTTCTAGACTAACTTCTACTTCGTTGATAGTTTATTGGTTTACTAACCTTTGACAGACTTTGGCTACAACTGTTGATCGACAATTGTGATTGTGACGACTTATGAATGGCTTTTGTCTCCTTTGCCGACATCTCCATATTTAGGGCTAACCCACAATATGTCGAAAAAGTTTCATTTGCTTTACTTAATAACTCTTGTTGAATTGAACTCGACTTTAAACCCACCATAAATTTATCGGATAGTGCATCATCCAAATAATTTCCATATTTGCAGGATTGCGCTAAACTTTTTAGCTTGACTATGAAACTGGTAATTGTTTCACAATCTTCTTGTACCGCTTGCATGAACTTGAACCGTTCGACACGTTTATTAATTTTCGGTGCAAAATGAGCCGTTAACATTTGGACAATTTCACAATATTTTAATTCCTTTGGAGACTTAGGAATTGAAAGCGACTTCATAATGGTATATATTTCCGATCCAGCAACAATTATAAAATACTCCGCTTTTGTTTGATCGTCCGTTATTTGGTTGACCTTCAAGAAATTCGCCATGCGCTCCTCGTAGTCGACAAAACTTCCGTAATCAACAACAAAATGCTCCATCGTTCCGATCATCGCGATATTTTCCTAAATTACTTGTTTTACCGTGGCTTTGTCTGGATCAAAATCGACACTTTTGTTTTCACTTCCACTTAACGTATTTGCAGTTACTTCACTGCCGCGTTTTTTTATAATTACTGTTAATTTATTATCACTGATACACGTTACGCGTATTTATTGTGTAATACACTATAATTTGTATCCACTCTATAACATTCACACGCGATACTATGTACTCCGGTATATCGTTTCTGTACGCACTTATTAACAATAATTTTTTCTTTACCTCGTCGCCAAATTTGTTATGTACTTTGATTACTTCTCAAATGATTTCAACACGACCACTTTATTTATGACAATTTATTTATTGTATATTGGAAGTCTGTACTTGTTGACTGACTGCCCAAAGATCAACATGCTTTTTGTTATAACATTATTCATTATTTTATATTACAATACAAGTATTTAAATATCTCTTAAATTAGGGGTTTCCAATATTTTATTATAATACATTTCAATGTACAAAGTTTAATAGACAGAAATACATTCTTGAAAATTGATACATGACAAAGCCAACGAAATGTTTCTACGGGCCGCCTCGTTCGCTCTTTACGCGGATCCTATTAGGGAAATGTACTATTTATTATTGGATTTTGCTATGTATTAGCTAAGCAACAACAACAAAAACAGAGACTTTTTTGTGGGTGTTAGTATAGTTGTTCCAAAACCAACAAAAATGTTTATACATAACATAACATAGTATAAACATTTTTGTTGGTTTTGGTTGTTCCCAATATTTTTCTATATCTTGATATATAGATCAGCACCCTTATTCTGTAAAAAATAAGATAATGTATAAACGTGAAAACGGGCAAACTTTGTAATTTTTTACTAAAATTACATTAAATTGTTTTTCGATTCTCTTTTCGTTCACTGTTTATCACGTGTAAACTTTATCTTATTTTTTATAGAATAAGGCTACAGTAGCCTTATTCTATAAAAAATAAGATAATGTTTACACGTGATAAACAGTGAACGAAAAGAGAATCGAAAAACAATTTAATGTAATTTTAGTAAAAAATTACAAAGTTTGCCCGTTTTCACGTTTACACATTATCTTATTTTTTACAGAATAAGGGTGCTGGATTGTTTTGTATGTTCGCTGTAATGGTATTAGCTGTATATAAAATAATGAAAACATGATAAGTCTTTTGCTACGCACATGGAAGATTGAAAAGATATTTGCTTTTAATGTGTGTTGGTGATTTAGTATATAAGAATCTGTTGTTTTTATTTTATTTTGTTATTTCCCCTCTTTTTGTTTTTGTATTCATGTTACAACTATTATGTTCTTAATAAAACATGAACTGTACCAACACAACGAAATTTTAGGGTATTCGACTCAAATAGGTTTTTTATATTTTTGTATAATCAAATAAGTTTTGAGTCGAATTGGAATCCGCCTTATATAATTCATATAGGATGGATTTACATATTTTAGGTATGAGTTATTTTATTTTTTACAGGGTATTATAAAATGCATTAAATTATTAAATTTATTTAATTAATGTGAAAAGGCTATAAATTAACTAAACCATATAAATAAAATGCTAACTTGGAAATGTTGATTTGAGTTGAGTTGTGATTTTGGTTTGCATCTCATAATGACGTATTCATTTATGCATGCCAAATTTCGATTAAAAGATGGTGAACGAGGTGAAATTATGTGAAAACATTTTCGAAAGGCTAAATGTATTGAACTTAATTATTAACTTTATAGAATATGATTGAAGTTTTAGATTGCAGTTTTTCACACGTAAACGTCAATTTTGCTTGTATAGTACACCGATTAGTTTTGTAGGAGAATAATGTTTCAATTTTATTTCATGGATTTATTATTTTACTTATTTTGCAGGGAAATATGTAAATAAACGGAGTAAAAGTTTTATAGATATATTCATATTTATTTTATACATAAAAATAAAAAAAATCTAATTCTTATACAACTAATAAATTTCGTAGTATTTGATTTTTTGTTTTATTTTAATTATGTCAACTAGATTAGTAAATTAAAATATCAATAATAATAATAATTTTTTGATGTCCTAATTTAGATTTATAAAATCCTGAGTTCTGGCATTTAAATTATATTATATACTTTTATAAATAAATAATTAATTTCAACATTATTAATTTCCTTTTTTCTAGATTTGTAGGAAATTGCCGATTAGTTTAAATTTAATAGTATGGTTAAATATATATTTTCAATTTTTTATTTTTAAATCTGGTTGCAGTAGGTAAATAATTAATTAACTATTTACGGGCGAATGGTAACTAATGGAACAAGTGCTGTGAATTTAAATTATAACTTAACAATTTAACATTTTTAAACATTCTTTTAGAATTTTAGCTTAGAAGTGGGAGAACTATCGAACACATTGGTGTCTGTAACCGGGTCGAGTCTGGCCCAACTAATAATCCTATCCTATCCTTCGGTTTTGTTATATGTATATGGGTGTAGTGTGTGCCCGGGAGGCCGGGAGATCCTGCTATAATGCTTGGCCGTACATTCTCAATCTATCAATCAATAAAATGTTAATTTTTGTAATGTGTAATTTATTCTGTTTTGTCCATTAATATATTTTAATTAATTTAGTTTTAAAATACTTAAAGGGATCTCTTTTTTAATTTACTAATAAATGATCCAATTTTCAGAATAAAAATAGTTCTAGAATTAATCATTATTATAGGGATCAAAATTAATCCCGAATTACAAATTTAAATTTTAGTTTGAATCAATCCTCCAGGATTAACAAGTAGTGAATAAGCTGTAGTTTAGAAATTGTGTTGTCCTGTGCTTACTATTTTTACTATATAATTAGTAACAATTTACTCTTATCCTTCGGCTGGGGATGGATAAACTGGTGTACGATGTGTGCTCGGGAATACTGAAGATCCGGTTATAATAATTATTCGTTTAAGTAATTAAATTTGTTATTATGATGTTTATTAATTAAATTTAGTTTTCAGAGTTGTCTGGGAATTTGTATGTTAATTTTATTTGTTGATTCTTAATATACTTATAGTACCTAATTGAATTATTGAATTATTAATAAATCTAGGTATTGTGGTGCTGTAACATTATCATTTAAATCATTTTATATAAATTTTATAAAATAATTGAATTCATAATTATATATTTTCTTTTCTGGATCGGTAGGAAATTGATGATTAGTTTTAAGTAAAATTTTATGTTTAAACGGTTTAATGTTTATGTTAATTCTTGTTGCAGTAAGTAATAATTTTTAATTGGATATAAAAGGACCATTAAGGCGCTGTTATTTTAAATTTTTATTAATTATTTTATCAGGTAATTAATGAAAGACGGATAAGGAAGAAATTACAACATTAATAATTTTTTAAGCCCTGTTTTAGATTTAGGATTTAGGGAGTCCTGAGTATCCGGCCCTGGATTCCAGAGAAATGATCATCTAATAATGTAGTTAGATTGTGTTGTCTTATGCTAACCTATTTGTTATATATTGTACTAATAATTTACTAACTATCAATCACATTGGTGTCTGGAACCGGGTCGAGTCTGTCTCAACTAATAATCCTATCCAATCCTTCGGTTTTGTTATATGTTAACGGGTGTACGGCATGGGCCCGGGAGTCCGGGAGATCCTGCTATTATGCTTGGTCGTACACTCATAATCAATCATAAAAGTTTAATTTCAACTTTATTTTATTTAATTTTATCTTTATTTTGTTATAATGATGTTTTTTAAAATAAAGTAGAATCCGTTTATACCAAACCATGTATATAACGAACAAACGCTTATAATGATCATATGGTTTTGTCATATAGTTGTGTGCCTTGAATTTGCACGAACACTTATTTTTTCTTATACACTACAAACAAAGAACTACGTTTATAAACGTAAACGAATATTTGATTAAAATGAATAGCCGGCTATAGTGAACAAAATTATGTCCCTTTAGTGTTTGCTATAAGCGAATTCTACTGTAATTATAATTATAATTTTAGCTTAGTAATTTTAGATTTTCTTAAATATTTTATCAGGTAAATTATTGAAAGGCGAACAGGGGGAAATTACAACATTAATAATTTTTAATTTAGGTTTAGGAAGACCTGAGTATCCGGCCCTGGATTCCAAAGAAATGATCTTCTAAAAATGTAGTTAGATTATGTTGTCTTTTGTGCCGTTAATTTACTAACTATCGATCGCTTTGGTGTCTGTAACCGGGTCGAGTCTGTCCCAACTAAAAACCCTATCCTATCTTTCGGTTTTGTTGTGTGTAAACAGGTGTACGGTGTGTGCCCGGGAGTCCGGAAGACTTGCTATAGTGCTTGGCCGTACACTCACAATCAATCAATATTATGTAAAGAAACAATACATAGGCAACTATAGAGACAATTTTTTTTATAGGAATACTTGTTGGTTTTGATGGTGTTTTGTATTCATAAGACAACTATATTGTTCTTTGGGCCAACAATATGTTTGTATGGTTGTCTCGTTCGCTCTTTACACGGATTATGTAAAGAAGTGTGCTTTGTTTTGTTGGTTGTTGTGTTGTAATGTACTAACAACAGCAGGTGAGAGAATAGTTTTTGTTGGTTCTTCTGATACGGTTGTCTCAAATGTTTTCCTATTATGTATAATGGTCACTAATACATGCACAAAGCATGATAGGCATACATACAGCATGATATACATGAAGGCAAACGGAATAGGATAAACAAATATTTGTATTTATTTGGTTTGGTTTTCTCTTTCGAAAAATCAAGGAGAAAAGAAAATATTTACTATTTAGTAGGAGCATTAACTTTCTCTTACTATTTCATTTGGTAATTCTATGATGAAATGGAATATATGTACATACAATGGATATTTTGTTTCCATTCTATACAATATATATGATATCTAATAAATGGATGTTTACAAACACGTGAAAATAAATAAAAAGCCGTGATTGACTTTCCCGCCGTTAACCACTTAATTAAATAAATCTTTATTTGATAATTAATCAAAATAAGATTCACCGCATTATAATAAATACATAAGTTGAAAATAGTTGACTAAAGTGAAAAATTAGACATAACCTTAAAAATGTCAGCCAAATCAAAAAGGTATCAAAAGCGTCGAAAAATTTGTAAAACTCCCAGACATTAAACATGTCCAAATAGTGATTAAAGGTCAAAATATAATGGAAAAAGAATTTCGTTAAAAAAAATCAAAACAAAATCACGTTGAAAACTTGTCGTAATTTTCCAACAACAACGGCTTAATAATTTTAGGGCGAATAACAAAAGTAACCGATACCGAGAGTTATGTTAATTTACCAGAAATACATTTTGGAAAAGTTTCTATTGTTCATGTTTCAGAAAGTTATAAAACACAATTGGTAAAATCTGTTGATTCTGAAGCACCGGCCACATACGGCAGTATCCACACGTTATCTGAAATGTTTAAGTTTGGTTAGGAAATCTATTGTCGTCAAATTAAAAATAGCGGTCTAAAATTGTGGAAGTGGTGTCTGTTTGGTTTGGGTTTTTGTGTATTGGGGTTGCGATGGTTTGGCGGATTTGATTGATCTGATATGTGGTTTGGGGTGTGACTTTAGTGTGACTGATTCATTTGCGACGTTCTAATTGTTTTGAGTGCCGGCGGTGTTGTTGGGGAGTTGCGGGGGTTTAGTGTTAAGCTCGCTAGTATGTATAGGTAGGTCGCTGTACAGTTTTGGAATTTATAGTCGCTATGTTTGGACTTACAAATACAATTTGAAATTTCATTTTGTGCAACATTTATGTTTTGGTAACACTAGCTTGGTTTCTGAGGTTTTGGGCACGGCTCCCTGGTGTTTGGAGGGAGGTGAGTGTCGCGTGTGAGTAGGGGTACATGGGGTGCATTTTGGGCTACATGGTTGGTGGGTTTATTTATTTATTTATCAACAACATGGAATAAAGCATATAGCTTTTCTATTCCAACTACTATCTAGTTACAATAGTGTACGGTATAAACTTATAAAATATAACATATAAACAAACACTAATTAGAAATTATTTTTAATAAAATCAAAAACCAAAGATTTAAATTTTGATAAAGGTCTTGCACTTCTAATCTCAACCGGAACCCTATTCCAAATTGTAAAAGTTGTAAACAAGGGTGAGTTATTGTAGACATTGGATCGGTTGGCTGGCAGAATTATGCTGCCATTGCGAATAGATCCAATTTTTATTTTATTGTATAAGTACAAAGGAACCCGATTATTAATAATTTTATATAGTAGTAGCATCGCTCTATAATAAAAGAACTGAATCATTGTGCAGCCGAGCAATTCCTTAAACATTGCAGAAATATGATCATATTTCCTTAATCCGTTGACATACCTCACAATATTATTCAGAGTAACTTGTAGAATATTGCAAGAAATCGAATCACAACTTAAATACAGGAATTCACAATATAATACATGGGGTATTACTAATGATTTCGAAAGCAAAACCCGAATATTTTTGGGACATATGTGTTTATGAAGCTTCAGTCCATATAAAATAGAATTAATTTTATTACAAACATTAATGACTTGAGAATCCCAGGTAAATCTACTGTTAATACAGATTCCAAGGTTATTTACATGATTTAGAAATGGAATTTTTATATTATTAATAAAGATATCAGGAATAATTGAGAAATTATTCCTAGAAATGAAAATTGCCTATGTTTTCGCGATGTTCAATGAGATTCCATTCGATTTTGACCATACCAATATATTAGATAGATCTAGGTTAACATTATTGAAAATTTCCAGAATATTATCACTAGTACCACCAAGATATAATTGACAATCATCAGCATACATGTGATATTTGGAATATTTTATTGCAAGCGGCAGATCGTCTATGAACAGGGAAAATAACGTTGGGCCAAGAATGGTTCCTTGAAATACACCTGTCGGTATTCGTTCAGAACCCGATTCTTTACCATTTATGACTACTTTTTGATATCTTTCGGATAAATAGCTGTGCAAAAGTTTAAGGGATGTTTTATCAAAGTTAAAGAAAAGCAACAGCTTTTGTAATAACAGTATGTGATTTAGAGAGTCAAATGCTTTAGAGAAATCCAATAGTATTAACACGATAAACGAGTTTTTTTTGTCAAGATGGTGTGCAAGATCATCAACAACATGAAGCAGAGTGGTGCTAGTACTGTGATTATTACGAAATCCAGATTGAAATTGGTTTAAATAATTATGCCTTACTAAATGCTGGCTGATCTGATCCCGGAGTATAATCTCGAAAACTTTAGATAAAATCGATACCAGACTAATCGGTCTAAGGTTATCCAAGGAGTCGTTATTCTTTTTTTTCATTATGGGAATCACAATGTTTGTTTTTCAGATATCTGGAAATATAGACTGTATGATACAAATATTAATAAGGTAGTCTTTAAGAATTTCAGATTAATTTTATCATGACCAGGCGAGTTAGATTTTATCTGATAAACAGCTTTGACAACGTCGATTTCACCGACACTACTAAAAGAGAAATACATTTGCTCAATAGTGTTTGTAATGTCAAAGTTAGGTAGTGGAAGAGTGACAGACGCAGACTGTCCACCACAAAAATAACGGTTGATGACTGAGGGATCCATATCAGTTGAAATATCAGACTTACTTTTCCCCAATCCAACTCTGTGGATGTTATTCCAGATTCGTTCCATAGCTAGTTTACAGTTACCAAAGAAGTAACTCTGTTTAGAACTTCTTATCAAGCTAGTTACTCTGTTGCGTTCAATGCGATATAACTCCAGGTACTTTAAGTTGGATGATCTTTTATATTTAGCAAACGCTCGGTCCCTCACTGACATACTTGTAGTGATACGGGTATTTAGCCACGGAGCCACAGATTCATTATCTACTATTTGCTTAATAGGAACATAATTATTATGGATGTCATACATGCAGTCATAAAATGATTGGAATAAAGAGTTGACGTTATAAGTCGAATGCATAAAGCTCCAATTAAAATTCGAAAAATAATTCATGATCAACTCTGTGTCCAATTGGCTATAGTCGTAGATATGTTTGTATTCAATTTTCACACGGTTTGATTTAACTTTATACGAAATGACGAGTAAGTCATGGTCAGATATATCTGGGAGATTATATTGACTAGACCTTACAGCCCTAAAGTAATCCGACTCAGATACAATAAATTGATCAAGCCAAGCTCCACCACGGGTTGGTGAAAATGGAACCGAAAGTAAGTGGTTAACTTTTAAAAGATCGTGAAATTTGTGCGAGTTAGCGAGCATATTAATATTCATATCACAGCCTATAATGAAATGACTATAGTTTGAAACATGTGAGGAGAGGATTTCCTGGAATGGAGTGGTTTGGATTATTTACAATTTTAGTGCTTAGAGGTTTGAATTACATAGGCACTCGTTCCTTCGGCTCCATTTGGCATAATGTGTTATATTCTCTGAACATTTAATAAAAGGCAATATATCTTTTTAACATATTATTACATTTATATTTCTAATTATCTTATTTAATAACATTAATAAAAAATTTAAATTATGTACATAAAAGAAAACATTTGGTTATTGTTAGATTTAGTTTAGAGGATATTTGGAGGATCATCAAATAACATTATTATCTGAAACTAAACTGTTGCGGGAACAGGGAGTATATTATATAGTTAGTTAGAGGTGAGAAAGATTTTTGATTAAAGTTTATAATGTTTATAATGTTTATAAAGGATTTGTATTTATCATTGATAATCTAAGTTTAGGTTTTAAAACACGGGCAGTATTGAAATATAGTCAAGAATAGTTAGTAAAGTTGTATGGTTCGCATTGTGTAGAGGTTTGGAAGTTGATAAAAACGAAAGTATTCGAAGGGCATTGGGGGTAATAGCGTCGTATGAGTAAGTATGGGTTTCTGTCATAATCTTGGAAAAAAGGCTTCAGTTCACTTTTGCTATATAGGATTACGGATCAAATAAATCCTGATATATGAGTCGGTTGTAGGAAACTGGAGGTGAGTGGGTAGGAGAGTTCAGAGTAGGCTATGTACTCTCCCTTGCTCTTCCTCATCCTCACATCCAATTGACTCACTGGAATCGGACTGGGATTTTGTATATATTTCAGTGGCGGCGTTCCGCAATTCAATCCGATGAGGAAGCAGGTCTTCCCATTGGGAGTAGGTAGTATCATAATATTGTAAATCTTGTCGAAGAGAGTCATTCCAGGTAAAGCAGAGTCGTCCTAATTTTTTCAGTCCCGCTATATAGTTTGATGCGGCGGTTAGTAGATGTGTGGGTCATCGACGATAAATATGTCCCCAATAATTGATTCGGTGGGCTTTGATTTCTTTTTGTTATGGTTTTACCATTTAGAATGTCCTTGACTTTCCTTAATGGTGGCTTGTGGGTACTAACTTCTAATAGTTTTCGAAGGAAAAGGGATTCGTATTTGCGAAGCCGTCGACGATTTGCTAAGGTAAGAGCAGCTGTTTTAAGGCCGTAAGTAAGCATGGGAACTATCACGGTGTTGTACATAGTAATGGCGGTTTGTGCTGGAATATTATTAATTTTTATAAAATTCTGCATAATTCGTACAATATTATTTGCTTGACGACATCGAGTCCTAATTGTGAATGGTTTACTAAGCTGGGAGGTTAAATATGTTCCTAGATATCGCTACATTTTAACTACGGTAAAGGTGATTCCTGATATAATAAATGTATTAGGCGGATCAAAAGATGAATTGGGGTCTCGAATGAGACTGGTACACTTCTGGGGATTTACGTTGAATCCAGCGAATTTTAAGTCGGTTAATTGTTCATTTAAAATAGGTTCAAAAGTAGTGAGATTTCGGGTAATTAAAACAAGGTCATTAGCATAGGCAAGAATAAGTGGTAATTGAAGACGGTCGCGCTGCTCTAGTTTGAGCTCGGGGAACCGGTCGACTGCGGTAAGAAGTACTTCATTTAAGATGAAGGTGAATAGCCGGGGTGATACAGGACAACCTTGCTTGACACCTTTGTTTTTTTTTGATCTGCTCAGTAGTTTGATTGAATCACTTGATAGAGGTGGTTTCCAAGAAACAAGCTGTGATTATTCGGTTGACCAAATAATGGGGAATATACTGCTGAAGACATTCGATTACTGTGTTTAAATCTATTGTATCAAATGCCTTTGCTAGGTCAAGTGATAATATGTATATTCGATGGCCGGCTCGCCATTCTTCATCAAGGATACGACGTATTGTATACATATGATCATCAGTGGATCGGTGGGTTAGAAAGGCGGCTTGATAAGAAGGAGGCTTATATAAATGCTGATCTAAACGATCTAATAGAAGCTTAGCGTAAATTTTGTAGCCTACATTACACAAGGTGATCCTTCGGTAGTCGATAACTACTTTTTGTCTTTGTATCTTTGGGATAGGGATTTGTAAGGTATCGATCCATTCTGGTGGAATCTGATTGGTGATCCAGATCTGTTCAATTAAGGCATGAAGGGAACGTATTATGTTATCTGGAGCGTATTTAAACAGATCAATGGGAACACCGTCTTGCTCGGGAGCAGTACCAGATCGGATGAACTTGATCGTCATTTGGATCTCATCTTGAGTGGGGGGTTGGTCCTAATGGGTGATGATCGATCTCCTCTATAAGTGGAGGCCAGTCACCTTCGGATTTTTTCAACTCCTTATACCAGGTGGAAATAGGGAGATAACGTGAGTGGTTCTTTTGGGAGGTTCTTCTATAATGTCTAAAAAACTAATATGTCCTATATATTCGGTCAGAGGGTTTAAAATTTGCTACTTTTGTAAAAAATTCTTGACATTCTAGGGTTCTATGCTCGGAATAGGCATTATTTAAATTTCGTCTGGCTTCTCTCAATTGGTAGGTGGCTGAGGTATCTTGTGGATGGATATTTTGATTCTATGCTCGGAATAGGCATTATTTAAATTTCGTCTGGCTTCTCTCAATTGGTAGGTGGCTGAGGTATCTTGTGGATGGATATTTTGATAATACTTTAATCTCTTAAAATGAGCTAAGGCTTTTCTTCGTTTAGGAGTCAAGGGCGTCCGAGAAGCTAGAATAAGCTGTGAGGAAGTTTTCAAACTATCAAGAATTAATGTTCATAGTGGAGTATGTCCGTTTCTGAGAGGTTTTTTTCATGGATTTCTTGAAGAATGTCTTGATATTGAGACGCTATTTTGTTATCTTTTAGCAAGGAAAGATTTAGGGTTCGAAAAATATAGGTAGAAGATGGTATGGATTGTTTGAATTTTTTGGAAGGGGTTAAGGTGGTAAGGTGTGTTCTTTTACGGAGGGTACAATGTAACCATATAAGGCGATGATCACTAATGCTGGGGTGAAGAATAGCAATTTTGACGGAATTAATATAAATGTTGAAATTCTTCTCTCTGGTTAAAATATGATCTACTTGTGAGTGATGACGTCCATCGGATCTGGTGATGATTATTCGACGTCCTTTGGTAGTATGTACGCTTAGTTGTGCTAGATTGGCAAGTTGGCCCAAAAAGTATCCGTTGGCATTGGTTTCATGATGATATAAACTATGACCGATGCATCTTTTGCCCCAGCTATTTTGGCTACCAATATGGGCGTTAAAATCACCGAGAATCACCACATCGGGGATTTTTGGGCATCAGTCAAGTATTGAAGAAAGTGTTGAGAAAATTTTGGAGGATAATCGCCGATTGGATGGTGAGGTGTGTGGTGGGACATACACAGTGATGAAGAGAATACTTGTTCTATCATGGATTCGGCCAAGTAAGGTAATTATGGCTCCATAATAATATTTAGATCCTAGTGGTTTGAAAATGGAACTTTTTCTCACGAGAATTTCCACGCCTCTTCGAGGACTATTTGAGTCTTTGGTAGGATACCAGGTGTAGTTAGGAGTGGAACATACACCCGGACTCATATTGGTCTCTTGGAGTCCACAGAGAGTGATATTGTGGTGGTGTAAAAAAGTATCGATTGTGTCGCGCTTTTGTGCGTTGTTGATGCCGCGGATATTCCAGGTGCCAAAATTATAAAAGGAAGAAGTTATTGGTACGGAGGTGGGAGGTGATGGCATGGTTTCAGTAATGGTGTAAGGATTACCGGATGCACGGAATACGCGTTGAACATTGCCAGTAATACTAGGTATATGAGAATTTGGTGAGGTAGAATTTGTTTGTGATAAAGTATTGGATTGTGTTTTTAGATTATCATGGGATAAAGGGGAGTAGAGGCAGTGCGTGGTAAGGATTTTGGCATGGATATTACACTATCTTAATGGGTCCCATTGTATAGTAAATGAACTTCATGAATTAATTACCGTCATCCGGAATGAAAATTGTTGGTCGCTGGGTGGTAGTATGATGAACAACTATTTTAGGGCATTTTAATCTGTTTATAGCTGATAGGCATTCGGAGCCACCCCAGGAGCCGTTCATCTCAAGGTTGGAAAGAAATCTGAAATGGTTTCATTTATTCATTAATATAAGGTGAATTCAATTTTGGTAAATTTAGGGGTAATGGCGGTATTGTAAATGATGGTTACCTTTCTATACACTGGTTCTGGAATTGCACTGTAATCTGATTAGAGTCAGATAGGTGAAATGAATCTATTATAGTTGGTATATACTATATTCTGGCAAATGCTCTCTAATAAATTGAACTACCGCGGATCGGAGTTCATGATGTGAATTAATAGATTGCTGTGGTAATACCCAATTGATGTATAACTGCATTAAAAAGACAGTTACCATCGGGGTGAAGACGTGCACTTGCATTTTATTGTATTTTACTTATTTTATTTTATTTCAACAAAGATGTTGGCAGGAATTTTAGTTTAATTTTGTTTCAAGTATTTTATATTTTTGAGTGGTTTTAGCTTATGATTAAATCAAAATGTGGGTATAAATGTCAAATTGTCATTACTTGAGGGGTGAATAAATGTGGAGAGTAGTGATGGGTATGAAGGAAATTAGGTGTCTTCAATTAAGAGGTGAGTGGTTTTGGTAAGTAAATCCAGGGAAAATTCTTGATGATATGAGGTGTGCATGTTGGATAAGAATAGTGACTTTTGATTAAAGAGGATAAATGGGCTGGTAAGGTGTGGTAAAATAGTTGAAAATGGGAAGGATGAATTTTGCTGGTAGGAAAATTATTGTAGGTTAGATAATGGATTTGGAGAGATTATGATCTGTGTGTTTATATGGTATGTAGGGGTGAAGTGAGGTGTGGTGAATACTAACTGGGTAAATACTTAGTGAAGGCTGTAAGGGGTTCAGGGTTGATAGGAGACTTAGATTTAGTCTCATAACTAATTTTATATTATTATTAAATTGAAATTTTAATTTTAATTTCAATTTTATTTGATTTTATTTTATTTTAATTTTATCTTTATTTTAATTTTTATTTTGAAGTTTATTTTAATTTTATTTTAATTTTATTTTAATTTGTTTTAATTTTATTTTAATTTAATTTAATTTTAGTTTGTTTTTATTTTAAATTGTTTTAACTTTAGTTTTAATTTAATTTAAATTTAAATTTTAATTTTATTATATTTTAGTTTGTGTTTTCTATTTTATCTCGTTCGTCGGTTGAAGATGTATAATTAGTATAAGAAATGTGCCCGGGATTGTGGAATTTGTTACTATGATAGTATTGATTAAATTTTGGGTTTTAGAGACGTCTGGGAATTTTAAGTTTAACATTAATTTTATTCGTTGATACTTGATATACTTATGATATCTAATAAAATTTTAATTAAGCCTAGGTGTTGTGAAGCTGTAGCATTGTCATTTGGATTAATTTACATAAATTTGATAAAATCGGGGTAAATACTTGGTGAAGGTTGTAAAGGGTTTAAGGGTTAATGGGAGACTTAGATTTATACTTATAACTAATTTTATTTTATTATTACAAATTTTAAATTCAATTTTATTTTAGTTTAATTTTATCTGTTTAATTGTTTTAATTTTTAACTTGATTTAACCTTAGTTTTAATTTTAATTGTATACTATTTTTGTTTGCGTTTTCTATTTTATCTTATCCTTCGGTTGGTGATGTAAAATGGGATGTACGATGCGTGCCCGTGAATGCAAGGATCCTGTTATAATAATTATTTATTTAAGTTGTGGAACATGTTATTAGGATGTGTATTAATTAAATCTAGGTTTCAGAATAGTCTGGGAATTTATTATTAATTTTATTTGTGGTTTATTGATGAGTAAAAAATGTATAGATACATTTAAATTTATTTATAGATAAAGAAATATAATTCTTATATAAGTAATCAATTTCGTAGTTTTTGATTTTTGTTTTATTTTAATTATGTCAACTAGATTAGTAAATTAAACATTAATAATAATAATAATTTTTGATGTCCTGATTTAGATTTATAAAATACTGAGTTCTGACATTGGATTACAGAGGAACGAGCATCTAATTATGTAATTAATATGTGCTATCTTGTGCGAACCTATCTTTCATCGTTTATTATTTATTGTACTAATAATTTGCTATCTACTAATCGCTTAGGAGATGGCAATAGGGTTAAATCTGTCCCAACTTATAATCATACTCTTTTCATGGGTTTTGATAAGTGTGGGTGAGTGTAGGATGTGTGCGCGTGACTGCTGGGGATTCGGTTGTAGTAATTATTCATTTAAGTAATTAATTTGGTATTATAGCGTTTTATTAATTAAATTTAGTTTTCAGAGTCGACTGGAATTTTTATATTAATTTTTACATAAATTTATTTGTTGATTCTAGATATACTTGTAGTACCTAGTTGAATTATTGATAAGTCTGGGTTTTGTGGTGCTGTAACATTATCATTTAAATCATTTCATTTTATATAAATTTTATAAACTAATTGAATCTACTATGCATTATTATATATTTTCCTTTCTAGATAGGTAGGAAATTGATGATATTAGTTTTAGTAAAATTTTTGTTTAAATGGTGTTTAATGTTTATATTAATTCTTGTTGCACAATTTAAGTAATAAAATTTGGTAGTATGGTGATTTAGTAATTAAATTTAGTTTTCAGAGCTGCCTGCCTGGGAATTTTTATTTGTTGATTCTTGATAAACTTATAGTACCTAACTGAATTATTGATAAGTCTAGGATAAATTTTATAAAATAATGAAATTTATAATTATTTATTTTCTTGTTCTGGAGCGGTAGGAAATTGATAATTAGTTTTAAATTATATTTGATGTTTAAATGGTTTTTAACGTTTATTTTAATTATTGTTGCAGTAGGTAATAATTAATTAATTAAATATAGAAGGGCCAAGCGCTGTTATTTTAAAAATTCTTAAATATTTTATAAGGTTAATTAACGAAAGGCGGACAGGGGTGAAAGTACAAAATTAATAATTTTTAAGTCCTGATTTAGATTTAGGGAGTCCTGAATATCCGGCCCTGGATTCCAGAGAAATGATCATCTAATAATGTAGTTAGATTGTGTTGTCTTATACTAACCTATTTGTTATATATTGTACTAATACTTTACTAACTATCAATCACATTGGTGTCTGGAACCGGGTCGAGTCTGTCCCAACTAATAATCCTATCAAATCCTTCGGTTTTGTTATATGTGAACGGGTGTACGGTGTGTGCCCGGGAGTCCGGGAGATCCGCTTTAATGCTGGGCCGTACATCCTAATCCTAATCAATCAATCAATAATGAGGTATTCAATCTTGGATTTGAATCGTTCCAACTTATAATTATATTATATTCATTGGTTTTGGTATGTGTAATTAAGTGTAAGATGTATGCCGGTGAATACTGAAGAAACGTTTATTATAACAATTATTCATTTAAGTAATAAAATTTAGTATTATGGTGTCTTATTAATTAAATTTAATTTTCAGAGTAGTCTGGAAATATTTATATTAATTTTTAGGTAAAATTTATTTGTTGATTCTCGTTAGTACTATAAGTATAACGAGAATCAACAAATAAATTTTACCTAAAAATTAATATAAATATTTCCAGACTACTCTGAAAATTAAATTTAATTAATAAGACACCATAATACTAAATTTTATTACTTAAATGAATAATTGTTATAATAAACGTTTCTTCAGTATTCACCGGCATACATCTTACACTTAATTACACATACCAAAACCAATGAATATAATATAATTATAAGTTGGAACGATTCAAATCCAAGATTGAATACCTCATTATTGATTGAATGATTAGGATTAGGATGTACGGCCCAGCATTAAAGCGGATCTCCCGGACTCCCGGGCACACACCGTACACCCGTTCACATGATAATGTTACAGCACCACGCTGTAACATTATCATTTAAATCATTGTATATAAGTTTTATAAACGAATTGAATCTATAACTATATATTTTCATTTTCAGTTTCTTTTTCTAGATCGGTAGAAATAGATGATTAGTTCTAGAAAAATTTTATGTTTAAATGGTTTGTAAGGTTATATTAATTCTTGTAGCACAATTTAAGAAATAAAATTTGGTATTATGGTGATTTATTAATTAAATTTAGTTTTCAGAACTGCCTGGGAATTTTTATATTAATTTTATATTAATTTTATTTTTTGATTCCTTATATACTTATAGTACCTAATTGAATTATTGACGAATCTAGGATGTTATGGCACCGGAAAATTAACATTTTAAATTATTTTATTTAAACTCTATAAAATAATTGAATCTATAATTAATGATTTTCTTGGTTTGAATCGGCAGGAAATTGATGATTAGTTTTAAGTTAAATTTTATGTTTAAATGATTTTTAAAGATTATTTTAATTTTTGTGATTGTATATCTAGGATTTGGAATAGTATGAGAATTATATTATTAATGTTATTTGTTGTTTATTGAAATACTTATAGTAACTAATTGAATTATATTTATGCCTAGGTGGTTGTGAAGCTGTAATATTATCATTCAATTTATTTTGTATAAATTTTATATAATTGAGTTGAATACTTAGTGAAGGTCAACATTTATAGGTACTTATAGCTATTTTTATATTATTATTATATTTAAAGTTTAATTTCAACTTTATTTTATTTAATTTTATCTTTATTTAGTAATAATGATGTTTTTTATAATATGTAATTATAATTATAATTTTAGCTTAGTAATTATAGATTTTCTTAATTATTTTATCAGGTAAATTAATGAAAGGCGAACGGGGGGAAATTACAACATTAATAATTTTTAATTTAGGTTTAGGGAGTCCTGAGTATCCGGCCCTGGATTCCAGAGAGATGATCATCTAAAATTGTAGTTAGATTGTGTTGTCTTTTGTTCCGTTAATTTACTAACTATCGATCGCATTGGTGCCTGTAATCGGGTCGAGTCTGTCCCAACTAATAATCCTATCCAATCCTTCGGTTTTGTTGTGTGTAAACGAGTGTACGGTGTGTGCCCGGGAGTCCGGGAGACTTGCTATAATGCTTGGCCGTACATTCACAAGCAATCAATTAATCAATCAATAATTGTTTTCACATAAATCTTTTGCGAGTTGAGCGTGAACTCGCTCGTTGTTTCTTTTAATCTACTGAACAACAGATAGTAATACAGAATCCACTGTTGTCAAATATTGACATACATATATTTTATTTCACAAAATAATTATTGTTGTTAGGGGACTTCGGGGTAACTAGCAGAAGTAACTAAACGAACGCGACACATATTTGTTGTTTACTCGTGAACTTATATCTCAAACAAAAAGATTTTATATAATAAAACACAATATTTTGGTTTTGTCCCATTCTTTAACGTGATATTTAATTTATTTGAAAATGAAACTGCGATCGTTTCGGATATTACTCCTTTATCAAATTTCTAACAAACCCTCCACGCGAGTGTTTGCTACAAATTTGATAATGGAATAACATCCGAAACGACCGTAGTTTCATTTTCAAATAAAATAAATATCACGTAAAGAAAGTGACAAAATCAAAAGAACGCGACACATTTAATAAAACTTTTCAAGAATATTTGGGATCAAACTATTCAAACCAAAAAGCTACTCAAACGATATTACATTAGATTACTATAGTAAACTGATACTTTTGGTTGGGCGGTTTCGCCTAAATTAATTTAGTCTTCCCAAATAACAAATAAATATTAAAATATTTTAGATCGATAAATTGAGCTGCTTCGATTGTGGTGATGTTATAATACACCAAAACGATCGATAGACCTAACTATGTATTCTGACACACCAAAAACCATTTTTAATAACTCATTCGGAAAATCACATTTGAAATGTATTTCAACCACCAGTTTATGCTTATGTAGTACTTAATTAAACATACATTCGGTCAGCCATTAATCGTACATGCGATTATTAGTAACGCTAATTCATATTTGTATCTTCAAATTCAGAATAATATTTTTATGGTTATAATGCAACAAACAAGTTATCGTAACAATATTAAAGGTGTCGTTTAATTTAATTATCATATAAACATAGATGTGAATATTTGATTATTTTTACGGTGACTCACAAACGTGTTACATGACGACGAAAACTATAGCATATTGTTTCTCCTGAAATCAACTGTTTCTGTCATCAGCAACATGAATTTAAATATTAAAACAAAAATTTTAATTAAAAATCGGTTTCACGGATTAGATATTTTTCTTAATATTTCGTTACAATGAAAGAAAAACAAACAACATTTTTCAAAAGAAAACATGTCAAATGATGTATTTATGGGGATTTTATTATTTCGGTTGACTAAATAAGCTATAATATGTATTTATGTTTGTAATCGAAAGTGGATGGGGAAATCTAGTATCAAATCTAAGAATAGAAATTATAAAGAAAATATATTTTTATTTTTGTGTTAAATTTTATGGAACTAAAATTAGATTATTTCAGTATGTACTAAACATTTGTCAACATTAGTAAAAAAAAAAAAATGAAATATAAAATGAAATTCGAATGCATTTTCTTTCTTGTTTACAAAATAAATCAATTTCTTTCGACACCAATTTATCAATTTGCTATTATTTTTTATTTATCTAAGCCTCTTTTTATAATCTATTAATTTTTAAGTAAGAGCATGAGTTTTAGTCAGTTTTTGGTGTAAGGGGTTTTATTTGTTGTCGTGTTTTGGGCATTCGCTCACAAAAGCCATGTTTTCCAAGAGAACTATACTAGAACTCGATAACTTTAAACTACTTTTATTCTTTGTAAACCGAGAAAAAATCAATTCATAAAGCGCGAATATGTAGTGTATTTGACATAAATACAGATTTTAAGTTTAAAAATTTGCCCCTGCAGTTTTTTCATATTTTCTTATTTCTTGCTGACGTCATTACACACAACTACACTCGATAAATTCATGGGTTTATCAAGTGTAACTAAAAAATAAGCTATAATTGTAATTATTTACTGCTGTAACAACTTAAAATGTGTATTTATGTTAAATGCACTACACATTCGCACTTTATGAATTTTGATTTTTTTTCTTTTTACGTAGAATAAAAGAAATTTAAAATTTATCGAGTTCTAGTGCAGTTCTCATGGAAAACACGACTAAAGGTATCTGTAGGAAAAAAAAATATTCAAAAACAAATGATTGATTGAGTTGCATTATTAATTTACGATAAATGATGGCTAAACCACAATTTGTAGATTGTTGTTAGTTAGAAATTTTGAAAATTGTGCCACTCTTAAAATCGCTAAAATCGTAATGTTCGTTAACATTACACTATCATGAAATTTTTTTTTTTTTTAAATGTTGCCAATGGCTTTATTCTTGAATCTTTCTACATAAGAAACTCACAAGAAGTAATCAAATCTTAAGCTAAAAATTATTACATATTTTAAGTCTTAACCAATGTTAATACTTATTGTTAGTGCTCACAATTTAATTAAATTTTAATTTTTATTCATTTTTTATACTTATAAGTATAACATAATCATTTAGTAAATTTACAGGTTCACAGGTTCATCAGTCCGAGGGGGTCTGTCCTTCTCAGTCGCCTAAATCGCGGCTGTTTTAGTATTTTCCTGGCCAATTCGTTGAGATGTGCTTCTAGTTTTGAATAATATTTTGAACTGAATTCTTTAATAGTTTCTTTAATGGTTTTTATCCCAAGGTCGTCATGTGTTTTACTATTTCGAATGAACCAAGGAGCTTTAGTAATACTGCGAAGTATTTTCGCTTGGGTTCGTTGCAGGAGTTCTCTGTTTGAAGCGCTGGTGGATCCCCATAAATGAATACCATATGTCCACATGGGTTTGATTATCGCTTTGTAATGTAGAACTTTATTGGCTAATGACAACTGAGATTTTCTTCCCATCAGCCAATACATTTTGGAAAATGTAATTTTTATTTGGTTGCGCTTTGTTTCAATATGATTTTTCCACGTTAATCTTCTATCCAGGTGCAAACCTAAGTATTTTACCTTCGTTTGTTGAGGAATATTTTTATCGTTTAATTTCACTGGTGGGCAGGTGCGTTTGTTCAGCGTGAATGTGACATGAGTTGATTTGTTTTCGTTCACTTTTATTCGCCATGCCTTCAGTCAGTCCGCGACTTTGTTTAAATTATTCTGTAATTCCTTTGAGGCAATTTCAGGATTAGTGTGAAACACCAGGATGGCCGTGTCATCGGCAAATGTTGATATTAATACTTTGTTGGTTACAGGTATATCATCTGTGCACAACAAGTATATTATTGGTCCTAGAACGCTGCCTTGCGGGACACCTGCATTTATATCATTTAAACAAGTAGTTGCGCTGTTTTGTTTGACCATGTATTGTCTTTGAAGAAAATAGTTTGTTACGAAGTTCCATCTGATTTTAACCTAAAAAGAAACAAGATCACCAAAAATTTTACACAAAGAATTTTTTTTCTTATTTATTATTTATACTTATCTAACTTGGCTTCTCAATCCATTTTTTTTTGTGTTCTCATAATTTCTAAAGAAAAAAATGGAAAGAATTAGAATTAAAATTGAAAATAAAACTGAAGAAAAAAAATATAAATTTTTATTTACCTGTCACAACACCGAAACAACAACACCAACCATAACAGAAAAAAAATAACGACCGCCAGATGGTGGTGTTTCTTTATATGTTTTGTTTTATTTTATTTTGTAATTGGTAGTAATTGCCGTCTTACTTTGGTCACTAGAATAGTTATTGGTATAAAAATAAAAACGCAAATTATGCTCAAAATAAAAACCGAAAATAATTTTTTTTACATTTGTCAATTGACATTAAAAATTTAATGGAAAAAAAAACAAAGAAGCAAAAAATCGGAATTGCTGCTAGAATAATTCTATACCGACAAACACTTGGTTTGAGACTATTCATTCCGGAGTGAAAATACACGGCATTGTTGGTGTAAAACTCCCAAAGTAAGACGGAAAATATAATTTTTGTTTTGGTTGCTACTTGTTCGTTAGTATGAGGTGGTGATGGATAGAGGCGCTAAAACCCAAAAAAGAAGAGAAAAAGGCTATATTAACGATGGCCAGTTGTCATTAGGGAAAAGAAAAGAAAAGAAAGCAAAAGCAAATAAAAGAAAAAAAAAACTTGTCGACAAATATATTATTTACAAATATTAAGAACAAAAAAAAAAAAAAAAAAAAAAAAGGAAGGCGAAAACGAAACCAGATCGAACGATCAACAAATTAAAAATAAAATAAAAGTTTAATTTAATAATTTAATCATAATTGTTTGGAATTAGAAAACTTTTAGTCGTGCAATTTTCATGTGGGCAAAATAAAGTTATTTAGCCATTGATATTGTTCTGAAATCATACGATAATAGGCAAAATATTTAATTCGTATTGAAAGTGAAATTTTGTTTTACATAATTGATTGACCGCATCAAACTGCTTGAATTAGTGGCGAAACTGAAAAGAAAAGACGGTAAATTCAGTGCCGTTCAGTTACCATCGACGATCAACAGGACTAACGGTTCATTTCCACAAGGACGGCACGTGCTTGCGCTGATCGGCTTACAATTGCGGATTGCGGGTTCCAGCGACGGTATGCAGCGTTCCAGTTTTGGGAATTTATGCGGCAACGGAGCGTAGGAGGCGTAAGTATATGGGTGGGGAATCATCGGTAAGCAGCCACTAACCTTGGAAGCCATTTGTTGTCTTGTGTGGCGAATGTATATAATTTTCTTTATGCTTGTTTATTTTGTTTTCATTTCAGTGGTCCCGGTAGTAGAGCTCTTCGCCCGCGGATCCACAATACTATACAACGCGTACCACTATAGGCTGTTTACGAGTTAGTGGGTGCTTCGAGCGAGTGGGAATAATTTTTTTTCCGCCTGCTACGCCTCGTTTAACCGCTAACACCAACTAATTCAACTATTGTAATCAAGAATAAATAAAGGATTGTTATAATGTTGTACAAAAAAATTATGCGTTATTAATCAATTATATTTCAGGGAGTGATCTAATGTTACCGTGAAAAGTGTATGTATTTGTGTGGATGTGAGTGTCGTGAACAAGTGGACAATGAAAAGAAGAAAACAGCAGCTTATTTTAAGTCTCAAGTCAACATCACATATTACCACCCCTAGAGACTGTCCTAGTCAGTTACAAAGCCGCCGTGATGTCGGCTGAGATAATCTGTTTACGGTAGCAGGCTCAGCAAAATATTAGTTCGTCCATCCTCCTTTCAAGGGTGCCGTCCACGGTAACGTGCAGTACGAAGGTGGTGATCGGATAGGGGTACTGCGACGACCTGATGCGGACCACCCCTAGAGACTGTCCTAGTCAGTTACAAAGCCGCCGTGATGTCGGCTGAGATAATCTGTTTACGGTAGCAGGCTCAGCAAAATATTAGTTCGTCCATCCTCCTTTCAAGGGTGCCGTCCACGGTAACGTGCGGTACGAAGGTGGTGATCGGATAGGGGTACTGCGACGACCTGATGCGGACTTGTGCTGAACTGCAATCATTTCAAGGAGTAGCCTGGGCAACTTGGCTGCTGAGGTGCATTGTAGTTAGGCCCAGGTCTTATATCTAAGGTCTCCCAAACTAATTATCGAACTGAGCTGCTCTAGATTCGGATGAGATACGTAACCAGTTTCCCAAAATTGAGTGAAATTTCTTCGGTAGAAGCTCTTTAAATCCATGGTTCTCTCCATCATCGCCATGAAGCTTTGCATCATATTAGTCAATTTATTTAAAGCTGTTGAGATGTTTCCCTCTTCACTTGCTTAAATGTTAGGAGCGGTACCTTTAAGAACACTTGCGTATGAAACCCCTTAGTGCACGCTGCCTTTTACATTTGCGTACTGATTTTCATTTTGAGCGTTTGTGCTTAGAATTTCTGGTCGTGCTTCTTTTCTAGCTGAAGAATGAAGATTAAGCAAAATATCTACTGTACAGAAGAGTTACCATCGAGGAACCCAGGAAAAGAAATGGGCCGGTAAAGTGTGTTAAGTGCCAAGAATATGGGCACACTAGAGCATATTGCACTTTGAACGATGTTTGTGTTATATGTGGTGAACTCCATAATTCAAAGGTTTGCAATAAAGCAAAAACGGAAGCATCAGTGAGAAAATGCAGCAACTGCGATGGAAATGACACAGCTAATTATAGAGGGTGCCCAATTTATCTAGAATTGAAAAGGAGAATCAATCCAAAGCAGCGAGCAGAACAACGAATGCTTAGTCATGAAAATGAAAGGAAATTTTGTTTTTCTGAACCTATGATATTAAGAGGTAAATTTGTGGATGCACTTGATTTTAAAATCAGTTTTTCTTTTTGTTAGTTTTTCGTACGCCATGTTTTAAAGAATTTCTATGTGACGAAACTCAAAAATAAAAAAATTAAAAATAATTTTTCTTTGTTAAACATAAGGGTTCTGAATAATTTTCACTTTCATGTTTCAAATATGTAAATTCAATTGTCCGAATACTGGTATAATTTTGATATAATATATTTGACAGATATTCCTTCAAGGTTTGCAATTAAAATTATAAGTCGAACTGTGTGAGTGAATTGTAAATGGTGTGAGAGTGAGTGATTGTGTATCGCTTCGTGTCCAGTTGTTTGGAGAATCCCGATCCTTGTTGGGATTGAACATTTAAGGAAAAACATTGCGATATTTGGACGGGAAATGAGATAGGGAAGTGTTGGAACACATGTCAAAACATGTAATGAGGATTATTGTTCAAATTAATACTACTAACACGGTTTTCAGAATTAAAGGTAAACGTGTATTGATTATACAACATTAAATTTAATAGTACTTGTGTGGTTTAATTTATTTTACAGTAAGAAAGTATTTTGAGGGGAGGGAGTCAATGAATGGAAATGAAAAAACAATTTGAGTCAGACAAGAACATAGAATTTAGACTTAATATACTTGGTTTTCAGAACGCATAATTCAGAATTCGTTTAGTAAAAGAAGGTTTTATTAAAATAACGATAATTAACATTAGTTTGTATACTGACCAAACCAGATGGCACTGGAACCAGGTTTTAATAAGACTTACAAAAATTTAAACAATAAATTAAAAAAACAGAGGTAATTAAAATACAAATTACAATTAGAATCAAACAAAAATTATATCAGAACTGTGAAAATTATAACAAATAGTTGCAGAAATATTTTTCATAAAACGGACACTTCCTTAGTTAGGTATTTTAAATTATTACATTTTTTTACCTTTTACAAGCTTTATCCTGCCTCAACGTTTTCTTGACGAAACTAACGGAAGCGGTTCCTCTAGCAGAGATCGTTTAGGTGTTTACAATTCTATTTTGATTATGCTTTTCTAAAGGCTTAACTTGATCTGCATTCATGAAGAAACATCGCGTGAGGCGATTTACTTCATTCGAATATACAGTAAGCTAATAAAGTTCCAGTTAGGTCTTCGTGGCACAGATTTTATACTTTTGCATGAAAATGGTCTTTAGCCCTGAATAAAAATCCTGCCGAAAATGTTTGGTACTTACTTGAGCATAAAATTCGACGTAACGATATTCAAATAACGTAGGGCAGAGATATGTGAAGATTTATTGGATGCTTGGAATTTGCAATTTAATAAATCAATGTGCAATTCGAAAAAGCATTAATATATGTGACTGGATTTAATTAGATTAAGGATAATTTTTTTGTTCGTCTCTTATAATTTTATTAAAGGTTTTGATCGAATTGTGTGCTTATTAGGAACATTCATAAAAACAATACATTTATTCAATTATAAATATATTTATTTAGCAAAAACATGATATTTCGGTTGCTACGGAACCATTCTCAAATGTATGTACATTAAAACTAAAAATATAATATAAATAAAAATCAAAATAAGTATTAAGAATAGATCACTGGTACTAATGTGTATGAAAATATGATACACACTCACTATTTGTTTTGCCTGTATAAAACAATCAAATTAACATTAAAAACTCCATCCTCACATGCAATAGAATTTTTAAAAAAAATTGTATAAACTTAATATAATTAAAATTGTATAACTGTATATTAAATTAATAAATATTAACACAACAACAGATTAAAATAATATTTTTACTAGAAGTAACCACTTCTGAATTAAGTCAAATAATGAAGTAACAAAACAATGGGTGATGACTCTACATGAAAATACTATTGACCAAAAAAAAAAACAAACAAAATCATTAAAAACCTACAATAAAATATCTTGTTATTATTACAATGTTACAATTCGATCAAAACCTTTAATAAAATGGATTTAATTAGAGGTGGCAATATAAGATTCAGTTTGTGGCGAATGCCAACTATTATCTTATATAATGAGGGGAAAAAATAACAATCGTGTCGTTTTCTAATTTAAATTTTATTGCATTTTATTGAGTCACTGTATTTTAATAATATATATAATTGTACAAATTAGATTTAAGGATAATGTAAAATAAATTGGGGGGAAGAGAAATTTGGGGTGGTATTGGTGAACGATGGAACTGGTTTTTGGTTGTCGGATGGAGAAAAAAGGCAGAATGTGTTAAGCCGGTGAACAATAAAGCAGTAAAAAAAAAATCAGAAATCTTTAGAGAAATAATTAATAAATTATATAAGATATAATATAATAAATTCTATATAAGATAATAAATGATATAATATATAAAGTGTTATAATAAAACTAAAATTAAAATCAAATTAATAAATACCTTTTGTTAAATCGAGGTGATAACAAGCAATACGAATAGTTTTTCTGAAAATAATCGTCATAACGATCATCCGTAACCGGATATACTGTAAAATACATAAGTATATACAAAATACCTACTGTAGAACTTGTGATAACCGGGATTTTATGATCAGCGGTATTAGAAACAAAGTTATGATGAATGAAAGGATAAAATAATGGCAAACGCAAATTTAGCCAACAGCCTTTAAAATTATTTTTTCGACTTAAAAAATACATAATTTCTCTGATTTACAACAATTTTCCAACGGAAAATTGATCACAGATCCGCAACGCTTCGGGATGGTTAAATTTTAAGAACAATTTATATTTAGTAGCCTTAAGTTTGGTTTTTTTGTGAAATTTTTAAATTTTTTTATATATACGAGTAATTTAAGTTTCGTAAATTTTTTTTAAGTTTTATTGTTGTGTTGACGGTGGGATATTAATTGATCGATAGTGATTCCATTGGTTGGTGATAACAGTGACAAGCATACAGTGCCCCAAATTAACGTAAATTTTCATTTTTCCTATTTTTCCCCCTTTTTTTTGTGTGAAAATATTTCATCAGCAAAATCAAGCTCTCTTGAGGTTCCCGAAATGAACTCCCCCACGACTGTTACCTAGCCTGCTCACAAATCCTGTCGGGGTCAATCGCAAGAGAGTCTGCAACAGGCTTCGCGTACATTGTGAGCAATGTAGTACGGATACTGTTGCAAGTTAGAGGCGGCAATACAAGATACTAATAAAACCTGCGAAAATTATCTCTTGAAAACCTGCTGGTTTTGTTGACTCACAGTTACATATTAAAAAATATCAACGTTCATTCATATTGGTTGGGCATTAGAAAATATCCTAAAAAAATATTTTTTTTTATTTAAATGTTGCCAATGGCTTTATTCTTGAATCTTTCTACATAAGAAACTAACAAGAAGTAATCAAATATTAAGCAAAAATTATTACATATTTTAACTCTTAACCAATGTTTATACTTATTGTTAGGGCTCACAATTTAATTAATTTAGACTATACTTATATGTATATGGTATATCGAATTAAATTTACAGGTTCACAGGTTTATCAGTTCGAGTGGATCTGTTCTTCTCAGACGTCTAAATCGCGGTTGTTTTAGTAACTCCCTGGCCAATTCGTTGGGACGTTCTTCTAGTTTTGAGTAATATTTCGAACTGAATTCTTTAATTGTTTCTTTAACGGTTTTAATCCGAAGATCGTGATGTATATTACTATTTCGAATGAACCAAGGAGCATTGGTAATACTGCGAAGTATTTTCGTAGGTGCCTCGTAGGTGCTCTGGAACATTAGTTGAGATTTCAGCTGAATTTGACGCCCACTTGTGCAGTGGAAATCTTCTTCTATGTGCAAGTCTTGATATCTGTTGTTGAATGGTTACAACCTCTACAATGCTGTCACCCCCGTTAAGTAGATCATCCACGTAAAAATCTCTTTCCATGATCTTTGCTGCTTCTGGTGACTATGCTGCATCCAGATTTGCCGGAACTTTTTTTTTCCACATCTGCTGTTAATACGAATTTGTATGTTCGCCACCTCAAGATTATATCAATTATTTTAATTTTAATTTTGGGCTCGTTCATCATTATGTCGTTCAGGGATAGTCCCGATGAGGTTTAGCTGGAAGCATCGAAAACTACTCTGTGTTTCGTTTTAGTACTTTCGTGGTGGATCCATGATGTGCTATGTAGTATGTCGGGCTATCACCTGGCTCATCTCTCACTAGCTGCATATGGCCTAGCCTTAGATAATTTCCTTAAATTCGTGATAGAGTTTGGCGAATGGCTTATCCCTCAGATTTTCCCTCTCGAAGGGATAGTAGACAACGTCGATTAAGACATTGATGCTACTGGGCCTGTTGTATTGTGAAACTGCAAGTTGCAAATGCTGCAAATGTACCCATTTGTTGGTATCGAAGACGACGTCTGGAACGTTGTCGGTTAATTTTTTAAACACCATTGCCTCGAACTTAATCTAAAAGGAACCTTGAAACCCCGCGGATAAAGTTAGTTCGACTTTTTGATTGCAGACCCCGGCTTTCTTCCCTCCCATTCCTGATATTTTAGTGTTGATTTGTTTTTGCCTCGCCTTAAGGAGGTGATCGTTTGACGTTCGAAGATGATAGACATGTTTTTGTCGTCCTTTTCGTAAATTTAATTTAATTTTATTTTAGTTATTTATTTTGTGAAGTGTTTGTGTATATAAATACTGTTACGAACTGGGTTTCTGAGTTCGTCCGGATTTTATAATTAAAAACACTGTGTACTTTTATCTAATTTGACTCAACTTTATTTCACTTTACTATACACTTTAATAATCGCTTTTACTTTACTGAATTAAATTTGTCCGATTGCCACTAGTGGGGGCTATGACAACAGATTTATTCCACTTGTTACACGATTTAAAGTAAACCAAAAACTATTCTCTGTTTGCCATCATTGGTCGTGTTTATATACCAGTTTAATACTGCTCCTGAAATTTCGGTGTACAAACATTTTCGATGTCCACAATAAACAATTGTAGTAAAAACATGGGCTACGACGAGAATCAAACCATCAACCTTTATGTTCGTACTAGGCGTCAGTCGTCTGAGCCATCGTTGTTCGAAATATGAACTCGTTATATGATGGTCATAATCGTCACAATATATATATATATATATATATATATATATATATATATATATATATATATATATATATATATATATATATATATATATATATATATATATATATATATATATATATATATATATATATATATATATATATATATATATATATATATATATATATATATATATATATATATATATATATATATATATATATATATATATATATATATATATATATATATATATATATATATATATATATATATATATATATATATATATATATATATATATATATATATATATATATATATATATATATATATATATATATATATATATATATATATATATATATATATATATATATATATATATATATATATATATATATATATATATATATATATATATATATATAATATATATATATATATATATATATATATATATATATATATATATATATATATATATATATATATATATATATATATATATATATATATATATATATATATATATATATATATATATATATATATATATATATATATATATATATATATATATATATATATATATATATATATATATATATATATATATATATACATATTTATATTTAGTAGTATTTAGTAGTAGTTTGTAGTTTAGTTTTAATTTTATAGCGAGGGAAACCAAATTTTTGATTTCTCGCTTAATACTGCATGTCTTTCACCCATTCCACACGAGCCCCGCTTACGCTGTTGCATTTCTTCGTATCTTACCTCTTTGCACTGTTTTTGCCTATAAACAAAATTTAGTTTATAGACAAAAACAGTGCAAAGAGGTAAGAGACGAAGAAATGCAACAGCGTAAGCGCGACTCGTGTGGAATGGGTATTTGATATTTGTGTAGTTTGTGCATAAAATTTGAATACAGGGTATCTCATTTTGTATCAAATTAGAGTTAATTTATTAATATACGCAGTAAAATTTAAATTTCTATTCGTGTGTAGACCTGTTTTTTTCTTTTTACCAATACTTGAGCATAGTTTGTACATATTCTATTTTATGTGTAATCGACACAAGTATATTTTTGATATACTCGTATAATATGAAGAATAGGAGAGATAAAATTTCTCCTTCTAAAATATAATTTGTAATTATTTATGTAAAAGTATATAACTATATTATGCATTCGCACACGAACGTTTAGATAAACCGCACAGTGTGTCAATGCTTTCAGCTTGAATATAAAATGTAAATGGTGTCTTTTAGGATTAGTAAAATAAAATTATTTTAAATACTATTGACAACTCACTAGAACATTGACAAAAGTTGATATACGTTTAAATGGATTAGCTTATATAAGACGTTTACGTTGGTTTTGAATAAACTGGTAATTTTTGTTTTGTCATGTTTATGTTATTTATTAGAATATAGGGAGTGCGTGTGAGTCATTGAAATAAAAATACCGCTATTCGACACATGGAAATTGGCAGAAAGTATGTATTTATTTTCTATTGTGTGCTGGTACTACTATATAGTATGGAAGAATAACTATTTATTTTAAAATCAGATTTTTCTAGAGTGTTGACTGAAGAAGGACCACATACATTACAATGATATGATTAGTCAATAGATATCGCTGCAAATCTTTAGAAAATTGGTATAAAATTAATTTGTGTAGAATATTTGCTGCATTTATTGACGCATAGTGATCCGGATCAGATCAAAATTTACATGTGAAGCAACAACAATATTTGATCCAGATTTGATGTTGGATCACAAATGGTGATCTAAAAGTATTTGAACAATATTTTGTAGTTGAATATTATTTTGTAAAGCGACAAAGAATATGATGAAAACAGCACGAGTATAAAAAAATAGATTCAAAACGAAACCAGACAGGAATTGAAAGTTAGTGTTTGTTTGTTTTACGCATTTTGGTGTCGTTTCATGAGACATGACCTGATCTGGAACAGATCAAACGTCTAGAAATGCGGCTATTTTGTATGGATTGACTTGAGTAAGTTGTCAATAGCTAACGCCGGAAAAAAGTTCAAGTTTCCCTTACGAAATTTAGGAAACTTCTGTTTTCCAAAAATCATTAGAAATGTTTATACAAACATACATACATATAGTATGTAGTTCGTAGCTGTCAATACCGCAGTGAATTCTGTCATCACATCAACATATAAGAAATTAATACACAACAGTTTCAAATTTATTTTTAATCTTTTATTTTTCATAATGATGCGATCTAGATTATCTAGTTTACCTAAAAGAAAAGAATAATGTTGATCTTATAAATATTGCAAATTTTATCAATTTTGTGTACTTAGCTAGGTTCAGTGACTTTTTTTATATTCTAAATGTTGTCGCACTGCTGTGAAGTAGCTTTCGATATAACGGTTTCTTTTTGTTTTGTATAGTCAAGTTAATAACAAGATATTTTTTCTATTAACAATTCACTTCACTTTTTCTCATTGGGAAAGAAGGACACGCAGCTAAAAAAGAAATAAAAAAAAATTGTGTATAGTTTTATTTTGTTTAAATTTCTAAATGTATAATTTATTTATTTAAAAGGTAAAAGCAACAACCATTTTGGTGGCGAAACCCGTGGGAATATCAAATCCATTCATCTGCAAGAAGATTAGAAGCTACATATTTTAATCCAACAATACTCCTGGCTACAAACCGCAATCAACCAAGCAAGATAAAGACCGTGAGTGCAGCAAAGTTATTGGCACCGATTTTGGAGCATTATTTATGAAATTATAATCGGTAGCAATATTTTTTACGCGCTATTCTTAACACGGTGTTTTAGTGTAACAAAAAAAGTTTTAACTATTCAGAAAATTATATCGGAAAATCAAATATCGGAAATTCGAAAGACATGTGGTTATGCAAAAAAGTCTCTAACACATATTGAATTTATAAAATTAACTGGTGACAAGCCCACTGAGGAGACCTATGTTCATCTGGAAATTCTAGAAAAATAGTCATAGAATTCGAGAGATACGATTAACAACCGGATGAGAAATGCTAGAAACGTTGCATGATCAAAGTTTCATGCTACTCGAAAGGATGAAATTAAACTTCCAAAACTTACCATACCATCTTTTAGTGAAAACTACCAAGATTTCGCCACTTCTGGCGATATTTTCGAAGGATCAATTCA
Organism: Tipula vernalis; assembly: GCA_958295665.1. Lineage (NCBI taxonomy): Eukaryota > Metazoa > Arthropoda > Insecta > Diptera > Tipulidae > Tipula > Tipula vernalis. Next base: position 193,107,069 of record OY282559.1, read on the forward strand.
TAAAAATTCAACGCTGACGAACATGCAAAAATTTCAACATTTAATTTCGATCCTTAAAGGAGATGTACTTAATTTTACGGCACATTCGAGTAACAAATGCGAATTATGAAAAAAACATGGACTTAAGTCTTAGACACATACAATCGTGAAAGGCCAGTAATTACTCCATTAATCTAACGGTTTTTAGATCAATCCTCAACTAATTATGAATCGATCAAGCAAGAATTGAGAACCATATGTGATACATCTGATGAAGTGGCCTAAAAGTGTTTGGAGCAGCTACTGGTACCAGAGATACGTAGTTCGTCAATTTAATTCTACATAAGGTTGATGAATAATCTCGAAGGCAGTAGTCCGTAGAAACAATTAATACCAGACATTCACAAGACAGTTGCATGGCTTTAGAGAATTATGATATAAGCAATCCTAAACGAATCCCACAAATATCAACGAAATCATTTTTGGTCAATACGTCTAACGAGAAACGGGCCCAATCTTTATCCGGCGTCAATCAATCTTCAACTAATACGAAATGCAAAATGTGCTCAGGCATGCATAAACTTCATGAATACAATCGCTTCGGAGCTCTCTTTAGACAAGAAGAAAGAGTTTGTGATTCAATCCCGATTATGCTTTAATGGCTTGTATGCTGGTTATAGTAGCACAGTACGTCCCTCTAGATGTTCGTGTTATATTTATCGTCGACATCATCATACACTATTTCATGATCCGAATTTCACTCACAACGAAATATTGACATTGAGTAATTCAATAAGGAGTCATATTTTAGAAAATGGTTTACAATCCAATCAATCAATTCTACCTACAGCCGTAGTAAACCTGTTTGACAAACATGGCAGCAAGGATAACAGGATCGTATGGTTTAATTGCAAATGACACAACTTTGGGATGGACAGTCACAGATGGCTCCGCAGTGAATAGCGCGTCATTCAATATCGATCAAACTGGCTTTAATATTGAAGAAGCTTTAGAAAAATTTTGGACAGTGGAGGAACTTCATGGAGAAAAGCAATTAAATTCGCAAAACATCAAGAATGTCCGTACTTTTTCCAAACTACAACCATCAGAAATGAAAATGGGAGATATAAAGTTCCTCTTCCCTTCGCAAAGGATCCAAATTTTCATCTCAGAAATTCATTGAATCGATGAATAAGTACTTTAAAATCTGTTAAACGGATGAGTCGTTAAAAAATGAATATATTAAATTGATGAAGGAGTATTTAGCTGAATCTAGTGAATCGTCGAATGGTGAACGCTTTTATCTTCCCCATCATCTAGCAATTAAGTCAGGTAGCATTACAACAAAGGTTCGCGTAGCTTTTATTCTTCAGCAAAAACGACCACATCTTACTCGCTGAATGAAGTATTAATGACAGGGCCAACGATTCAAGCAGATTTGGTAGAAACCCTTATTCGATTTCGAAGACATCGAATTGCAGTAGCAGTGAACATAGAATAAATGTATCGCCAAGTGATTGTTAATGGTGATGCTTGGAATTAGCAGCGTATTTTTGTGCGGAAACAGCCAATTGAACCAATAAACCACTTCAAACTTCAGCGTGTAATATAAAGTACCAAATCAGCGCCGTACTTCGCTACGCATAGTCTAAATCAAGTTGCACATGATAACAGCGAAAGATTTCCATTAGCGAGCCGATCCATCTAGTCAGACTTTTACGTAGATGATATGCAAAGTAAATCTGATTCAGTATCAAACGCAAAAATTCTGTGGAATGGAATTAAATTAGCGTTAAAAACAGGAGGATTTGAGCTAAGAAAGTTCGTGTCAAATTCATCTTTGCTGCTGAAGGAAATAGAAGATAATGATTGATGAATAATCTGATCCAGTTATGGTGGATAAGTCTGATCAACACAAGGTTTTTGGTCTGTACTGGGGTGTCTACTGAAGGATTTCATTCAGCAGTAATAAATAGACAGTTTCTGTTGGACTCCTCTAGGTTGTTTGACCCAGTCGGTTGGCTATCACCTGTCTCGGCCACTATAAATGTCATGTTTCAGCAGTTATGGATATTGAAATTGTGGTGGGATAACGCATTACCACCCGAGTTGTATCATACTTGGGTGCAGCTACACATATACTGATCTAAAGCAACTGTCAGAAATTAAAATTGATCGATATTGTCAATTTAATAGCGTAACTCACCTGTACGGGTTTTTCGATTAAATTCGATCATTTTACAGTAAATTGGCCTACTCAGCGTCCGATTATGTGCGGAAGAAAATAGTTCCAAAGTGAAAGCTCAATTAGTTCCTCCCAAGGCAAACGTGGCACCCTTAAAAACAATCACAATTTCTCATCTCGAATTGTGCGGTGCTGCCATACTCGCTAAGTTAATGGAGGAAAACAAAACAAATTTTTAACATAGACAATAAATCTATTTTTACCTGGATGGAATCATAGAATCATACGAAGAGATCATACTTGCAATATTTGTGCACACTTAGGTTCAACTTAATCAACTGTGCTCTAAGGTTTTAAACGTTTTTACAAGACACACATTTTAGCAATTATGACTTTTTTGTAAAGCAAAATAAAAGATGCATTTTTTATAGAACAATAGTTATTTGTGTATCAAGAGCGCAAAGTGCCAGTTTGTCACGCGAGAAAGGAAATTGCTGGCCGACGGGACGGAGGCCAGCAACCTTTCGAGCGTGACAAACAACTTTGCGGACGTGTTTCACACTTTATTTTTCCTACAATCATTTTAAAAAATATAATAAAAAGATAATTTTGTAGTAAAATTTACTATACTGACAATACGATTTTATTTTAGGACCGACATTTTGTTCAATCGAGTAGTCAAAGATTTTTTTTATTTTTCATAAAGAAAAACAAAAATTTGGTTTGATGTTTTATACAAACATTAGTCTTTCTTTAAACATGCTGCGGTTTCAAGTTTTGTCACACGTTTCTAAGAGAAACGTGTGACAAAGTAATTTGTTTATTAACTGTCAAAAAAACAGACACTTTGGGCTTTGAAAACAGAGAAAAAAAGCCTGCTTTTCACGGCGATTGTAGGAAAAATATTTTTTTTTATTATTATTTAATGACTCGTAAAAGTATTGATAATATTTAGGAATATGCCAACTTCCATCAAATTCTTTCATTTGTAGCGACTCACTCATTCAGTTTTCAGTTGACGTGGTCTTGACACCAGCAGATGGCCTGCTGTGACAATATGGTGGACCACGATATGCCACTCTGCTAAGACAATTCCCATCACTTCCCATTACTTGGGGACTATTGGCGTTTAAACACGGTAACAACACCGGATCGCTACCCGATACCTCACATTCAGAATTTTTCTAAGCACTTGCATGGTTGCAAAATATTCTCCAAGATTGATCTGGTTAGAGCTTATCATCTAATTCCCGTTGCACCTGAAGACGATTTTAAAACGGCGATCACAACCCCGTTTGGCCTATTCGAATTCACCCGAATGCCATTCGTTCTACGCAATGCCACTTAAACGTTTCAGCGTGTTATGAATGATGTTGTACGTGACTTAGACTTCGTTTTCATCTACATTGAAGATATTCTTGTAGCTTCGCATAATGAGGAACAACTCAAACTTCACCTGGAACAACTCTTCCACAGTTTAGCTCAGTTTGATGTTCATATCAAGAGTTATAAATGCGTTTTTGCCGATCACCCCTAATGGTATTCTACCGTCTGAAGAACGAATTAACGCCATTAGGGAATTTCCAGCTCCAACTTCAATCAAAAGTATACAGCGATTCGTCGGTATGGTAAATTACTAACACCGATTCATACCAAAACTCGCTAAAACACTCGCACCAATTCACAGCCACTTGGCTCGATTCGAACATATCCATTTAGACATCGTACGTCCACTTCCCCCGTCTAATGGATATACATACTGCATGACTAATATCTCAGCTGCAACCATTGCCATCACATTTGTCAATAACTACGTATCACGATTCGGCGTGCTCCTTCATATCACAACTGATCAGGGAACGCAATTCGAATCTAAACTTTTCACAGGGTTAACAAAACTCCTCGGATCAAATCGGATACAGACAACAGCTTACCATCCGCAAGCCAATGGCATGGTGGAACGCTTCCATCGGCAACTCAAAGCTGCACTAATAGCCAGAAGCAACACAATTAATTGCAGCTCGGAAATACCAGTCATACTTCTTGGAATCCGAGCAAGAGTGAAAGAAGATCTGAAGTGCTCACCAGCGGAACTAGTTTACGGTCAAACTATCAAGCTACCTGGTGAGTTCTACGTCGAAAATCCTCTTTCACAAGTACCAAGTAGCGACACAGTCATCGACCAACTGCGACAAACCATGCAGAACCTTGTACCCAAACCAACTCGTCAATCCAAACTAGACGACATTTTTGTTCCGAAATCGCTCGACAACTGCGATTTTGTTTTCATTAGAACAAATAAGGTTTGCACGGGATTATCTCTTCCCTACGAAGGTCCGTATAAACTTATACGTCGACTGCGAAAACACTTCATCGCGTCGATTATTGGAAGGAATTCCAACATTTCAATTGCCCGACTCAAACCAGCATATGGAATCCTGTGTTCAGCTGAGCATATCTCATGCTCTGACTCATGATTGACATTGAGCAATTCAATAAGGAGTCATATTTTAGAAAATGGTTTACAATTCAATCAATCAATTCTACCTACAGCCGTAGTAAACCTGTTTGACAAACATGGCAGCAAGGATAACAGGATCGTATGGTTTAATTGCAAATGACACAACTTTGGGATGGACAGTCACAGATGGCTCCGCAGTGAATAGCGCGTCATTCAATATCGATCAAACTGGCTTTAATATTGAAGAAGCTTTAGAAAAATTTTGGACAGTGGAGGAACTTCATGGAGAAAAGCAATTAAATTCGCAAAACATCAAGAATGTCCGTACTTTTTCCAAACTACAACCATCAGAAATGAAAATGGGAGATATAAAGTTCCTCTTGCCTTCGCAAAGGATCCAAAATTTCATCTCAGAAATTCATTGAATCGAGGAATAAGTACTTTAAAATCGGTTAAACGGATGAGTCGTTAAAAATGAATATATTAGCGAACCTTGGTTCTCCAAGATTGATCTGGTTAGAGCTTATCATCTAATTCCCGTTGCACCTGAAGACGATTTTAAAACGGCGATCACAACCCCGTTTGGCCTATTCGAATTCACCCGAATGCCATTCGTTCTACGCAATGCCACTTAAACGTTTCAGCGTGTTATGAATGATGTTGTACGTGACTTAGACTTCGTTTTCATCTACATTGACGATATTCTTGTAGCTTCGCATAATGAGGAACAACACAAACTTCACCTGGAACAACTTTTCCACAGTTTAGCTCAGTTTGATGTTCATATAAAGAGTTATAAATGCGTTTTTGGCGATCACCCCTAATGGTATTCTACCGTCTGAAGAACGAAATAACGCCATTAGGGAATTTCCAGCTCCAACTTCAATCAAAAGTATACAGCGATTCGTCGGTATGGTAAATTACTAACACCGATTCATACCAAAACTCGCTAAAACACTCGCACCAATTCACAGCCACTTGGCTCGATTCCAACATATCCATTTAGACATCGTACGTCCACCTTCCCCGTCTAATGGATATACATACTGCATGACTAATATCTCAGCTGCAACCATTGCCATCACATTTGTCAATAACTACGTATCACGATTCGGCGTGCTCCTTCATATCACAACTGATCAGGGAACGCAATTCGAATCTAAACTTTTTACAGAGTTAACAAAACTCCTCGGATCAAATCGGATACAGACAACAGCTTACCATCCGCAAGCCAATGGCATGGTGGAACGCTTCCATCGGCAACTCAAAGCTGCACTAATAGCCAGAAGCAACACAATTAATTGCAGCTCGGAAATACCAGTCATACTTCTTGGAATCCGAGCAAGAGTGAAAGAAGAGCTGAAGTGCTCACCAGCGGAACTAGTTTACGGTCAAACTATCAAGCTACCTGGTGAGTTCTTCGTCGAAAATCCTCTTTCACAAGTACCAAGTAGCGACACAGTCATCGACCAACTGCGACAAACCATGCAGAACCTTGTACCCAAACCAACTCGTCAATCCAAACTAGACAACATTTTTGTTCCGAAATCGCTCGACAACTGCGATTTTGTTTTCATTAGAACAAATAAGGTTTGCACGGGATTATCTCTTCCCTACGAAGATCCGTATAAACTTATACGTCGACTGCGAAAACACTTCATCGCGTCGATTAATGGAAGGAATTCCAACACTTCAATTGACCGACTCAAACCAGCATATGGAATCCTGTGTTTAGCTGAGCATATCTCAAGCCCACGAACACACAAAATCGTCCGTATAGCTGCGACTCATTCAATCATTCTATAGAAAGGAGATAATCACTTGCGGGGGAGTCCTGTAGCGACTCACTCATTCAGTTTACATATTCAGTCATATTCTAAACGAAAAATATATTCACTTATATATTACACTCATCAATTATACACATTCACTCATTCAGTAATTTCTTTATATTCTCTCATCGCTATCAGTTCGCATACCGCATGCAGGCATACCAATACGAAGAAGAAATAAGAAAAATAAAAGGACATGAACCCAGCTTCTTTCGCGCTTTTATTTTTAATAAATAAAAAACACAACAATTGTTACTACAGATTTTGCATCGTTCTTATGGTTAAGAACCGTAATCAATAATTGTATGCTACCAACGTAGCCGTTATAATAATCTAATTATTTTTTTGTAATATATCCATATATGTATATATGTATATAGTATGAAATTTAACACGAGTGTGACACGAGTCTACAATGGGCACTAATCTTTTTTGGAATCAAGAATGAATGTTCAGGGGAGTAACTATGGAAGACTTTGCGGTACACTCTTAAAGAAACTGCAGATATGTTGGGTTTTGGGCAGAAATCTTCTTGGCATAGGCGATGCCTTATATTGTAGATAAATTTAAGTTGGGTGTGAATGCAGCTTATTTGTGCCCTGCCTGCAATAATGCGCTTCCATTCTCGAGAATCAGTCTATGTGCTGTTAACAAAATTTATGTCAGTTTCATTATTACTTTCTTTTAAAAGAGTAAGTAAAACAAAGTGTAGTATATATAATAATGAAAATTTTGTACCTTGAGAGTTATCCAGTCTGAGGTCCCCTGAGTTCGAAAAAGTGGGTTTCGAGATGGTGCCTGTCTGTCAGTATGTCAGTCTGTGTCCTCTCTACAGCCCAAATGGTTTAACCAATCGAACTGAAACTTTTTATAAATTGGGAGGTCCCAGTGAATTTTACTCTACTGGCCACTCCCTTGGTCCAGCAAATTTATTTTGCAAATATCTTAAAAAGTATGAGGTTTACAAAAAACTACTTAATACAAAATGTTTCCAAAAAAATAAAAATAAAAAATAAAAAAAAATTTAAAAATTACAAAAAAAAAATTAAATTTCGCAAAATTCGGTGTTCGTAAAAGAAAGTCGTGTGTTGGCCACACTTCCATTATTTTTATTTGGAGGAAGTTTGCCTATTCTTGCATCATACCCATTGTATAGCCCAGTTTCACCAATTTGCTGCATGTCCGTTTCTATTTTTTTTTTTTTTTCTTGCAACAGGAATATTACTAATGATCCAACTTAAGGACATTTTTGCCTAACATGGTCACCTAGACCGTAATATTCACCGCAAATTAATTTCCTGTTATCTTCATGGTTTTTGGAGTTATAGTGTTATCTGAAAAATGTGTGTTGCTGTGACGAACTCGCGATCAATCACGCCAGTTACTGTGAATCGTCAATTACATCAATGCTATCCGTTTCCAGACATACCACTCTAGAGGCTGATTTTAAACAAAGTTTCTAATAATTTTTGGGAAATCGAATGTTCCACGGGAAAATGGAACTGCATTTTTTCAGCGATATCTGCTGACAAATCTCATCAAAGGAAACTATCTCCAGACACAACACTCCAGAACAGTGTTCTCAATCGGTGGTCCGCAGAAAACTAGTGGTCCGTGATATATTTCTACTAATCCGCGGAAAGTCTACAAAAATTCGTATTGAATATTTTTTTAGTTTTCTTTTCTAAAACTGGAATTTAGAATTCGCAATAATTTGAACGTAAGGGCCACGAAATCCGGAGAAAATAAATCGAATACTAATATATTCCTCGGTCCTTGGTGTTGAGCACCGCTGCTCTAGACGTTGGTTTTATACAAAGTTTCTAATGATTTTAGGAAAATCTAAATTTCGCAAGTTTCCTACGTGAAACTAGAATTGAAATTTCTATAGCTAGATAGCTATTGATAAATCACACCAATGCAATCCATATCGATCATCAGACATAACGAACTAGCGGCTAATTCAATTTTCTTATGATTTTTGGAAAAATGAATTTTCCCGAATTTGGAAATTTGAAATGAATTTTTCTAGCGATAAACTGTTCACAAATCAAGTCAATGCAATCAATCATAACACTCTAGTCTAGAGGCCGATTTTATAACAATTTTAATATTTTTTTGATTCCGCGGTTTTTTCACGAGACGTTGCCACCTATGACTATTGACAAAAGTTTTCAATGCTACATATGCATTCATGATGACTTTCGGCTGGTAACGGCTATACTTTTTATGTCCGAATGAGATATCACAATCTACATTTTCGGTAAACGTTAATAGGGTTTATAATTGACCGAATGTTGTGCGCACATTAACATTGATGGATAGTTTAAACAAAGATTGTGTAATACAATAGCATTACAATAGCACTATTACGTCATAATAGCTTATTGTTGCTAATACATTTGTACATATATGATTCATAACAAACAGCAAAAAATCTATATAATCATACATTAGGTACATGCATGTATACATTATTATAACGTGTCTCTTCACGATGAAAATAAATAATCACATAAAACGTACGGATTAGCTTTTACATAATAAAATTTTGTTTTCGTTTGAATTCTGCGCTAATCTCTTAGAAATATGTTTCCATATGGTATAGTTTGTGTAAATTGATATTTATATGTTTTTCATAGTCGTAATAACACGCTCATACATGTCTAAACTTAACCTAACCTAACTGATCTTAACATGGTTAATGATATTCTAGTTTCAAACATGAAGCAATAATATGTCGGTAGTGTTATAAGGTCGTAATAAAGGAAGGAACATATGTCGCTTTACTATAACGAATAGAAAATTAATGAATGGCTTAATCAAACACACATGTACGTATGAAACTACTTTTGGAAATTATTTTATATTTTTAACATTTATTAGGAAATTGCAAGATACGAACGTTTGTAGTGGGTATCCAAAAACATATTGAATGTGTTTTCATGTAAACAGTCTTTGGATGGGGCGTCGCCACAATGGCTGAAGAATACGGCTTTTGAAAGTAAAATTCGATAAACAACCAGATAAATTACAAATCGACCTAACTATTATGTTAAAATACACTGATAACATGCCCAAAATCAAAATACGTATAGTGTAGTGTATAACAATTCATAACTATAGACAAATCTATGAAATATGTATTGTTTGTTTGTGGTTTACGTTTATTCAATCTCTTTTATACTCAAGTCCCAACTCTTTAGCTAAATCGATGACGTATGAATCTAGATCTGTTTTACGTAGACCTTGCGTGCGTTGTGCATCGAAAGAAACAAAATTTAGTCAACGGATCTCATGTCGCAAGGCGAAACAAGTATTGCGGTGGTCCTCGCACTCATTTAAGAGTAATATATTTTGCGGTCTAGGATAAAATTAGCGCGTTGTCCGGTTGAGTTTTTTATCGAATTTTATCCCTTTGGATTAAGATGAAAATGGTTTGTGTTGTTTGACGTCCTACGCTCTAAGCGTTTCTTTAAATGTTCAATATGCCTTGCCTGAGTATTATGAACTAATGATCAATCTGCTTCATCGAATGCAGCTAGCCCGGTGAATTGTAGACCCGTGGTGTGGCAAGATAACAAACAATGATCGAAAATTGCTGTTCGGGTTTTTTTAAATAATGGTGTTGTGTTTGCTTTGTGCTAGACGGATTCTTTTACGGTGGGTTTTACAAAGCATTTTTTTTTTTATAGATAATGGAATGAAAAAATAAAAACAATAATGCGATATTGCTTGATTAAATAAATGTGACGTAATTATAGTTGGTCGGTACAAATACATGTAGGAAATGGGGAAATAAAAATAAAACTTTCAATTGAATTTTATATTTGATGAATGGCCAATAGTAAGTTTTTGTTTGTATGTTTACATCAAAACTTTATCAGTACAAATTCAAAATTATTAGATTAAATTTTATCAAAATTGTATATTATTTTTTTTCTATAATTCATAGGTGCGCATTTTAATTCATATCATCACATTCTAAAGTGCTTGTTTATAACACTTATCTTACTAGAATAAGGGGTTCTCGTTTGATATAGTTGATAAAAAATCACAAAGACCCGTAATACGTTAAAGGTGTTTTCAGACATTACAGTTCGATAAGTTCAGTTTTAGTGAATTGTAAGAGATCAACATTGCCTTGAGCCAATGCAATGATTGATATACTGCCGACCCCGATAACGTAGTCAGTTGGGATCAGATGCTTATATTTAATATTTGGTTTTTGTTAAAAGATCCATATCATAAATAGGTTACGAAACCAACTCCTCTAAATAGTGGGTTATTTATTTATTAAGTTCAAAAGTATTCGTCACAAAAATTTAATTTGAAGAAAAGCAATATCAATTATAAAACACGCAACTGAACTGATTCCGCTTACTCTTATTTCTGCAATAGGAAATAAATACTTCGATTAAGTAATTGAATTAAAAATACCGATAGCACCGCGACAACTAAATGCCATCAATATAATAACCTAAAAGAAGTAAGTTAAGTAGTGCATATATAGTATTTCAGCTGATTTCTTCTATTTATTTACGACTCTTCGAGTTGATTTTTTTGCAAACTTTGGTGGAACCAAGATAACAAATTGTGGGAATAATAATTATTCGTTAGTAGGTATTTTAACCAAACTTAATTAATAAGGGTTGGTTCGGATCCGAAACTAAAGGATCCAAATTAATAACGCCCAACGCACGGAAAACCCGGATATTATTAATATCTAAAAAAAATGTGTATGTTATTCAAATAATTCAATTAATTTCGTAATTGCGATACTTATTAATAATAAATTATGTTGGTATTGCAGAATGTAATATCAAATAGAAATGGTTGTTACTTCTACGTTACTGGATAACAGTTTGATGGATGTTTAATTGTATAACTTACGGTGTGTGGAAATTCCATGATAAATAATTTTTCTATAATAAATATTGTACTAGCTGAATAATTTTCGCTTTGAAGTTTCAAATTAATTTAATTGCTATTCGAATATGATATAATTGTGAAATAATTTTTTAAAACAAATATTTTGAAAAAAATTAAAAAAAAAAATTAAAACAAAACCGTAAAATAAAAATGAAAGTAGAAGTTCCTTTAGTCATAGTGTTAAACGCACCATTTAGATAGAATAAAGAAGTTTTTTTTTTAAGATAAACTTGCTAATATTGTAGTCGAAATACTCGTAGTTATTGTTGACCATGCGCAGCATTCTAGTAATGGGTTCGTTCTGACCATACTCAGTTCTGTGCGATTTAGTTCTGTGCGGGCAATCAATTCCAGTCCCATCAACATCAAAACCCGGGCCATCAAAGCCGCGAAAAACAAACGACATACAAAGTTTGTTCGATTCCATGGTCGAACAACTGTCGGATGACGACTTCGATACCCCCAATTTAGAACCACCAAACAGAAAAAAACGGAAAACAGCTAGTTCATTGGACCCTACTGTTGAAAAGTTGTTGAGTCGATTTTACAGGCTGTTGTATAAACCAACCCACAATTAGCACAATTTTTATTTTCATTCTTATTCTATTTTTTAATTCCAAATCAAAAACATTTTTATAAGTAATCATATTTCCGCTCGGAACTATTGGTTAATTTTATACAAAAAAACAAAACACGTCCCTTAAGCGAGTCTCATGACCAAAAGATACTTATAAGAGATAGAACCCTTAATTCTTACAAAGTTATAGAAAATAGAACCCTTTAATTTTTACAAATTAATAACTAGTTAAAAATCTTAAGGACATAGAACGAATCAGAATCATCTTAGGCATTATTGGATTTCAATAACAAACCAAAATAAACCAAAATCCCAAATATTTAAATAAAATCTCTCTTTTACACTAAAATCACAACATTAAAATAATCTTCCAAACAATTTAAATAAAAGTTGTATTTTACACCAAAATTACAACAAGGCACTACGAGATTGCTGAAAGACTAGTTTCACAAGTGGCGGAAGGGTTCCCGATAACTAAAATCAGCCTCGGGCTAAATTACACAATGGGCATAGAGAGTGAAGTTCTCAGTTGGAGTGAAGTCCACCAAGAAGTACACCTCATAATTTGGAGGAAAGGGATTGAGTTTATGAGGAGGAGAATTAACCAAAATAGAAGTTAACTTTTATCTTTTATAAAAATACTTTATTTTTTACGTAAATATCTAAATCTATTTTTAACTTTAAAATTAATTAACTATTTTGATCTAATTTTTTTATATAAAAATATTTTTAACTTTAAAATGAATACCTACGAACTTTTGGTTTAAAATGAATTATTAAATTATTGAATTATTTCGGCGTGATTTTTTTATAAAATTATTTTATTTTTTTATGTAAATATTTAAATTTATTTTTAACTTTATAATTAATTATTTTGAAGTGATTTTTTATATAAAAATATTTTTAACTTTAAAATGAATTAACTACAAACTTTTGATTTAAAATGAATTATTATCTACCTACTTTTGATGTTATTTTTTTTTTTATAAAATTATTTTATTTTTCGTGTAAATATTTAAATCTATTTTTAACATTAAAATTAATTATTAATTATTTTGTTGACTAATGTTATATTTTGATATGATTTAATGTGATTTTTTATAATTAAATAGTAGAGATACTATACAAATATTTTAAAGAATTATTTATTATTCGAAATAATTAAAATTAATATGTAGGTACAAATGAATTATATTTTATGAATTAACTAGACATGAATTATTGTGATATTTCATAACTACCTACTATACAAATATTTGTTACAATTACAAATAATTATTTACTAAAATTTAAAATTTTGTTTTTATTTAAATGGATTTATGTTATCCCACATTTTTGCTGCTATACATACACCTGTCCCTCAATTAACACGGTAATTAAATTCCGCAAAATTACCGTGTTACTCAAAACCGTGTTAATCGCGACTAATAAATACATAAGTACCTTTTTTGTACCTTTTTTGTACTTATGTATTTTTTAGTCGCGATTAACACGGGTTTGAGTAACACGGTAATTTGGCGGAATTTAATTACCGTGTTAATTGAGGGACAGGTGTATTATTCTAAAGAAAAAATAAATTAAACTTTACATTGAAAACATATTATGTAGGCGTGTCATTAATTACCTAATTACTAGTGCATCGTCGACTCTTGCCAGGGCAAAATATTTACAGCACTGAAATAATATTTAAATTTTGCCCGGATGTCAGCCGCAGATCTACTCGGGTTATTTGAACCCACTCTCCTTACGTTGTCCATTCCTTCCGAAATGCCTTCATTACGCCATCGCCCCGGTCTCAAATTACCGTTATCATCGGAATCAATCAAATCGTCAGTGAAATAATTTATGCAATTTGCTTGTACCGAAGCCAGTTGTGAAGTACACCAGTTGCTTTTATAATGCCGAGTACTGTTGGTTAACTTGCCAATGCCTTGGCGGCCAATATGCCAAAGGCGTTTTCTACGACAGGTCTGGCACGGGATAAGCGATAATTAAATATATTTTGCGCCGGTGGCAATACTCGAGTATTGCGACCGGGGTATGGACGCATCTTGTTAGGTAAAATTGGGAACGCCTCGTCTCCCACAAATACGTATAGTACCTTTTGCTCGTCCACTGTGTTGGGGAAGCAGGCTGGTGGCGGTAGACATAATTCAGCACCACCATTTAAAAGGGCTTTTCCAAAATATTGTACTCACCCTTATGACCGCTTGCCCCAATATCAACCATTATAAACTTGTAGTTTGCATCACTTACTGCAAATAAAATGACGCTGTGACTATGCTTGTAGTTCCAGTACTTAGAGCCGGAATTCCCAAATGCCTGCAAATAAAATACTGAATGTAATACTAATATATACTGTCCTTGACGTGTTATGTTGTTTTTATGTTTAGGAATGTACATGAATGATATAAAGTTTACAAATAAACATAAAAACAACATAACACACTATCGATCAGCCTTATGTAGACATTCCTGTGAATGTAACAAAGAATTTAAATTCGAAGAGGCTTCAATAATAGAGTTTGAAGCTAAAAAACAGAAACGGGCATTCAAAGAAATGTGCTACATAACTCGAAACGCTAACGCTGTAAACTACAAAACTGACTGTAGGGGTTTCCAAGGTAACTACCATAGTCTGATTAATAGTTAAACATATTTTTCGCCTTAATAATACATCGATTGGTTATTAATTACTGAATTATCTTAAAAAATTAACGTTATTTGATATTAGTCAGTTTTTTCGGACGTGTAAATTTTTGACTAAATTAAGAAATCACATATGTTATACATACATACAAAAGGAGTCTTTTTATTCACAAAATTCTATGGGGTAATTAAATATATAAAAATTGTAATACTTTTACAACCCACCATTGCAGTTATTTTTGAACAATATCTTCTTGTTGAGAGATGCATATATGACGTGGACTACAAGAGATCAGTTGTATAACATTTCAATTTAATTTAAATATAAAAACGTTTCCTGGTATTAAATGAGGTGGACATGTAAATCACTGCTTTTTTAAAAAAAAATTTTATGAAGTCGTCATAGAAAAAATTCTTGAAAGAAAACAAACAAAAAAATTTTTTATCATTAATATTTTTTACGATTTGACAAGATTCAAGAAATTGATTTAAAAAGTATTTTGCTAAATTAAATTAAAATATATTTAAAAGAGATTAGTGATAAGAAGTAAGTAGTTTTCCCTGTGGTATGTAATCGTTCTTTTGTATTGTTTTCGAAAATGTTTCTGTTCATAATTTTTATAAAATTCTGATATATTTAACGTACATTACTATTCTGCTATATTGGTATTTTTAGTTACGAAAATTGTAAGTCCTTTGGAAGATGACCGACAGGTCGAAGTATTAAGGCAAAAATTATATAAAAATAAAGAAAGAAAGAAAAACATAAACTTGTCTATAAAAAGTCAAAAAACAGCAAAAAGTAAATAAGTACAATGGGGGTCTGGCGCTCTAGGCAGTCCTGTCTATGGGCCTACGATCTGCGCGAAGGGTAACCTGAGTGTGATTCGCAAGTGTACGTACTACCTCCTCGTGGTGACCTCCGGTAACTGTTGGCTCGTTTACCGAACAACAGGCTAAAGTACGACGCTAAAAGATGGTATAAACCTTGAAAAAAACTCCAAATCTAAGGTGAGACACGTGCGCCGAGGGATGTATGATCATGGGTTAGTTGGTCGCTAGCACGGAACTCCGGATACTAGGCGACCTCCGGTTTCAATCAGCCTTACCACGGCAAGAGGCGCTGCCGTGGTGGACCTTCCATTCCTCAACCAAACCACAATTTATGAATTTAATTAAAAACAAAAATAGTAAGGGCGGTGCTCCTTTAAACCCACCAGTCTCAGAAGATGACATGGACCATTCAGGCCCTGCTTCTGAGATCGTAATGGATAACTCCCGTATGGACGTAGTGGTGGGCTCTCCTGTACATGGCACTCTATTGCCTGAAATGGATACCCAATCCACGTCGACTACGGCCGAAATAAATCAGGACCTCGAGGGAAAATCAAAGAGAAGAGCACGCCTCAGTGGGGCCGCGAGGAGACGTTCGTCCCATTTAATTCGGTCAGGGTCCCCCGCGACGCTACCTTGCAGCAATGTAAGGAAAAAATCAAGGACATAACTGTCTCAACTAACAAGAGGAATAGGTCAATGACGACTCGACCCCTAAAGGCATCGCGGCTAAAAGGGGGAAAGTTTCCAGTCCTTAACCGAAGGCATTGGAAGCCGCCCCAAAAGCTGCAACGGAAGGCGACAGTAAGGAGAGTTGCCCCGAGAACAGGATCGACACGGCCACAACATATAGTGCCGCAGTGAAGGCTATCAGGCAGGTGTCAACTCTAATTTCCTGGGATGTCGCACCAGAAACGGTTAGCTCACGGTCAACTGTGCCGACGAAAATACGGCAGAGTAGCTCAGGGTCACAGTGCCCTCACTTAAGCCATGGGACGGGGCATCCCTGAAGGCAGTCGGGGAGGAGGAGTTGCCTCACCCAAGGATTATGTTTGTTTACCTGCCACGAGGGTGTAAGGAGAGAAACGACAAAATACTGCGTCGTCTGGCAATCCAGAATAAGGACCTAGAGACGCAGACTGGAGAATTATAGCTAGGAAGGAGCGAGAAGGCGACCTCCTTCAACTCACAATGTCAGTGTCACATAAAACGGCGGAGATACTGAAGGGCTCCAACTGCAGAGTCAATTGGATGTTTGGCTCTGTACACTTCCGCCCAAAGAAGGAGGGGGCGGTGGATACAGTCAAGGGGAGAGTGGCGGAGCCGAATCTGCCCGGCACGTCAAGGGCAGCTTTGGCTGAGAACGCAAGCCGCGGTGATGGGGTTGCTGGGACGAGGGAAGCCAGGAGACCTGGCACCTCCGGAACAGGTAGACCGGCCAAACCGGGCCGAGGACAGAGCGGGAAGAGCCATGGACTGGCCCCTAGAGGAAGGGTGGCACAGCAACCTAGTAAGCCGGGCTCTCTGGGGCCTAAGACAAAAAAAAATATATATATATAGACATCATGGTGATACACACCAAACCTGCAAACCTGCACCGGCATGTGTCCAAGGAAGCGTCCCTCTCAGATCATATGTACATCAGGTTTGATATCAGTATCCTTTCGAGACAAGAGTTAATGGTAAGGATACCAAAACGCACCAACTGGCCAGTTTATAACGACAGACTTTCGGATAACTTAGCTGGTCTACAGACCACGATAAACTCTGTCGATGACCTCGACA
The DNA here is from genome assembly GCA_958295665.1 of Tipula vernalis. Classification (NCBI taxonomy): domain Eukaryota; kingdom Metazoa; phylum Arthropoda; class Insecta; order Diptera; family Tipulidae; genus Tipula; species Tipula vernalis. Next base: position 193,124,303 of record OY282559.1, read on the forward strand.
GAGTTGCAAATGACGTTACAGAGGCAATAATTAATGCCTACCACTCAAGCTCACCCCTGGTGCGTATCAAAGGCACAAGGGATGTTCCTTGGTGGAACCAAAACTTGGAAAACATGAGACGGAACGTCCGTAATCTTTTTAATAGGTCTAAGAGTACAATACAACATAGCTCTTAGGCAAAGCAAAAGACTCAGCTAGAGAGACTTCTGTGGGAAAATAGACAAACTACCTATGGCGTGTCGACTTCAGAAGGCACTCTCCTTGGAGCACAGGAATCCCTTGGGATCTGTTAAGAAACCAAGTGGAGAGACAACCACAACCAGGGAGGAGACTCTGGAATGTCTAGTGAGAGGTCACTTCCCAAATTGTGTAGTACTGAGGGATCAGTAAGAATCCAACGCAAGTAGCGTACATCCGTATCTGGTCCCAAAGGGGGCTCACGAGTTCTCGAGGCAGTTTTTTACGCCGGAACGGATAGGCTGGGCAGTCAATTTTTTTGGCCCTTTCAAATCACCGGGAGGGGACTGCGTATACCCCGCCTTTCTACAGCAAGGACGGCAGACTTTGCTGCCTTATCTTACTACACTCTTCAGAGCCAGCTACAGCTTGGAATATGTTCTAAAATGCTGGAGGGAGGTTCGGGTGATTTTTATCCTAAAAGCGGGAAAAAGATCCCCAGAGGAGATTAGGTTTTATAGACCTATTAGCCTCACATCATTTTTACTGAAAACCGTGGAGAAAATTCTGGGACTTTGTAACAGATCCAACACTCTCCCAAGATACCCTCTGGACTCTAAGCAGCACGCCTACCAAGCAGGGAAATAAACTGAAACGGCCCTACACGAGCTGACATCGGAAATCGAAGATACGCTTCGGAATAAAGAGTTATTACTTGCTCCTTCATTGATATCCAGGAAGCTTTTGATAACACTTGTTTCGAGGTAATTCAGGAGCAATCACTAGCTAGGGGTATAGACCTCTCCACCGTAAGGTGGATTATAAACATGTTGGAAAATAGGAGGATTACGGCCTCTTTTGGAGACAAATTCATCACCAAAGCGGCCACCAGGGGCTGCCCCCAGGGAGGTGTTCTCTCTCCCTTATTGTGGCTGATCGTGATGGATCAATTACTTACCAGACTGAGAAATTTAGACTTCTGGAACATTACCTATGCGGATGACCTAGTCTTGATGGTTAGGGGCAGATTCGCAAATACAGTAGGGGAAAGGATGGAACAAGCCCTAGAGGTAGTAAATGATTGATGCACGGAGGTGGGCCTTACGGTAAATCCCAACAAGGTCAACTGCACTCTCTTTACTAACCGGAGGAAAATTGGCCTCTTGCTGATAGCCCCTTTAACTCTCCAACTGTCAACTGAAGTTAAATATCTGGGTATCGTACTTGATCAGAAATTTATATGGAATCCCCACTTAAATCAGATCACAAACAAGGCGAATAAGGCCTACTTCACCTGCCATAGAATGTTTGGCAAAACGTGGGGACTGAGCCCACAAATGTTGGTTTGGCTCTACCGGGCCGTCATTAGACCTATGGTCTGTTACGCGGCGTTTGTGTGGTGGCCAAAGATGGAGCAGACTGGTGCACGAAGAATACTGGATAAAATCCAGAGGTTATTCTGTGTGGGTGCAACTGGAGCAATGAGGACTTTTCCAACAGCTGCCCTTGAGAGAATACTGGGGCTCTCATTACTGCACCTACACATTAAAAAAGTAGCCGGTTCAAGAGGTCTGAGCCTAAAAATAATAGGCAAAATTAAAACTGTAAGGCCAGGACACAACAGTATCCTACATAAATTAAACTTTAAGGAAGAGTTATTCCAACTATCGGATTTGATGGTAAGGACAATAGACTGTCGGAGGAACTTTACTCTTAGTTTGCCGGATAGGGCACTGGTAGAGAATATTATTTCCTCCCTCCCCACCATGCGTCTGTATGGTATACGGATGGGTTGAAAACAGACGGGGGTACCGGTGCAGGGATAGTCGGGCCCGACCTAGAGCTATGCATACCACTGGGTAGCACCCACACAGTTTTTCAGGCAGATACCTTTCCTATTGAGGTATATGTGCTTTAATGTCTCAAAAAGAAATATAAGAAGACCGAGATCTATATAATCTCGGACAGCCAGGCAGCTCTGCTAGCCTTAGGAGCATCAGTGTTCAATTCGAAATTGATCTGGAACTGCTACTGTAATTTATTAGAACTGGGTAAATTAAATAAAGTCACCCTTTTGTGGTCTCCTGGCCATTCCACCATTAGAGGAAACGTGGCAGCAGACCGATGTGCAAAAATTGGAGCAAGCCGAGATTTCCTGGGTCCCAGTCCTAGTATTGCTTTTTCCAAAACGCATTTGGCAGATGGTATAAAGGACTGGGAGCAGAACTATAGGAAATTAGTTTGGGAGTCCTCCAGTGGGATGAGGGAGGCCCAGAAATTATTCAGTTATAATATTATACGTCTGGGAGAGGCACCGAGGATGGACCGCCAATCCCTAAGATCCCTTATCTGGTTTTTAACAGGGCACGGCCCTTTTAACGGCCATCTATATAAAATGGGAAGGTCTCTTACGGACCAGTGCAGATTCTGCTATTGCGGTAAGGAGACATCGGAACACCTACTATTCACATGCGATGCTATCATCCTAAAAAGATTAAAGTTCCTCAATGCGTATATAATCCAGTGGCCTAACGCTGACCCACTGGATATGCATCAGGTAGCGGCGTTTATCAAGGATATAGATCGGCAGTTCACGTAGGAATCTCTAGGGATGCACAGTAGGCCTCAATGGTCGCAGTGCTCTGGGCTACATACACCCATCTTTTTAAACAAACAAAAAAAAAAAAATAAGTACAATCTTCATTCTGAATTATTAAACAAAAAATATCGTTCGAAATAATTTAAAAAAAATACTTATACAAAAATGAAAATTCCAGAAAAATTAATTTAGAAAATTTTGACTTATGACGTCATACTAACTTAAGATTTAAAGATATGGTAACAATAAGGAAAAAGAAAATATTTAAATAATTATCATTGAAAAATTAAAACTAAAACTAAATTGAATATATGTAAAAAAATAAATAGAAATCAAGAAGCTTATTGTATAATTATGTTGACTAAGCCCAAAATGGCTTACACGGCATCCCATTATAATGTAACGTACAATGTGATCGATCGATTAACGGATTGATTTAAATTGACGTTTTATTTATCGTTAATTCGTCCATAAATTTATGCTTCATATGTTTAATTAAATTAATGTTTTTAGTTAATTAGATGGGTCTATTTATTTTTTACTTAATTTATTATGCCACTTCAAAATATGCCAGTTACTTTCATGCCATATTTATTTATATATAGAGTCCATAATCACTCAGATTTACGGTTTTATCACACATTTAGAGTGGCCCTATTCTCTATTTTTTTTTATTAACAACCAACAAAATTGTTAAAAATTTAACAACCACATATTTAACAACTTTCATTTAAAATAGTATTCATAAAAGTGTTGAATATAAAATTGTTATTTTGTGGTGGTGGAGAAAAGTAACAATCGCGATGCTGTCAAAACACAGCAAAACATCAAAAAAAAAAAAATCGACCAGCAGAAGTAATAGCAGCATTTTTAAAACAAAAATATTAAAAAATAACATATTAAAAAAAAATTGAATAATAATCTAAAAAAACTGAATCCATTAATAAAAAAAGATTGGCACGAACTTCTTCTGCGCATTATACAATTTATTTAGATGAATTGGAAAACAATCCACGTTTAAGCACAGGAATAATAGATCCCACAGTCGACAAGGATAGTGTGTGAAACAGAAATGTGATATTCTGGCGATTAAATTGAATTCTTATGGTTCCGGTGACCGATTGACTCCGAAAGCTTGGGATAAAGTAAGTAGAGACCTAATTATTTATTTAGGAATATTGTCTAATACTTAACAAAACTAATATGTAACAAAATCTTTTAGCGATTCCAAAACTGGAAGTGTACAACCGGTGCCAAATATCGTGAGCATAACACGAAAATCAAGAAAACTGGTGGTGGTCCCCATCTAAAAATCCTATAACAGCGATTGAAAGATGCGCATTAGACATATGGGGTCTGGTCGTTTTAGATGTAATTCGCGGATTGCACATCGAAGCTGGATTTCAAGCACTAGAAAATGTTATCGACGAAGTTGATATGACTTCAGAACAAATTGAAGTAGACACTGCTGAATTTACTTCTGCAAATGTGAATGTGGAAACAGTTGATTTTATTGATGTGGAAATTGAAGATGTCAGTCATGATAACACCAAATACTACCAATGAAAAACGGGCAACATTACTAAATGCCAAAGTTCTAAAATCAAAAAGGCATAAAAAAAGTATGAAATTGTAATAGTAATCATATATGTATTTATATATATATATATATATATATATATATATATAATATATATATATATATATATATATATATATATATATATATATGCAGCAAAAAATAAACTTTCTTTCGAGTGATTGTTATGACTGAACCAGTAATTGAATTAATTATCTATTCACTGAATCAGCAATTGAGCTTTAATGAAACAATGAATTTTTGTGATATTGTGTTATTTTTATTTTTAAGAAAATGATGAACCCAATGTGCAATGGACGGATGACATATTCTTCATAAATATTTTCTGAGCTTGATACATGTAGCATTTCCTCGTGATCAACAAAACTAACATGAGTTGAGCAGAATCGAACCTCAGACAAATGTTTTACCGAAACATATTCATGTCTTACTACAACTGCAATATTTAATTTAAAGTAAAATATTTGGTTAGTACATAAATAATAAAAAAATAATAATAAAACTTTAAAAAAACTAAAAAATTGGCAAGAAAAAACTTTAAGGAGAATCGAACCAAAGACTTTTGTAGTCCTACTCCAGTGCGGTACATACCACTGAAACCCAAATCATAAAAGAAATCAAATTTAATTGTCATTGTTATTTTGGTATGTTACAGCCTGACCAACAGAGTCGGAGGTTCAGAGAAATCTTTAAGCACGTAAATAATTCAAAGAAATTATGTCTAATTGTCAGTTTCAATCGTGTTGGTGGCTTTGGTTTACTTTATGGTTTCAATAGAAAAAAAATGTAGAAAAACCCTAATTGTCTAATGCTGCCATCTTAAAGCTTTAGGATACAAAATTTTATGAAATTACAAAATTTTATTGAAGGATACAAAATTTTATTGAAATGCCATTATAAAATAAAAAAAAATAAATAAATAAATAAGGCAAAACGTCCTTGGTGAGAATCGAACCAGAATTTTTTTTTGGAAATTATTAAATATCGAATGAAATAATTTGGTGTATCAGCCTAAATGTTGACAATCAGTTTTACAAAATGTATTACATACTCATTGTTTTACAATACAAAATTTTATCAATTCGTATTAAACCAATAAAATGCCGTTATGAAAAAAAATATTAATAAAATTATTAAGGACTTTAAGTGAGCATCGAACCCGAAACGTTTTTGTCAAATCTTTAATACCAACATCACTTATGCTACTGAGCTGGATATGTAAATTGGAAATATAAGAAAAGCGTTCCAGAGTCAGTGAAGTAATTATACATATATTAGATTGACCTTGAAGGAGGTCACAATTTCAAAATCAAAGGAGAATGGGGTCGCCTAGATTTTTTTTGTGATTTTTAGAGCTATAGCATGAGGCTCTAGGACATTGGGAAGTAATTTTCCATAACAATTTTAGAAAATTTAGTACTACTTAAGCATCGTATAATATAAGAGATAAAGGAAAATATTGCATCCAAAATACGGGATTTTTATTTTCTTGTGCTACGCAAATACAAACCAAAATTGATATTCATTTTGGCCTTGGTCTAATTAAAATAATATTTTTTTTTTTTCAAATTAAAACGAAAGTGGGACGTACCAAAAAAAATTCTTGCTTAACAGGAGCAAAAGTGAATTTGGCAATGTGAAATAAAGGCCTTTAACCAAAAGGAAAGTATTTTTATCCGGGATACAAACAACGGGACAATGTTTGTGAAAGTTTGTCCGGAGAGGACATCAAACAAAATGTTCACTTACAAACACAGGTACAGTTTTGTTATAAGAGGTTTTACTGTATTTAGATTTTAAACGCTTAAATATTATTTTGTCACAATTACCAAGTCACATATAAAATTTGACGTCATTTAAATGCAACATCACAAAACGAACAAAAGTCAACTACGATATTTAACTCTTTATGTTTTAATGACAGATAATTAGTCTTTTCTTGTTTTGTACATGTACATTATTATTTCCTTTTTCGCCGTTTAAAAAGAGGTATTAAATGTCTACGAACAAGAAAAAGAAATTAAATTGTATCTACATAATAAGCACATTTTTAACTGTTCTGTCTCATGAATTTGAAATAAAGTTGAAAGTTCATTGCATTCATAATGCTTTGTCGTTTTATCACGTCGTTCCATCATAATTTTTTTGTTCTACAATCTAACAATATGTCTCTCTTAAAGTTAAAATATTCTATACAATTTAAATCAAATAAGTTTGCTAAATCAATTCCAATAAGGTAAAATTGGTCACAAATCTTGACAACATGATGACCAATAATGACAAAAAAGGCAAAATGAAAAATGGTCAAGATAATTTTCAGAAAACACAAAAAAAGCAAAATGAATATAAAAAACTTATTTCTATTTCGTGAGGATCAATTTCTATGGAAAAAAAAACCAATGTGAAATTGTTTAATGTTTGGTGTTGTGGTTTTCTATCCAAATGCTTACATAAACCAACAGAACCATTTGTAATTCCATTGAACGACACTGTACACCTTTGTTAAAAATACAAAAAATCTAAAAGTTATTCTCTTATTTTCAGCTGCTTCTTTGGTTTTTTGTTGTTGTAGAAAAGGACCAGAAAGAAAAAGTTATCTGGCTTTGTTCATCTCAAATTAGATTTAAATTTGTATCACGTTTCTACTATATTCCACAAACTTTTATTCATTTTGTGTTGTTGTTGGTATTACGTTTCGAATGATGTACTACAAGATGAATGAAATAAATAAAATTTGATATGTTTCGAAGAGAAATGCTTTCTAATGTTCAGTTTTCACAGTACAATGTTTCTTACTTGGATTCATTGAACCAATACAAATAATAAGAAGTACAGAGATTTTAAGTGGAATAGCAAAACTAAGGTTCGAATTTGTTGTTAAAATGTAATAGAGATGTTTATTATTTTTTTTTTATATGATACGAGTACATTACAAAATATTTAATACATTTTTGGAGCGATATTTAAATATTTACTATACAAGCGACATTATCTATAAATAACAGCCCGAATATTTTGGGTGAATTACTGCTATGTTCAACACATAAATATTATTGTATAAGGTTTCAGTTATTTAAAATATGAATTAAAACTAGAACTGAATACACAGCTACTCACTAATAAACAATTAATTTTGATAATTGTCCACGCAGGACGAAATTGATCAAAATAGAATCCATTAATTTAAGTCACGCGTGGCCTAATTTATTATAGAGAGTAGCATTTTAAGGGAACTTTACACGGTCAATATTAATGTCATTACGTTGACGATTTAGTCGATATTAATTTCAGTGCCTTTTAATTTTCATTAACAATTAATAAAATAATAATTTTCCTATTAGTTGTTATAATTAATAAAAATTATTAATTTTCTACAAATTTTTATTTTACAATTTTACCGAGAATTACTGTTATTTTATGTTAACCAATAATTATATTGTATAACGTTTAATTAATTGCAATTAAACATTAATGTTATTTGTTTAATTAATTGCAATTAAATGCAAAAATAACAACAATACTTGCTATAGACGGTATTCCAAAAAAAAAAAAAAAAAAAAAATATTGTAGGCGGACGTATTTTACATTTATTTTACAGTGTTTTCCATTTTATACTTGAGTAATGAAAATTTATTATTATAAATTTTCCTGTGTCAAAATATGAAAAAATTTATTATTTATTTATTGTAATACTGTAATAAATTATAAAATATTTTTATTTTTCGGTAATAAATTAATTTTATTAATTATACAATATATATAGATTTATAGTTTTCAAGTTTGTTGCTTATACATAACTTATAAACAGATTCAAAATGTAGTGACTATTTTGTCTTTAAGATGACAATATGTATGTGTTGTATATATATGTAAGTATTGCTTCTTTAAAGTGATAATGATTTTTATGTTCTATTTAAGTGATTATGTCATCTGCAATTAATGTCAAAATTTATGATATAAGATCTTTTTTGTTTTGTTTTCGTCTTTATTTAAAACCTACTTTTTTTTATTATAGATTTGAAATAATAATAAAAATTTAATTACACAATTAAATGTATGTAAATTACAAAATTGTAATATTCATTATTAATTTCTTTTAATGTTTGTCTGGGTTATTGTACCATTTCAAACGATATTTAAAAGAAAAAAATCACCAAACCTTAGAATGTAAATTTTTTTGTCTATAAGTCGTTTACACTACAAAAGATAATCTCGAAAGAATTTATTTTTATTTTTACTTATTTATGATTTTTTATATTATTTTTGACTTTTGCCATAATAAAAAAGCGAAATAAAATTTTAGAAGTCTCCAGAGGAAAAAAAAAATAAAACAAAAATAAATAAATAAAATACCATAAACATTTTTAATGATTTTCCGAAAAAAGAAAATCTTTTTTAACTTTATTTTTAAAAAATTTGGTTAAATATTTTTTAATCGAAATAAAATTCATCCTAAGAATAGGTTATGTAGTTGTTGTGAGAAAAAATTAACCTACCTGCTAGTTACAACAAATAAGAACCATTGCATTTACAATTATACTTTAAATAGTGACGAATTTATGTACTGGTGGTCAAGCTGTTGTGTATGTAGGGTGATAAATAGACTCGCTTCATGTGCCGTAACTGCATACAAATTCAGCTAGTGCTCACACTGCCTCTTCGTGGCGGCACTAGAAACTTCTCTGTTGGAAGGGTAGGCTAAAGTGTGAGGGCTGTGATACAGCCTTTCAAAAACCCTTTCGCTCGAAATCGTCCTGAACAGAATTCCGCAACATGACATTAAAAATGTTTTGGGCCACTTCAATGTTCAAATTGGCAGTACTGGCAGTACATATCTAGCACCATCGGCCCAAACTACTTGCCACCTTACATCAAACAACAATAAGACGCGCACGGTCGAGCTAGCTTTATTTTACAACTTAGTGGTTGCCAGCACATACATCTTTCATAAGCATATTCACAAAGTCACATGGAAATCATATGACGAGGCAACGGTCAACCAAATCGACCACATGCTCTTGTCCAAAAGACATTTTTCTAGTCCTAATGACATCAAAACTAAACGTGGAGTTAACATCGCTTCGGACCATTTCCTGATAGTTGCTGATTTAAAATTTCGATTATCCACCACAAATAATCATCGTTTCCAGCGCATGACTAAAAAAAAATCAAAATCAAATGAATAGCCCAAACTCTCTTCAACCTATTATTGGAGTAAGTCATGTGTCAGCTCATTGTGGTGCAGCGCAGCTGACTGTATTATAAATCAACCCAGCTATTAACATACACTGACGATATTTGCATTTACCAGTTTGCATTTGATCAGTTACCTTTAGTTGCGAGTCTTGGACACTGAGGCCCGATTGTATGAACCCGGATAGAAGATTAATCGTCGATTGGATTGGATGAACGTTTTTTTTTTACATAATTTTAATTTTGTTTGTTTGGTTCTGCGGAATATTTTGTTTGATTGTCGTTGTTTATTGAAAAAAATCAGAATGGAATCGAAAAAACGTAAAATTTCAAATGTCCAACTCGAAAGTTTTTTTCTATTGTAGTAATAGCAGCATATAGTTTTTAATTAAACAAATTAACTAGATCTTCTTTTGTGGTGATATGGATTATTTAATAATCCGTGTTCCCACAACAACAACATTTTCTTAATTAAATTTTCTTTATTTACTTTGCGTTATCATAACTATATACAACGATTAAACATAGTTGCAACAGAATTACAATTAGTTAATGGTCAGAGATATGCAATGCGCAGGAGAAGTGGTTCTGTCGGTTAATTGTTTGGACAGCTGTATTTTATTATTTAACATTATTTGTAGTACTACATTATATACTAATCATTATATACTTTGAGTGCACGACAAATAAAAAAATTAATTGCATACGGATTTTCAAGCGGCACTCATTAAAAATATTTGCGTTTAAAATCAGTTTCTATAAATTATATTTTGAACTACAAATAAATTATAAATATTAATACAAATTAAACTAAAATTAAATGTATTAACAACTAAAAAAAAAATACCAGAAAATATATTACTTCAATACTTTTTAATTTGTTTAATTAAAAACTATATGCTGGATTACTATATAATAATGCGAAATACTTTATAGAAAAATTAGCAACACAACCTATTGTATGTAAATAAACAACAAATTAAATTACGTATTACGAAGAAAAAAAATCGTCGGTTGAAGATTAATCTGTATCGCCGGATTTTTTTTTTAATCCACCCGTGTTCATACAATCGGACCCTAATGTTTAAAACTTTAATTTTAAATTTAATTACTCAGCGAAAAATTGATAAAAAAAAACATATTTAGCTCTATCTATTTATCCGGAGCAGCTATCGGGAGCCAATTATATGTATATGAGGGATATAATTTGCGATCTGAATAACGGATAAAAAATGAATTATATTATCGCGTGCCCGACAAACGAAAATATCAAATTCTTAAAATGGATGAAATGGTGGTGTTATGCTGCCAAAAAAATTAAAACATCACCGTCAAGATTCTCCAAGGTTCACTTTAGAAAGTTTATACAGTAAAGTTTCCTGTATTGACACATTTAGATCGCGATCTAATTAGTTATCATTATTAAATTTCGAAAATAAATTCATTTATTATGCTTCATTTCTATTTTTAAATCGAACAGTCATTTAGTTTGCATTTCACAAGCAGCAAAATTAGCGTACTCTGCATTTTGCGAAAAATGAATAAATTTCATATTCGTGGTGCAATTCATATCTTTATTTGAAAGGCTTATTAGCAACCGATATGCAAAATGGTCCAAATTCTGGAACTTAACATTTTTCTTTTGTATTTAGTAGATTTAGTAGATTTTAGTAGATCTATCCTTTTCGGATAGATGATACTACTTTGTCTATATAAGATGACTTTTCGTTACATTAGCAAATCAAATTCAAAAGATAAATTGGTTTTAATGTAACAAGTTTTTGCATCCTTTGGGCTAACGATGAGTTTGAGGGCTTGTTTTATTATTCAATTTGTTTTGCTGGTCTCTGCTTTAGTGCTTTTGTATTCTCTAAAATTTTGATTTCAAAAGTACGCACGTTTCGTATGTATGCACGGTCGTGCATTTCACGTTTCGCAACCTGTTCAAAAGGTACAAGTGAATCTACCGAGCGATTTTTTTTTAATCCCTCTATGCCATGCCTTATGCTCCGTACCATTGGTCTAGGGCTTATTTGCTTCGCCTTGGGATGCTCTTTTGAACTGATGTGCCAGACTCCAATTTTGAATACTCTCACCGTTTTATTTTCGAAGCAACTTTAAAGTTGAAAACCAAGGACATTAGATCGCATTGAGCTCATTCGATCGATACTTTTTACGTCCGAATTATTTGTGATCTCACGAAATTTTTCACGATTGTTTACGTGAAGCAGTCAATGTTTCGTCTATAAGCTGATACATTTTGCGTCTCGCCAGCTTTATTTGTTCGAAAGTTATAAGCGGTAAGTTCATAATATTTTTTGGACATCGTTTTAGAGTGATTTACGTCCCATAGAAATTTAATTCAAAGACTTATACCCCTATTCCCTTGGTCGTGTCACTTCATTCGACGTGACAACTGTCGTGTCATTTCAACTTTAAATTGGTAATCTCTTAGTCGATCGAAGAAATAATATAGGAGAATGAATTTGTCACTTCAAACGACGATTGTCACATCGATCGACTAAGAGAATTTCAAAATTTGATTGTCGGTACAAGTGCAAATGACACGACTAATTGAATAGGGGTCCTACATTAAAATAAATAAATAACCAATTTGAATGCTTTTTTGAATGGCCCACTTTACAACTTACATAGAGACGTGTTTGATGTTTTTTTGGATCACCAGCGGAATTATGTTGCTGTTAAAATGTAAAATAAATAATCTAGCTAAATTTATCGCTTTTATGTTCTACCTTGCTTATTTACTTAGTTTCTTCTCATTTAATTGAGACGTAGTGTAACGGTCGATAAATTTCGGTCATTTTCTTTGTTTTCAACAAGGAAGAGAATAGAAGAAAAAAAAACACAAAAATTTTTTGAATTTTACAAGTAACTATTTTGTTTTATTTTTCCAACTTTAAAGTCAATTTAATCGGGGACTCCAACCAACCTAATTATGGCAATTCAAAATAAAAAAATAAAAAAATAAAAAAATTAGAAAAGTGATATACAAATTTATGGTACGTTTGTTTACTGCATTATGCAGTGCGAAAAAAAAAATTCGGAGGAAATGAGATGACCGTATAGTATATTTGGCGGGAAAATTGCGTATATAAAGCTCGCGTTTGGGTTTTTTTTTTTTTTTTTGGGTATGAAGAGAAGTAAATGGAAGGTGGTGATGAAGAGAACCATTATTTTTCACATATCGTGAATTTTTTTTTATTTTTGTGAAAAAAAAGTTACCTGTTTGAAAAAACCAAAATTTAATTGAAATTAAGAAAAATAAAAATAAAAATAGTAAAGTTAAAGTTCTGTACAGTGAGGCAGAATACAATAATTTGAGTGCTTAGAAGCTTTGAGATTTTTCTTTGTGGAATGGTTTATTGAATGTCGGTGGTTATAAGTGTAAAGAAAAACTTTAAATTAACGGTTTGGAAAAAAAAAAAATTTATATATAAACTGTATTAAATAAAAAAATAAAAAAAAAAATAAAGATAAGTTAAGGAATTATGTTATGAAAGAAAAAAAAACTGTTATGATCATTTTGTGAAATTCCTAATGTAACGGATCGAATTTATAAAAATTATGTTAAAAGTTGGTGGTTAATAAATTTTGTTCAAATAGTAATAATTGTAAAACCCGAAAAAAAAAATAAAAATAAAACTCTGTTATGATCATTTTGTGAACTTCTTAATGTAACGGGTCGAATTGATAAATAAAAATTATGTTAAAAGTTGGTGGTTAATAAACTTTATTCATTGTAAAACACGAAATAAAAAAAAATAAAAATAAAAACCCTGTTATGATCATTTTGTGTAATTGATAATGTAATGTGGCATCGAATTAATAAACTTTGTTAAACTAATTGATAAATGAATTCATAAACTTTGTTGAATAAATTCTATTGTAAACCAATTGAAATTATAGTCAATATAATTGTGTAAAGTTGCTGTTTGGTTTTTTTATTATCCGCCCGTATAATTTTCACATTGTGTGATAAATTGGTCGAATTCGAATGGTGCTGAAGTGTATTTTGGAGTGCAACGTATTGTAAGGGGGAAATCAGCTACGCATTCAAAAACAAAAAAAAAAAAAACAAAAAAAAAAGTTTATTTGGCTTTGGTCGCTATTGTATTAAGTATCCTATATAGCTGTGTTCCAGAATTTGAGTATCACGTTGTGGAGTTACGGAATAACGGACACCATCGCGTCATTGCAGATAAGGATAAGTATACATTAATATTCAAATATTAATTTTTTTTTGTTAAATTTTTTTTTAATTCACTTAATGTAATTTCTTATAACCAATTGAAAGTTTTTTTTTCTTCTTACCAACGACATTCATTAGTCATTTATTATTCATTTAGTTTTTTCTGTATATGATTTGGACATATGTGCGTCGGTTTGATAAGTGGTAAATAATGTGTTATTAATCTATTATTTTTTCGGGAAGCATCGCGTAGTTGCTGATATGGGCATACGGTACCGAATCCGTTACGTGATTTTTGGTGTTTGTTGTCATTTATTTTTTTTGCTTTCTGCACATGATTATCGTTTTTTTTTGTAGCAGGCCGTGTATTCCAACCGAATGGTGAATCAAGAACGTCCAAGCCCTAAGCATCCCGGATGTAAAAGTGTTGCAAGCATGTGCACACCTTGGGGAATAATCTCGAAGGTCATACGCTACAGTAGTTTGATTTTTGTAAAACTCAATCTTTTTATGCAGGGCTGGCCTCCTGATCAGAAATCCATCACCAACTACTCTCAGCTAAATGGATTTTTATAAAACCTTCTATAATCGGTTTTAAGTTTAACACAAAGTATACCTGCAAAGTATTGCTTATTTTTTGTTAATTTTTTATTCAATTCGACCAATAATCATTGTAAATATATGACAATATATATAATATTGTAATATATGTCCAATGTTTATTTAATTTTTTTAAATGCAGATTCAAAGTCTATTTCTACACCTATCCAGTGGCACCATTTTTGTTCTTATACCGTGTCAACAAAGTGATTTTTGGGGTTACACGTTTTCTGTGAACTTATCGGCATGAAAATTAGTGGTAAAAGTCGAATTAAAACATGGAAATTAGCAAAAAACATTTTTAATTATAAGAAGTATTCCCTGGGACGAGCTGAAAAAAGGGTTCGAGCCAGAGATGTTGTTTCAACGACCCTCCAGGGGCTGCAACAAGCGATCGCATAGGAATGGGAGGCGATACCTCAAGATTTGGTGAACACTTTGGTGAAATCGATGAAACATCGAATGGAAGCTGTCATTCGGGCTAGGGGAGGAAATACTTCTTATAATTAAAAATGGTTGTTTGCTAATTTCCATGTTTAATTCGATTTTTACCAATAATTTTCATGCTGATAAATGCACGAAAAACGTGTACTTCAGATGTTGACCCCAAAAATCAATTTGTTGACACGGTATAAGTACAAAAATGGTGCCACTGGATAGGTGTTGAAATAGACTTTGAATCTGCATTCAAGAAAATTAAACAAACACAATTTTTGAAATTTTAGTGAAAATGTATCAATGTGCGAATTTTTTGCACCCAAGTGTATATTATATACAGTGAATGCCTTCCAATCAGTTTACTTGCTTAACGTGCAGTGTTTGCACAAAAATCAAGGCAGTCCTGCCTTGTTGTTTTTTTTCCTGTATACAAAAAAATTGTATTGTTTGTTTGTATAAGTGGTGAAAAATGATGGATTTCTTTTCTTATCCTACCTAAAAATGTAGAGATTTTCTTCTACGATTTTTCAATCATTAATTCTAAACACATTGAGGAAGTTAATTATAAAATAATATAGTTAATTCGAGTGAATTTTAGTTCATAAATATTTACTAGTTCTTTTGGGAAATTAATACCCCAATTCCCATAGTCGTGTCATTTCAAGTGATGTGACTCGAGTCGTGTGACGTCACTTGAAAATTGATGTTCTTGAAGGCGAACCAAGTGACAGAAATACAAGTTGAAATATGTATATTAGGCAAATTATAAATAAAACCGTTTTATAACACCAATATTATTATTTTAATCAACAACATATTTAAACAGTGCTCAAAATTAAAGTTTTAAACAGTGCACAAAATTATTCAAAAAACATTGTAATATCTAAAATAAAATAATTGTGTCTTTCGATTTTTTGGTATAGTATATGTCTGTCATTCGCAAACATCAAGTGGCATATGTCGTATAAAGTGACTTTAGTCATAATAAACGACTAAGAGAATGACAAAATTGATGTCACGTGACCATAGGATGACGTGACACGACTATGATAATTGGAGTGTAAAAGAAGTAGTCTCCTATTAGTTCAAGAAGGTGTCGGAAGTATGTGTATGTAGTGAAATTTTTTATTTCATTTTGTTATTCTGTGTGGTTCACAAAACAGTAGCGTTTTTCTTTTAATTACAGAACAATAGCTATAATAGGAAAAAGTCATATTGAATCATATGAAGTGAATACTCGCTTTAAATTAATTAAAATCAATAATTCAAAATCTTATGACTAAGAAACATGAACATTCAAAAAACTTCTTTGGACCAAAAATATTGTCTATAAAGAAATTTTTTCGAAATAAACAATAATCACGCCTGTACTACGGGCTTTTTCTTCTAGTAATTAATATTAAGGAAATATGCAATGAAACTCAATACCGATGCTTTTTTGAGTCCCTGATTACGAATTTACTGTCCAAATCTTATGTTCAAGATGGTAGATTTTTAAAAGCCAACAGAAAAGTATTTACAAAACCATATAGAAATAGCAGACAATAAGAGGCATTTTATAAAACAAACAACATTATAACATAAATAAATAAAACCCTATTTATTATTATCGTTTATTTTGGTAAAATACCAACACTTAGTAGGCGCTGCACAATTGACATTTTATTAAACTAATCGATAGTTGTGCCCCCATGGGTTAGTAATACTTTCATTGCTGACCGATTACGTCTCATTACTAACCCCTTTTTAACTATTACTGACCGCTTGAAATGTATCCATTTAAATCGCTCACTTTCTCACCAATTAATTGTGAATAAAATAATCTTTCAGTCGCTGATGACGAGTCTGAAGTCGAAAATATTAAATTCAAAATGGCGGATTTAATACAGCCACTTTAAAGAAAAATAGTTGATTTATTACAAATCTTTGAAGCTTAGAGACAATTGGATTCAAATAAGCACTTTGACCTTAAATTCGTAATCAACGACCCTTAACCTTCTGTCGGTGTACTATTTCTGCGAACGTTGTTCGTGAACACGGGTGACACTGACCCCATTTTTTCACATGTAAAATAGACATTTTTTGTTTGTTTTTCGTTTATATTTTCTTTTTAACAATATACAAGATCTTCTTTCTCTTTTTATTCAGCAACTCTAATTGAACATCAAGTTGTGCCGGAGTTTTAATTGGTACTTGTAATTCAATATTGTATTCGGTTAGGTTCCGGAAGAGATCGCAGTTTGTTTTATTATTTGTTAACCTAGGTAAATTTTCTATTTTGATAATGGTATCACTGGGTGTCATAATAACAGGCGTGTGGTCAGACGAAATTCCTTCACTGTTTTCAGATATCCCTTGTAACTTGCTCTTTGTCAATTTCTAAAATATTCTCTTTGTCAATTTTTAAAATGCTTCTAACTGAATACCTTAATACTTATATACATTGTTTCCATGGGAATCTATTTTCAAACAGATTTGAAAGTTTTGCAATTCCCTGGAAATAACCAGAATAGGGCTAGTGTACCAAAAGGAAAGACATCTGTTTACAAGGAATTGAGGAAAGATTAGTTTGTGTTGCAAAAGTAAATGTACGATTTTTTAGCGGCGTTTATGTTAAGTTATTGGTAAAATTATTAATAAAAGTACTATTTTTATATCAATCTGTATGATTATAATATTAAGTTATTCTCTCTCTCTCTTGTAAAACAAATATATTTTGTCAATTGTTATTATTACGTTTTCACTTTTTTTTAGATCGTACATGAGTGCGATGATGAAAATTATATTCTTAAATAATAAACAAATTTATAACGTTCCTGAATTACGGTTTTTATTTATACATATATAAATCGGTGCACGTTGAGTCTAAAACATTAACATTTTTGGCGACGAGGATAAGGGAAATAAATCTTTTTTTTTTTTTACAAATCAACATCAAAATGAATAAGGCGGAGCTGGAAGCTATATTGAAATCGCTACAAAAGCAGAATGAAACTTTTATGAAGGAAGTCTTGGCCGAACAGCAACATTTTTTTAAAAAAACAGTTACACCGCCGGTTGAAAATATTAACGCTACGCAAGCGGTTCCAGTATTTCATTCCTTTAAAAGGAAAAAGTCACATGGTCAAACTATGTGCTACAATTGGAACAACATTTTGAAGGTAACAGTATAACGATTGATAAGAAAAAACGAGCATGTTTTTTATCGTGGGTAGGCAACGAAACAATTGAATTATTACAAAAATTGTTTTCGGGAAATCTGGTGAGTAAAACGTGTAAAGAATTGACTACAAAATTAAGTGAACATTTTTTGGCAAAGAAACATGTGCCTGCTGCTCGATGTCAATTTAATAAAACTTTAATGAAATCTAATCAAACCTATTCTGAATGGGTAGCCGATTTAAAAGGCGCTGTTCGAGATTGTTTATTTGTTTGTCAGAAGCCTGATTGTAACACTTCGTATGCTGATTTTGAAATTCGTGATATGATAGTCAAGCATACACCACATGATCATGTACGTATCAGTGCCTTTCAAAAAATAAATCCGACATTAGATGAAGTTCTCGAAATTACCACCATTTACGAGTCTACTCAGCAATCGTGTAAAGAAGTTAAAAAGGAACCACCAACGTTCGTAACGGGTGACGTGAATCAAATTAAAACGACGATGAACGAAAAAAATCGTTATCACCAAAGTCGAACACGTCAAGCAAACCGCAACATTCGTGCATCATTATCGCAGCAGCGATATACCGGTAATCAATCATGCCCGGGATGCAATAAGTATCATTTGCGTCGTGACTGTAAGCATATTAAGTCTGTGTGTGATGATTGTGGTAAGCAAGGTCATATTTCACCAGTATGTTTGTCCCGATCATCATCTAGAACAAATTCTAATATTGAAAGTTCAAAAAATTATAACAATTACGGTTATCGTCAACGTGGTAGAAGTCGTAATCGAAATAACTTTAATAACAGACCAGCAAATCAGCAAAAGGAGACAATTAATTCAGTTAGTTTATTCCATGATATAAATTCGGTTGAAGTCAATGTCATCTCATCAAATATGAATGAGTCATCCAGTAAAATCGTCGTGGATCTTCTTGTTAACGGCGTCGAAATGATCTTTCAAGTCGACACGGGTGCTTCGTGTTCATTGGGGGGACTGGATGGATATACAAAATTAGGATCGCCACGATGCCAGCCGGCAAACAAATTTTTAACATCATACGGTGGAACTTTTATCGAGCTGAAAGGAGTTACTGATGTCATCACCTCACTAGCCGATAAGTCGTTCAAAGGCAATCTCTTAGTTGTTAATAGTAACAAAGCAACAAACGTTATGGGATTAGACTGGTTTAAAGCACTTAATTTTGATATATTGTATCCAAAAAATTATTCCAGTTCTAACAATTCAATTAATTCTATTTTAGATTCTTCAGACCATAAAAAACTAACCGAGCGAGATAACAATTTGTGTGCCAAACATCCGAATTTATTTTCATTGACATTAGGTCTCTGCAAATCCTTCAAAGCTGAAATTGTTCTGAAGTCGAATGCCCTTCCGAAGCTTCGCAAACCGTACAAACAAGTTCGTGAAGAAATCGACAGGCTGGTCAAGCAAGATATTTTAAAACCAGTAAAATATAGTAAATGGGCCGCACCGATTGTAGTCGTCCCGAAACCGAGCGGCAAAATTCGAATTTGCGGTGACTTTAAAGTCACTGTAAACCCACAAATTGAGATCGATCGTTATCCGATACCGCGAATCGAGGAACTCTTCCACAAATGGCAAGGCGGTAAACTTTTCACGAAAATTGATTTGACCGACGCGTATCTGCAAATCGAATTATCAGACGAGTCGAAGAAGTTAATGGTAATCAATACACCTTTTGGATTATTTGAATACCAAAGGTTACCTTTCGGTGTGGCCAGCGCACCCGGTATTTTTCAAAGGTTCATGGAAGAAGTCGTCGCGGGTGTACCTAAATGCGCTGTTTACCTCGACGATGTAATTGTTTCTGGAGAAACAAACGAGGAACATATCTCAAATCTAACAGACATTTTTAATCGAGTTGAAGAATTAGGGTTACGATGTAAACGGGATAAATGTAAGCTAGCGGCTGAACATATTGAATATGTGGGTCATGTTATCAATGCAGAGGGTATTTTACCTTCTGAAAAGCGTCTAGATGCTCTCAAACTAATGCCGAGACCAACAAATTTGAAGGAAGTTGAAGCGTTCATCGGTAAAATTAATTATTACAATAAATTTATTCAAAATTTTTCAACGGTGGCCGCACCATTAAACGAACTTCGACACAAAAACGTTCTATTTACTTGGAGTGAACGTCAGGAAGAATCGTTTCAATCATTGAAAAAATCAATTATCAACGCTACGCGACTAGTTCATTATAATGAGGAATATCCTGTAATTTTAGCTACAGATGCTTCAGCGATGGGGATTGGTGCTGTTATTTCTCATCGGTATCCAGATGACACAGAGAAACCAATTGCGTTTGCATCTAAAACTCTTGATGCCAATCAACGTTCATATAGCCAAATCGAGAAAGAAGCTTTGTCAATTGTCTATGGAGTGACTAAATTCCATCAATACTTGTCAGGGCGAAGTTTCGAACTGCTCACCGATCATCAAAAAGTTACCTGTCATAACCTTGCATCGCATTCAACTATGGGCTATCCTTCTTCAAGGATATACGTATACAATCAATTACAAAAGTACCACACAGCATGCTAACGCTGGCGCACTTTCACGATTACCTATGGGTCCGGATAAAAGTTTTGATGATTACGAATCAAAATTATTTAATGTTCTTCAGATCAATCAGGAGATCATTAAAGATTTTCCAATAAACTCAAAAGTGATCGAAAAATATACGTCAGAAGATCGAATTTTATCGAAAATTGTCCATTTTATTCAGAACGGTTGGCTTGAAAAACTCCAAGAAGGAGACAAAACTGATTTAAAACCATATTTTGACCGTAAATTTGCATTTTCATTACAGAGCAATATCGTTTTACTTCAAACAGATTATACCAGAGTTGTCATACCACAAACGCTCCAACGAAACATACTACAAATGTTGCACAAAGGACATTGGGGAGTCGCAAGGATGAAGCAACTTGCTCGACGATACTGCTGGTACCCAAACATGGACAAAAATATTGAACAACTAGTAAAAAATTGTCAAATATGCCAAGTTGTCTCCAGTAATCCGAAAAGGGATTTTTCTAGTTGGCCGATCGCCGAGAAACCTTGGGAAAGGATTCATATAGACTTTGCTGGACCATTTTTCAACAAAATGTGGTTAATTTGTGTCGATTCTTTTTCAAAGTATCCGTATACGGTGGAAATGGGTAATATTACGTCAACAACAACCATTTTGGCTCTACAAAAAATCTTTTCAATAGAAGGATTGCCTGAAACCATTGTATCCGACAATGGACCTCAACTCGTATCCAGTGAGTTTGGGGAATTTTGTAAGCTAAACTCAATCACTCATTTGACAACCGCACCGTTCCATCCAGCATCAAACGGACAAGCTGAGCGTTTTGTTAGAACGTTCAAAACGTCATTTACAAAAATAATTTCGGAAGAGAAAAACAGTCAATTGGCTTTCCTGAAATTCTTATCAACGTATCGATCAACACCCGATCCAATATCACAACAATCACCAGCTGAACTGCTTCACGGTAGACAACCTCGAAACCTACTATCGGTTTTGCTACCGAACGAACAACATAAATTCAGTAATGATCAGGAAAGCAGGTTTCAACTGAATCAAAACGTTTTAGCAAGAAACTTTTCAAGAGGCGTCAAGTGGGTTCCAGGCCGAATATTCAAAAAGATGGGACGAAAAATGTTTTTGGACGAGACCGAAATCGGTGTCTGGAGAAGACATCAAAACCAACTTCGTCATAGCTGTCTTAAACAAACCAACTTATCTCATTCTAGCTTGGACCAGCCGAATCTCGATGTATTAGTTGAACTCTCTACTGACCAACAATCATCGTCGAGTAGTCACCAAAAACACACGCCGAGTCAGAGAAGATCTTGTTTTACTAATAGCCAATCTCCAAACAGTAATGGTCAAAAATTAATTGATCAGTTAACGTCAGATGTTGTTAGTCAAGAGCCTGTAGTTGAACCAAGTTCGAGTTGTTCAATACCACCACATAACATTAACCAACCACAATCGGGTCAAGCCAGGGAAATTTCTACACCACGAAAATCAGAACGTAAAACAACTAAAACTGTTAGATTCCAAGCTTCCACTGGACGTTGATCATTTAAGAAGGGAGAAATAATATAAGTACTATTTTTATATCAATCTGTATGATTATAATATTAAGTTATTCTCTCTCTCTTGTAAAACAAATATATTTTGTCAATTGTTATTATTACGTTTTCACTTTTTTTTAGATCGTACATGAGTGCGATGATAGAAATTATATTCTTAAATAATAAACAATTTTATAATGTTCCTGAATTACGGTTTTTATTTATATATAAATCGGTGCACGTTGAGTCTAAAACATTAACAATTATTATATTATTTAAGTGTAAAATGACGTACTAATTACACAAGAGAGTCACTATGCCTTGCCGCATTGACAAGTAAGTGAAAAACCAAAATTACATTTAATCTGTCAACCTAAAGTAGCTGTTAAACTAAGCATAATAAAATTTTGCAGGAGAATAATGGCATAATTTAAAATAGTAGGTGATGGTAACTGCCTTTTTAATGCAATTCGATCAGCTGCAATTAAAAGAATTAATAACTGAGTGTACCAGGAACAAACTTAATGCTTATGTTTCATGCCATTCTATATATCCAGCAGACCACAACAGGACAGTGTTTTAGGTGGCGCTGTGTCACTATAACCTAATTTAAAATTATAAAACTCTTGAGGATGCCCCAATTTTGCTTACAAGGATGTTTCCAGTAGAATCCTTGGTCGAATCAACTTGTCAAATTTGAAGCGTTTAAACAGAAACCTGCCGGTATGCTGTGGAGTGGCCTGTATTGAAGGAAATAATTTAATATTAAATTTAATTTAATAATAAAATTTATTGGAAAGTTTATAAAATTTCCTTTTAAACACCATATAATTAATTAATCTAAAATAACCTCGACCCTAAACTCGAATAAGAACTTTCAAATTTATTGTTTTGCCTTTCGAAGCTTTTATTCGTTAAAATCCGTCTACACTTACCGACATTTGAAAATAAAAAGGTAGCCAGATATCTCTGTGCTCTAGGAAACGTATGTAGTTATAATTTTATAATTTGTGTGAGTGGTGATTATTACTTATAAACTGGTGGTTTAAAATAATTAAAATATTTTATAATAAATTAATTATGGTAATAATACTTATTCTTATTTCTTAAATATAAAATTTGATTGATCAGAATATTCGCAGACTCTGATCTTTTAGAGCAAAAGGATTCAAACATTTTTTCTGATTTCTTTTCAGAGGTTAAATTCAGCAAAATTTTAATAATCCAGACAGCATTTTCCTAAAAAAATCCGTTATTCGTTTGATATATTATACATGCTTATGTTTTTAATAAAGTGTAGTATAAGTTATCTGACTTTTCAGTTTCATTACGAATTAAATGAAGTGATGCACCATTAAGAATTATTAACATCTCGAACAGGTATGGCGCATATATTGCATAAAAAAATTATAAAAAATAATGAGTGTTTATTAAACATTTGCTTAAATTCATGCCAATGACTAAATTTCTTAACAGAGCAGGCATCCACAAGAGACATTGATATTGTCAAGCATCCAGTTTATTATTTTTTTATTAAATCTATTTAATTAACCCGTGTCAATAAAAAATGTTATGTGCACTAATAACATTTTAATAACCGATCAGATTATCTGATTAAATATTAATACAATTAAAATAATTTAATATTTAACAAATTACAATGTCACATGACAATAATATAATTGAAAAATAATTCACCCATATTCCCTAGGTAGGCTAATTTATAATTTTTTCCATTTGGAATTTTCACAACTACCCCTTTTTATATTTTTAATTTTCATTTATATTAATTATACTTGACTAATTACATATAGGTATTCATATTTTTTTTTAATTTGAATTAAAATAATAGTAATAAAATGTTAAATTAGATGCAAATAAATAAATACGGATTTTGGGTTTTGAGGTAAAGTACCTTTTACCATTTCAATTTTTTTTCTATAAACATTAGAACATTGAGCAATAGATTCTAATCAAAATCATATAATATAAACGAAACAACTAATCCAACAACTTGGTATAGTGAACGATAAAAACAGCGCTAGTACATACAAATTTGGTTTAATATTAGTGGTTTCACAGTACATACATACTACATGGGCTGAAAAGTTTCCTGTGTTGACACTTAGATGGCGCTGTAATGAGTTATCATTATTAAATTTCGAAAATAGTTCTTTTACTAAGCGATATTTCCATTTTTAAGTCGATCTTTTATTTAGTTTGCATTTTACAAGCAATAAAACTGACGTATTCTGCAATTTTTGAAGAATGAATAGATTAAATCTCGTGGTGAGTCATTATATTTATTTGAAAGGGTTATCAGCAACCGATATCAAAAAGGAAATGTACATAACTTTGGGCGAGTCTACACAATTATTTAAAACTATCCCTTTTTGGGTTGGTGAATTTAAATTTGGTCGCACAAGTGTTTTTGATGAACTGAAATGAAAAGTCAATTTGTATGATTTGAAACGATATTTGTATTGAGTGAACGCAAAATCAAGTGGACATTTGATTACTGAAAAGATTAAAGCAAGAGTGTCGCGTTCACTCACTATCGATCACAAACGCGAACGAGTCACGAGGAGATTATACTGAAGATTAGATAAAAACATTGCCAAAAAAGTGGTGTTTTATTATCAATACAGGAAACTTTTCAGCCCGTATATTATAGATGGTTTTGTTCTGTGAATTTTGTATAATGTTTGTTGGTTGTAGAGCAAAGGACAAATAAATGAAAACTTTATTTTGCTACGTTACATTTAAGTTCGTTGAACTTTGCAATAATAAATTTGTAGCTTATTTTATTTATGTTTACCATTTTATTTATTTACGTTTGAAGCATTTGTTATTTATGATGGTTGGCCATGCGATCACGGTAATTACTTTAAAAATAATATTCACCGATGGTTTTAGAAATAAATGTTCGTAATGCATTTATTTTTTTTTTTGTAGGTACGCTTAGTAACTACATGCTAAGCAGTGTAAAAATGAATATTCGAAACGGTTCTGCAGCTGGTCATCATTTTATAACCTGTTACCTAAGACAATGTAAACAAAGACTTCCTCGGATAGTACAAAATGCTTATGTAATATTTTGGATACCAATTTACAGGCATTAGGGTACCAATCGTCAATTTAGTATATATGTATATGGGACGAATGTTTTCAAAAAACATCAACAGTAATTGTTTAGAAAACAAGAAATTTGAACCAAATCGTATGACATAAGTTGTTTTACGTGTTTTTTTTTTGCGCTAGAAAAAGGAAAAGAAAATGTGGCATTCGTTTTTCGCCGTAATCGCCAAAATTTTTATTTATATTCGATAAATTCTTCAGGTAACAATGAAGAAGCTTCGGAATTTCCTATTTATTTTTATATTATCAAAGATGTACCATTAGGCCAAGATTTTTAGATGATGGGCGATGAAGTCGTCAGTCAGTAACTCTTTTTTTTAACATTCGGATAATTTCCAAAGTTCAAGCGATTTTACCCAATCATTAATTGCAGATCAGTAGATTTTTTGGTTAGTTTTTCTCCGATATTCCATTCCAGTTTAAATATCAATCTCCATAACTAGTAAAACATTAAACCCACAGAAAAACGAAATCAAAAATTAGATCTAATTTTTTCGCGATAATTTCCAAATTTTGCTCCATTTCAGCTAAAATCCTATGTGATTTTATAAAATACTATTTTTAGTATGTAATTATTTACAAAATGGTAGTTCAATTTTTTCTGTACCAAATATTTTTTTCTGACCGAAAATATTTAAAATTTAAATACAATTTTCTAAGCCTCTTAAAATTATTTTTGGACTTTTTAAATTAAAAACAGCTCTGTATTTTAAATTCGAAACGAAATCAAACATTTGAACGTTACTGCGAAAAAAATAATGCCAGTTTTCCCTTCCAGCTTAAGACATTAAACTTAAATTTGCACTATATTATAGAAAGGTGCTGGATTAAATTTTTTATTAATATCTTATAATTTGGGTAGCATTTTTCCATGTGAACCGAGCGTCATTTGGGTTGAGTGAAAGTGACCCGTCGTTTTTTAAACATTTGATGAATTTCTAGATGATTTTACGTATAATAAAATGTTCCTGTATTTTTATTTTGACTTTTATTTCCAAAAACATAGTATAATAAAGCTATTACAAAATAGTAATTAATAATTTTGTAGCGGTCCACACAATGCACCACAACAATCCATCCGGCGCCAACGCGACCTCGCCGCACATTGGGTGTCACCTGTACTCTGTACACAACAAAATAGAACTTTGTCTCTTCCATTTGAAGTGACAAAAACACAAAATAAAATAAATTAATTTTTTTGAATCAGTCTGCTCTCGATCTTCAATAAGGCGGCATGCCGCCCAACTCGCGCGGGTTATAGTTAATGGCATAAAATGGTGATGCAAAATATTAATGTTTTTTTTTTGTATTAAATAAATTAAAATAAACTTTAATAAAATAAATAAAAATAAATTATAAATTTAATAAATAATTTAAATTAAATTATGTGTATATTTATTACGATGTTACGCGTGGAAAATTAAGTCATATTACATATTCTATATTGGTGACCCCGACGACCATTTTTATGGATCGAACACGCGGTTATATATATTTTGTGGAAATAAATTGTGCACACCTGGTACGAACCGTACCAGGTAAATGGTATGTAACAAAAACATTTTATTTTTTTTTGTTCCTGCTATATAAAAAACGTGTTTCTAAAAATTTTTTTTTTATATTAATTAATTTCCGGTGGCGAGAACACCACATCAAACAAACTGCAATGGAGTCACACTACATCATAAAACGTTGACCTGTTTTCACAAATTTGCAACAACACACCATTTGGCTCGTACACTACCACACCACACGGAGTCACAACACATCGACACACACAGAGGACATACATACCTGCCCATTCGGTGCCCCTAAACAGAAAGGAGTCCCATGCGCACAAAATGGAGTCACACGTTACCATCATCACCACCATTACCCCTTTCGCAGCCATCATAGACAGTGATAACATCACCACAGGATCATCATTGCATGGCACATGATCACCATCGGCAGCCCAAAAAAAAGGGACACTATCACAGACACCGCCAGCAACATCAGCGCCATCATCGTCATCGACAAAGTCGTCATGGCCACAATCGGCAAGTGACAACATCAACATCATCACCGTCATTGCCAATATCAGCGCATTATAATCATCGCCATGGCCATTACAACCACTATCACCATTATCGCCGTCATCACAGCAGCTACAGTGCAACAACAACATCATCATCGCCATGGTCATTCATCTTCTGGTGCTGCTCCAGCAGTTCCAACAACATCAGCAACATCAACAACAGCAGCAACATCAGCATCATTATCAACAACGGTTCATTTTTATTATTTTTTTTTTTTAATTATGTAAATTTTTCACCATTTTTTGTTCTATTCAGGGTTCATTTTTTTTTTGTTTCATTTTTCAAATTCAATAAATTTATTTTATTTTGTTTCATTCAAATGGCTCCATAAAATATCGCATGGCAAAGCGACCAACCAGCCATCCCCAACCGCACTCCCCCCCCCCCCGCAATTTATACGGCCACAGTCGAGACTCACTTCGACTGTCGCCGTATAACATTCCATGTCACAGGGACACAGCCGAGACTCACTTCGGCTGTCCCCCCACACAAGTCGAGACTTACATCGACTTTCCCCGGCCACAGTCGCCCGAGACTGGCCTCAAAGTGGCCATTGCCAACACCTTCCTTGGCTGGCCCCAAAGCCTAAACGACGTCAGATTGCAGAATTACGTTCTGGTCTCGACGTCAAAGCTTTGCTTCCCGGCATGGACACTCGGTCGATCAATCACTCCGCCTCCACCAGTCAGCGGCGCAGCACTCAGTGTGGACAGTGTTGAGGTTCACGTCAGGTTTATGGTCGAAGCCCCTGCTCCCAACTACCTGGTGTGTCCTTCATCACTCTCTTGCACTGCTGCCCGCATGACCACAGGCATCGACCGACGACATGTAGGCAACAACTTCCTCCCTTACATATAGCAAACATCGTCTGGTTAATGATTTTGGCCTCCAAACATTTCAGCCATTCGACTAAATCCACGCTTATGTACAACCATCACATTCACAGGGAGGGGAAATCACTCGTGGGGGAGTCATGTAGCGGTCCACACAATGCACCACAACAATCCATCCGGCGCCAACGCGACCTCGCCGCACATTGGGTGTCACCTGTACTCTGTACACAACAAAATAGAACTTTGTCTCTTCCATTTGAAGTGACAAAAACACAAAATAAAATAAATTAATTTTTTTGAATCAGTCTGCTCTCGATCTTCAATAAGGCGGCATGCCGCCCAACTCGCGCGGGTTATAGTTAATGGCATAAAATGGTGATGCAAAATATTAATGTTTTTTTTTTGTATTAAATAAATTAAAATAAACTTTAATAAAATAAATAAAAATAAATTATAAATTTAATAAATAATTTAAATTAAATTATGTGTATATTTATTACGATGTTACGCGTGGAAAATTAAGTCATATTACATATTCTATAATTTCTTCAAAAACCAATAAGTGAATAACCGAATATTGACCCAGACCAACGTCCGTGTAACAAACAATTTTCTACCACAATGACGCCGGGTTAAGCATTTAAAATATAATAAGTAATTTGTTAATCTACATTTCGGCGTTCATTATCTTTTGAAGTTATATTTTATCACACCCACAACAACATGTTTAATTTTTAGTGGTATTTTTATATAAAAATTAAATCTTCGATCTAAACTTGCAAACCAAATCTACATACATATATTATTAAAATATCATAAACCCACAAAGTAAAATTTTGGCATTAAAAAAACCAGCAAAGCCGAATAAATTAACAAAAAAATATGAACAACAATATGAATTAAACCTATTTTGTAACCCAAAATTATTGTCTTAATGATAATTCCGCTAGAATGTACATATGTATATACGTACACATTACGCAAAAAAAAAAAAACAACGAGCGAGTTCACGCTCAACTCGCAAAAGATTTATGTGAAAACATTTATGTATAAATATCTGTTGATAAAAAAAAAAATTAGTTACGAGTATTTCAATATTTTTTTTGTATTTAGCTTATAATTATATTTATACATATATTTAATTTTTTTGAATCATTTCAAGTCATTTCGATGAGGCTGAGAAACCCCTCCATAAAGAGGCTGTTATTAGCTCAGTATTTAAACTACGTTACATTTTTGGTTGAAAAGTCAATAAGTTATTCTATTTTGTATTTGGAGGACGAACCTTACTGACGTTAATTGAGCATGAGCATTGAGCAAAGAACGGATCTGTTAAGTTAATCACCTAAGCCTAGCATGTACGCTTTAAAAAATACCATTATCATACATGGCAATCTTGTTAAAGATTCCATATTTACACTTTAGTGAAAGGTCACTGCAAATCGCTTTGTCACTGATCAGTTTGAAACAAATTAAATAGAGCGGTTCTATTAGGGCGCAATGTTGACCGTAAAATCTTAGCAATTGGAAAGACGGTAGCACGAAAGCCCCCATAACCAAACTGAGCAACAGTATGAGAAATACTAATAACAAAGAATACCGATTAAACGACAATTTTATATGTGCTATTTTCACAGCTCGCTATTTTCATCTCATTTTTTTGAGTCACTTACACCTGACATGCATAATTTGTGCTGCTTTCGCTTGTATATGATTTTAATTTTTGAAAATATTTGCTGCTGCGGCCATATAGTCGTATTTTATTTAACTAAGGAATTGAAATTGGAATTGAATTTTGGTCAAATAAAATAACCAAGGAATTCAGTGCTTGGAATTCGATTGATTTTCAAAGGTTGGAAGCACTTTTAATTTGTTTGTAGGGAAATACTTTTTTTTTCGTGAGTATAATATTGGTATGTGAGTGTTTTTTATATTAAGCCTATTCAATAAATCTTTATTTTACTTTTATTGCCAAATTAATAGTCAAAATAATAATAAATTTCACAAAGCCAACCTATAGAACAAACAAAAAGTTGTCCAGCACACCCAGCGTAAAGTAGGCAAACAAAACAACGAATTCGATTTTTCCGTCAATTTAGCGAATTCGATGAATTCCTACTGAGGAATTCAATAGAGCAATTGTTGTAAATTGTCAAATAAAATTCGGCTACAGTAGATATTTTCACAACAAAATAATGTAGCGGTTTTTTTTTTGATTTTTTTTCGTATTCGGCTCACGATGATTTTGAAATGCCGGATGATGTTGTATATTGCATGTGTATGTGTAGATTTGTATTGATTTTAGGTTTTACCAATACTACTACATAAATAGCCGTGATTTGCAGTAAAACTAATCTAGTGATCTATGAAATGAAATTTTAAAAAAATACAAAGCTCGACGATGTTTTAGAATAAAAATCAATTTAAAACTGTGTACAAGCTGTAATTCGATATTTAAAATTATTCATATTTATAAACAAAGAATTTCATTTAAATTGAAAATGACAACACAAAATAATGGATTTTAAAATTCCATATGATTTTGTTTGTTTACGTTTCATAGAAAAATAAAAATCTTTATCCACTTTTGATATATAATAGCCCGATAACTATGCTGATTTCAAATAAAGAAAATGTAAAATAACCCATTGTTATTGTATAACCCACGCTGCTAGGGGCAACGTGAGTTATATTTGGTATAACAAAATTTTGAGTAGTCATTGGAAAATTATTCGTAGTCAAATTGAATGAAAAACTATTCCAAAAATTAATTAAGTTAAAGTACACCATGACAATTTAAAGAACGGTCACTATGATAAAATGTATTTCAAAATTCAATGCTCCAGTGTGAAAACACAAAATGGAACTATTTCTTATTAATTTCCGAAATTTATTTCAAGAAAAGTGAATAAAACGTTGTATGCCACTCGTGAGCAAAGAGATATTATCCATTCGGGAAAATGTCCCACTCGGCTATCGCCTCGTGGGACAAACTTATCCCTCATGGATAATATTTCGTTTTGCTCACTAGTACCATAAATAACTATTGTCCGCGACTAACGTATAATATACTCATTATACGTTTGTTTCTTCACTTATAATGAAATCCATTATTCACTGCTAGTTTATCTAGTAGTCCCTTCTTCCATTATTCACTACTACCAAATAAAAATGTCATTTTTCAAATTTTATCTAGTAGTCTCTTGCCATTTTCATTATTATTAAACTGAGACGTCAAAATGTCGACGGAAATTATTTTAGGTTTATTTAAAGGATTTGATAACAAAATACACTTTTTTATCGGTCGTGGACAAAGTATCGTTTTCTTCTCGCATATAATGGCTGTTATTCACTCAGATGATTTACGACACTCGCCTATCGGCTCGTGTCGGTAAACTTCATCTACGTGAATAACAGCTAAATAATATTATTCCCCTGACAAATACCACTACAAATTTTTTTGTCTCGGCTTTTTATGTGTGGCATTGGTTTTATTTATGTTTTTGTTCTAGTCGATATTCACTCATATGATGTAACGCAAAAAACTTTAAAAATTATATAAATAATAAACTTATTGAAAATATTCATTTTAATTCAATAAATTTAATTACCCTGCTTTACATTTCAATCAAAATTTTTTTTTAAATTTTGGTTCTAGGAGAAATTACAGTTAATTTAGCTTTAGCCAAAATTATTTGTACCCACAAATTTGTTTTTATTATTATTTGTACAGTATGGAAAAAATCAAAATAAAATAGTAAATCAATTAAATTTAAGATTATTTTTGGCTAATTAAGTTTTGTATGCATATGGTCAGTTTTTATTTATTCTCCATAACATCTCCCAAGTGGTTCAAAAATTTGTTGTTAACATCACCGAGGATCTTATCCCAGTCGGTTTTCTTGGTACCCTGTTAGACATTTCTGGTCTTGTTAGATCATGAATATCTTCCACTTTAACTTAAGCGTTTCATTATTTTCCTTCTATTCTGTATTTTATTTTTTGTGTTATATTTTTTGTTTCGGATGCGCTAACACACAACACAATACCGAATAGTTACTGCACGAGTTACGTTATCGCAACAACATCCTGTATTTAATTTCATTTAAACTAAATTATATTAAATTACTATTTTGTTCCCATCATTTATTATAACGTAAGCTAAATTCTTTAATGATAATTTTATTTGATACATTAATATACAATTCTTAGAATTATAATTATAATTAATTATTTGTTAACGTAGCACTTCTAAATACCATGTAAATCATTTTTCCATATATGATAAGTTAGTTTTTCACGAACCTTCTAATAAAGAACATTAAAAATATATTAAATAGTTTTCTTTACCAAGTGATAACACTTAACTGGCGCAGTTGATAGGATTGATATTTTTAAATATCAATATATAAAAATAAAAGTATTTATCGTAAATTTTAAAAAATAATATACAAAAATAACAATAATAATATATACATAATATAAAGTAAACCAAAAAGTATATAACAAAATAAAATAATATAATAAAGTAGAAGTATATAAACGTAGATAACGAAAAAGTAAATAAGTGAAAGAGAATAAAATAATTTAAAACAAAAGTGTGTGGAAACTTTTAAACGAAAATTTCGTTTACTGTGATATAAATTGTGAAAATTTTCTATCCTAATCTATATATATATAGAAAAATATCAAGGAAATTTATTCAAGTGCATCGCATAAAAGTGAAAAAAGTAAAAAATCATAAACAGAAAATAACTATAGTTGTGGTATTCAATTCACAAAAATTTTCACATCAACGGCATATTGGTGTTTAAATATTATTGACGTCACAACGGGGCGATGAACAACTGGTATTGGGCAATAATCGGCAGTTTGGTCTGGTAAGTCTTATATTTTGTTATATTCGCTATCCTTTATATAGTTATTTCCTTTTATGTTCCCACCTTTTAAAAAACTTGGTAAATTGAAGAATTCGTGTATCACTCAACCAAAACATACCGCGGATTACGGTATAAGTTTAGAACATATTAAAATTAAAAGTAATAATTTAGTATCATTTAAATTAAATTCACTCAAAATGAATCCAGACGCGAATAACGCGATTTTTAATCACTTGCGTATACCCGACGCAATTAAGGATTTACCTCGATTCGAGGGAAATACTAGAAGTCTGTATGACTTTATCGACAATGTCGAAGAAATTCTTAGTTTAATGAAGGATATTGAAGGTACAAGTTACGCTAAAATTATATTAAGGGCAATACGGAATAAGATAGTTGGACCAGCCAACGACGTCTTAAACATGTACGGGACTCCACTGACATGGACTGATATAAAAAATAATTTAACGACTCACTATTCCGATAAAAGAAATGAAACTAGTTTAATTAAAGATTTACATTCTATGACCCAAATAAATGAAACAGTTGAAAGTTTTTATTCTAAAATAATAGATATATATTCTACAATAATAAACCATATTAAAATCCATGAAACAGATAATAACGTTGTTAAATCTAAACAAACACTCTATGAGCAAATGTGTCTAAACACATTCCTATCTGGCCTTAAGGAACCTTTAGGGTCAATCATAAGGGCAATGCGACCCAGTTCACTAGCAGAAGCATTTAGCTATTGTTTGCGAGAACAAAATATCAACTATATGAAAAATAATAAAATTCACATAGTTAATAATCAACCATTCAAACTTCACGGAAATGTTGGTTCAATCTCAAAGCCACAAAATAACCCACATCTGAGACAGAATATTTCATATAACCAAATACCAACTAGGAATATTTCACCTAATTTTAACTTCAGGACACCTTCAAATAATTTTTACAACCAATCTCCAAATAATTTTAATTATCCAAGACCACCTCAAAATTTTAATAATTTTAGAACCCCACAAAATTCCAATCACAAAACCTTTCAACAATATTATAAACCTCAACAATATTCAAACCAGTTTACAAAACCCAATTATCCAAAACCAGAACCAATGGATATATCAAGTGGACATTCAAAATATAGATCCCCTAATCAATATCAAGCAAATAGAACAATTCAACCCACTAACCAGCCAAGATTTGTATCGGAAGAACTATTTAATATTGAAGGCGAATCAAATGATTCTGTGACAGATACAACAGAATTAGATTATTTAGAATCTCAAGAAGATTATTTAGAACCTCAACAAGAAATCGAAATAGACGAGGAAAATTTTCGTTTAATCGCCTCGGAGAACAAATCGGATATTTAGACATAAATAATAATAATACTAATAAAGACCATCTTCTTCCTTACATTCATATTAGGAACGGTAATAAAAATTTAAAATTTCTTATTGACACAGGTAGTTCAAAATCTTTTGTAAACCCAATTTTAATCGACGAAAAAGACTTTATTGTTATTGACCCTATAGAAATTACGACTATATTTAATAAACAGAACATAGACAAAAAACTTGTTATACCTGGACTTAAAGAATTTAGAACAAACGAAAATTTGACCTTTTATCTCTTTAAATTCCATAATTACTTTGACGGATTAATAGGTACAGAAATGATGCAACAATTAAAAATTCGACTCAATTTCATAGACAATTATTTAGAAACTGATACAGTTAAGATCCCATTACTTTCAAAGCCTTGTTTAATGTCAAAAACATATGAAATTCCCCCACACTCTAAATTAATTACACGACTACCAGTAGACTTAGAAAACGGAGACTTCTATTTAAAACCAACTATAATCACGGACGAAATACAAATTTCTGAAGGACTATACCATAGTGACAAATGGTATTCTAACATTGAAATAAAAAATACATCAAACGAACCTAAGACATTTAGGCTAGAACAACCCTTAAAAGTAGAATCAATAGAACAGAAATATTTCGAATTACATAATTATTCAATCGACCAATTTAAAAACCAAATTCTAACTAAATCAAACAGTGACCTACAAAATTTACTAAGACTGGACCACTTGAATGACGAAGAAAAAACTGAACTACTTAAAACTTGCAAAAAACATGAAGACATATTCCTTAAAGACGGTGATCTTTTAACATTCACCAACGAAATTAAACATTCTATTAACACAACAGATGATGTACCAATATACACAAAATCGTACCGTTACCCTGAAATCCACAAAGATGAAATAAAATCACAAATATCTAAAATGTTAGAACAGGGCATTATACAACCCAGTTTCTCACCCTGGTCGTCCCCCATTTGGATCGTACCAAAAAAGGCAGACGCTAGTGGAAAACAAAAATGGCGACTAGTTATAGATTATAGAAAACTGAACGATAAAACAGTAGACGATAGATACCCTCTTCCTAACATCAATGAAATTTTAGATAAACTAGGGAAATGCTTATATTTTAGTACGTTAGATTTAGCTTCCGGATTTCATCAGATTGAAATCAACAAAAGGGACATTCCCAAAACAGCTTTTAGTGTTGACAATGGGCATTACGAATTTATTCGAATGCCTTTCGGCTTAAAAAATGCGCCGTCAACGTTCCAAAGAGTAATGGATAACATTCTAAGGGAATATCAAGGGCGAATTTGTCTGTGTTATATGGACGATATTATAATCTATTCGACCTCCCTACAAGAACATACTGAAAATTTAAGTAAAATATTTCAAAGACTCAGGGAAGCAAACCTAAAAGTCCAATTGGACAAGTGCGAATTCTTACATAAGGAAATTGAATTTTTGGGCCACGTAGTGACACCGGAAGGTGTTAAACCGAACCCTAAGAAGATTAAAGCTGTAAAAGAATTCCCGTTACCCAAAACTGAAAAACAAATTAAAAGTTTTTTAGGGTTACTAGGGTATTATAGAAAGTTCTTAAAAGATTTTGCAAGAATTACAAAACCCCTCACTGAATGCTTACGAAAAGACAAAGGTATTGTTATTGATCAAACCTACTTGGAATGCTTTGAAACCTGCAAAAATTTGTTGTGTAACGACCCATTATTACAATACCCCGATTTCAACAAACCCTTTAACTTAACGACCGATGCTAGCAATTTCGCTCTAGGAGCGGTACTTTCCCAAGGACCAATAGGGTCCGATAAGCCAACGTGTTATGCCAGTAGAACTCTAACAAAAACCGAACAAAATTATAGTACAATTGAGAAGGAGTTATTAGCAATCGTCTGGGCAACGAAATACTTTAGACCGTATTTATACGGTAGGAAATTTAACATCGTAACAGACCATAAACCTTTAGTATGGCTTTTCTCGTTAAAGGAACCAAATTCCAAATTAGTAAGGTGGCGATTGAAATTAGAAGAATTTGACTACAACATACATTATAAAAAGGGGAAAATGAATACAAATGCAGATGCATTATCACGTATAGAAATTAATTTACAAGAAGAAACTAGTTCGAATGATTCAATTATTAATAATGTAGGAGATTTAGAAACCATACATTCTGGAGAGGAAAACTTAGATGAGGGAATACCAATATCTGAAAGATCGTTGAACGAATTCACGTACCAGGTTATACTAGAAAATAGTATAATAGATAAACCAGATATAAAATATAAGATATTATTTAAAACACAAAAAAGATTTATAATACGAAGAAATGACTTCATGAAAGAGGAAGTCATGTTAGAAATATTCAAAAACTATTTTATTCCGAAAAAAATAACAGGAATACTAACAGATGATGAGACCTTTAAACTCGTACAAGCAACATTTTCTAAATATTTTAGTTATTCTAAGATTAAATTAATTAGATGTAATTTTATAGTAAGAGACGTAGTAGAGAGAGATGACCAAGAAGATATAATTAGGAATTACCATATTAAATCCAACCATAGAGGTATACAAGAAACTCTCTTACACTTAAAAAGAGATTATTTCTTTCCAAAAATGAAAAATGTTATTTCTAGTATAATTAACAATTGTGAAATCTGCCAAACCTATAAATATGAAAGAAATGTTAAACAAATAAAATACGAATTAACGGAAACCCCGGATAGACCACTAAAAATATTACACATAGATGTATATGCTTCACATAAAGAAAACTTTCTAACTATAATAGATAAATTTAGTAAATTTTCAAGTGCCTACCATTTAATAGGAAGAAATAGTATTTATATAGTAAAAGCTTTAAAACATTTCATTTCCCACCATGGTATACCCGTGAAAATTATAGCAGACAATGGACAGGAATTTCTCTCAAGTATTTTTAAGGATTTTTTGAAATTATATAACATAGAAATACATTATACTACTGCAAAGAATTCCACAGGGAATTCACCAGTAGAACGTTTCCACTCAACATTAACAGAAATAATCAGAATTATATTTAATCAAGATAAGACCAAATCCATCAACGAAATAATGGACGAAGCAATTATTACATATAATAATGCCATACACTCGACGACCAAATTAACTCCATTCGAGCTACTAAATGGACATTATACCAAATCAAACCCATTAAATTTGGCAAAACAAAACAACGAATCTAGGGAAGATTTCATTAGGAACCATTCTAAAAATTATGATGATTTATGCAGGTTAGCACATAATATTAGCTTAGTAAATAAAACGAGAAACATAGAAAATTTAAATGAAAATAGAGTAGAACCAGAAAATTATGAAGTAGGTGAAGAGATTTATGAATTAGAAAACCGTAGAAATAAGTTAGCACCTAGGTTTATGAAACATATAGTTGTAAGTGATAATAAAGTAACAGTAACGACGGACAAAAGAAAGGTTCATAAGCAAAAGATAAAAAATAAACGCAATACTTAATTTATTTTCAGGACACTTAAACTTCAAAGTACGGTACAGCAAAAAATAGAAATTCATGACTTGAATAACAACAACGGACTTTTACCCCTAAAATTAGGAAATGCAAGAATAATAACGAGTTATTCGAAACTGCTTCACATAATCAACCTAACAGAGTATGACATAAATTTAAATTTAATAACAAGAAATATTGACTACTTTCACAATCAATCAATGAAATATATTGATTTTTTACCTAAACTAAATTTATTACGGAAGAAATGTCACACATTATCAAACGACTTAGATCTAATTCGGCCGAAATACAGAAACAAACGAGGACTTATCAACGGACTTGGAGGAATCATTAAAACAATAACTGGAAATATGGACTACGAAGACCACGTAGAAATTAACACCAAATTAAACAGTTTACAATCAACTCAGAATGAAATTAGTAATCAAATGAAAAATCAAATCTATATTAACACACAAATGTTGAGAAGATTTAACAATATCACAAAACACATAAACAAACAACAGGAGCATTTAGAGAAATACTTGAATAATTTTCATGACAATATAATCGAAAAATTAGATGTTATTGAACGAACCTTGCATATCAATCAATATTTTGAACAAATACTATTCAACATGGACATGTTGAGTGAACATTTGAATGATATTTCCGAATCATTACTTTTAGCCAAACTCGGGATCATATCTAAACATATCTTACACCCAACCGAAATCAATTACGTTTCCGTTATGTTAAGAGAACAAAGTGTTAATGTTTTTTCCGACGAAAACATTTACGAATTCCTCGAACTTCAAGCTTACTATAACCATACTAATATAATTTTTATTATTAAAATACCAATATTTCACCCAAATTCATTTTCTTTTTACCATTTAAAAGAATTACCAATTAACAATTCCTACACTATCCAAATTAAAACCCCGTTCCTTTTATTAAGTGAATATTTTCAACAATATGTGAATAAACCATGCCTCACCATCGAAAAGATAAGATATTGCCAAAAAGAATCCATTCAACCGAACACAGTAAATGGATGCGCCCCAAATATCATCAATAATCAACCAGCAAATTGCACCTTAATAACCAATACAGACATCGGTGACACAATAGAAATGTTTGAACCCGAACACCTGCTTATCATATCGCAAAATGAAGTTGCTATAGAAACATCGTGTGGTACCAACATAAAACACAAATCATTGAAAGGAATATTATTAATCCATTTCAAAAACTGTTCAATTTCCATAAATGGCTTCGAATACAAAAGCAGAACTCCAATATATTGGGACACGATAGAAATAATTTCAACAATATACAACGACATTCAACATCTTGAGATAGTTGAAAAACCCAACTTTCAAAAACTGAATAATTGGACATTGGAAAATTTGAAGGAAATAATTGTATTGAAACAGACCACTAATGAATCATTTAAATCTTTAATTGCAGGATTTACTATTCTTCTAATAATCATATTTTATATAATTTATAAGATTGTCAACCAATTCAATTTAATGCAATGTAGGAAGAATCCAATCCAGCAAGATGAACCCACGATTACAGCTACAACCAATGACACCACAAACCCAGCGACCTTATGGCCGTCGCTTCACTCTTAGAGGGGAGGAGTTACGTTATCGCAACAACATCCTGTATTTAATTTCATTTAAACTAAATTATATTAAATTACTATTTTGTTCCCATCATTTATTATAACGTAAGCTAAATTCTTTAATGATAATTTTATTTGATACATTAATATACAATTCTTAGAATTATAATTATAATTAATTATTTGTTAACGTAGCACTTCTAAATACCATGTAAATCATTTTTCCTTATATGATAAGTTAGTTTTTCACGAACCTTCTAATAAAGAACATTAAAAATATATTAAATAGTTTTCTTTACCAAGTGATAACACTTAACTCACGCATTTCAATATGTAAATACATATTGCATTCATAAATTAATTTGTTTTGTGAAATTTTATTTCAATATTTAAAATCTATCATAACATTTTTACATAAATTCTTACCAATAATATAATAATTTTGTAATAATTTTAATTAAAAAAAACATTAAAGTTTCAGTACATACATAACATACAGTTTTGATCAAAACTCCGTTATTTATATTTTTTCTTTGAATTAGAGACATTGGTAAGTTTAAGGATTGGGGTTTTCTTTAGCACAAATTGAAAACTTTAATAATTATTTGTTAATTAATTACAGCTTACGCATAATGACAGAAACATCTATAAATAAATCCCTTTGGGATTTTTACAACCGGATGAAAGATAAAAATACAGCAGTATGCTTAAAATGTAATCGGACCATTAAATGTGCTGGCGGAAGTACAAGTGGGCTGCACAATCATTTAAAGACTCAACACCAGATAAATATATTTAAAAGACAAGCCTTCCCACAAGGTTCAACGTGTGAAGACAGCAATTCCAATAACTTCGCACATTCAAGTGATACAAAAATAACAAAATATTTTAAAGAAACTGTTGACAATAATTTACAAGCCGTAATCGCACGTCTAGCTGCACGTGATTGCATTTCTTTTAATAGAATTTGCACATATTATGATTTGCAACAATTACTAAAACATAAAGGATATAGAAACATTCCGAAATCTCCGAATACAATAAAAAAAATTGTACTAGAATATGGTTATTCCATTCAAACTACTTTGAAAAAGTACCTGTCGGTGAGAGTAACACAAGGTGAAGCATTTAGCCTTACGTTCGATGAGTGGACATCAATTAGGAATCACCGTTTTATGAATGTAAATGTACATGCGTACGATTCATTATGAAATCTTGGTTTAATCCGAATCCAAGGATCGATGCCAGCTGAAAAATGTGTTACCATTCTTAATAGTAAACTAACCGAATTTGGTATTTCGCTCAAAAACGTAGCTTCAATGACTACAGACGGCGCTTCTGTAATGAAGAAAGTGGGAATGTTAACTAGTATAAATCAACAGTTGTGTTATGCTCACGGGATCCAATTGACCATACTAAAAGTGGTATATAAAAGAGTTGATATTGTGGAAAAAGGAATTTCAGATGAATCTAATAATAGTAACCGTGACATCGATTCCATTGAAGATGATTCGGATTTCGAGGAAACCGAATATTTTGAAATAATAAATAAAAATCAACACTCATCGGTTCAACATCCACAAATCGGTCCAATAATCGCCAAAGTACGATAAGTGGTTCTTATGTTTAAAAGATCACCATTAAAAAATGATATTCTTCAAAATCATATTAAAAACGATTTGAACAAAGAGTTTAGCGTTATTTTAGATACAAAGACTCGTTGGAACAGCCTCCTGATGATGTTGGAGCTGTTTTATGCAATAAAAACAAGCATTCGTTAAACTTTGATTGACATCGAATTTGAAATATCCTTTTCAGAACCAGAACTTCTATTATTGTTAACTATTATAACAGCCTTGTTACCAATTAAAACAGCTGTAGAAGCATTATGTCGAAAGGACACAAATCTTTATATTGCAGATAAAACATTAAAGTTCATGCTCGATGAACTAACTAACCAAAATACGGCCTTCAGTGAGAAATTAAAAGAGGCTCTTACATTTAGAATTAAAGAAAGACGTACAGTTTATTCCGACGTAATGTTTTATCTATTTGAGCCAAAGTTTACATATGGGTTAGAAGATTATGGAATTTTCAACAAAACCAATAAAAACATTATTGCAAAAAAAAATTGTTGAGGAGCTTCGAAAATTTGGTTGCAAGCAATTGGATATCGATGAAGCGAACGAAGAAAATTCAACAGAGGAAATTGAAACATCGTCAAACACAGAGGGAACAGAAACTGCAGCTTTAAGCTTTAAAGAAAAATTAGATTTAGCAATAAAAAAGAAAACCAGCATGGTGGATCAACCAGCTACAATCTCCAGAACGAATACTGGTTTGTCAAATATAGTTGAAAGAGAGATGGCGTTCTTCGAAGAGCAACATATAAAAGGACAATATTTAAAAATGGTTTTTAATTACCTTTTGTCCGTTCGACCAACAAGCGTGGAGTCCGAACGGGC
Organism: Tipula vernalis; assembly: GCA_958295665.1. NCBI lineage: Eukaryota > Metazoa > Arthropoda > Insecta > Diptera > Tipulidae > Tipula > Tipula vernalis. Next base: position 193,166,366 of record OY282559.1, read on the forward strand.
ATTTTCTGCTGCTGAAATAATTGCGACCAAATTTAGGTCGAGATTAAACGACGACGTCTTAAATATTATGTGTTTTTTGCGAGCGCACTTCGCCCAGCAGAAGGATTTAGAAATCAACTCAACCAAAACCAATAATAAATAATTGACTATTCAGAGATTTTTACTAAATTTAAAAATAAATATGTGTAATATTAAGATTAACACAGAAATCCTCTGTAATTTGTAATCCTTAGGTTTTTGTTAAGACTAATGAAATTTTGTTTTGTTTTTTTTCCAATGAAATAAATACAATTTTTGAAATAAATTAAGTTCAGTTGTTTTATTTAACATTCCATAATTTTTTTTTAAAAAAACCGGTAAATTACCGGTAAATCGTTTTTTTTCATAAACATTTACCGTTTACCGGTTTTATACTACGTCACTTCCTTGTCCGCTTGAATCCAAAAATTGATGGTCACCCTTTCCTTTAAAAGCTGAGTTTTAAAATTTGCATGGCCTCTAATTTTTTATTACTAGCGCTCAAAAACCAGCGGACGCCTTAAAGCTATCATAACATCCCAATGGTTAGCATGGCATGGGAGCTATACTGATGACCTTGTTGTTACGGATTCATGTTAATTTCTGAATGTCTTGTTATTGGGTGTACAAATAAGTTTTAAAGGGTTTACAAAAGATGGCTTAACTAGTATTAAATCGCAACGGGCCATCTTGTAACAATATTCATGTTAAAGCGTCATCGATTCCACCTAAAAATGGTTATGTGTCATTTCACTGAAGTATAAACCACATATTTATCACTTTATGCCAAAAAACACAATTTGCGGGAAGCGCTGCTTTTTTGTTTTAATTTGAAGAAAAGTGCAACTGATGGACATGTTGTGAAGACAAATTTGCAAGATTTGTCGATCCCTTATATAAAAAATCTTTTTGAGAAAATTAAATATCTATGAAAAAATTGTAATTTCAAAATTGTTGGAGGACCAGCATCTAATTTGAATGCAACTCTTTTTGATTAACTTAAGGACCCAGTTCCTCTAAAGAAACAATCAAATATTATCTATCAAGTTCAATGCGAGTGTGATGAAACTGGGCAAACAAAACAATATTTTGAAAAACGTTTTTATCAACATAACAGAGCGGTTCTTTGAAATTCAAACCAAAATAGTGCTCTCGTCACTCAACATTTAAAAGAAACAAATCATAAAATAACTTTGGATAATGTAACAATTTTAGAACAACAAAAAAAAAATTTAGGAAAAATCGACTTTTGAAATGTTACACATAAAGTCCAGTGATAATTCAATAAACATTGTAGGAGATTTTGCTTACACATAAATTGGTAATACGTATCATTTATTTATCTAAAATTGGTTTTTTGTCTTATATGTACACATATCTATTAAATTTGATCCTTATATATATTTTTCAAAAATATGGTTTAAAATTGAGTAATTTTGTAAAAAAAAAAAAATCGAAAAGTTTACCACAAGTTTTTGTCAAAAACTTTAACGATAAATTTCAGTCCAAACATAGGACTTGGGTTGGATGGTTTCAACAAAAAATGTTACAGTTGGTTTGCTCTCGTTTTTGTATAAAAAAAGAAAATTCCAATTGTATAACGCTTTTGAAAATGGACTTGAATTGAGTCCGAAAACTCAAGCAAAACATAAAAAAGGAAATAAATCGAGCTTAAAACCAATAAAATTTTTTTTAATCATATACAATTAATTATTTTTTCGAGGTAAAGCAAGTAGTAACCAACTGGAATCCAATTGTATTTACATTTACAGCGTATCGAATGAATCCATCAGCCGGAAATTATTAAACCACATACGTTGCAATGGTTAAATTTCCCACATAGGATCCGATTCGAAGGACTATTGTAGATGCGCTGTAATGCAGCCCTCCGGCTTACGAATAAAAAATGTTTTCCAGGAAAACTTAAATAAATAATCTTTATTTAATTAAATCGCGTTAAGCTTTTTTATTTTAGCTGTACAGGCAATTTGGCAAAAAAACTGATGTTCATTCATCGAATTTTATTTTTACAATGATTTTTTATTTTCGTTTCTTACAATTTTTTATTTATAAACGAAACTTACACCTAATAATATTATAATAATTGGGAAGCGACCCTAATAATAAGCTTTGTTTATATTCCAGTAGAAACCTAATAATCTTCTATATTTACATAATGTAACACAGGCTCGATTCTGCCTTCCAAAATTTTAACTTATGTTATGTTATTTTTGTTTTTTCAATACAAATTCATATAGGAAGCGGGGAAATGAAATAACATAACATGAATTTTATCGTTCCAGAATCTGGTCCAATAGCTCAGAGGTCAGAGTTTGCAATTTAACGCAAATTAGTTTTTTAGAGTATGTATTGAAAATTCGGCGTTTGTGGATTTTAGGATTTTTCTTGTCATACTTAGGGCGAGGGTACTCCTAAACCGGCATAATTCTACCCATCCGATTACAAATTAATTGAAAACTTCAACTAGGACAGCTTGATTCACTACTCGATGACAAATACATTTTTGATTGATAATAATTGTTTCAATATTTATGTTAAATGTTTATTGTGTCCGCCGTAGAACGTGGGTACACCAAATATAAATAATAATTTGCTATTATATAAAATAACGATCATAATATTTTGTGTGGCCCTAATTTACCAATTTAACAATAACAATAATGTCATTTGGATTTGTAAACAAGTTACAGTTAGTATAACTATAATTTAATTATGTATGACTATAATTTGTTTACTGTAATTTAGATTAGACTTAACTGATTTAAAGAAATTTTCGAAATAAAATAATTAAAGAAATCTACAATGATATAAAATGATTAAAGAAATCTACATTATGCAAAATTATATTTAAATATGTATGAAAAAAAAAAAAAAAAAAAAATTGATACACAAAAATAAAAAGGAATGGTTTGAATTTGTGTTGTTTCTTCCTACCCGGCTACAACTCCTGGTGGCCTTCACATTAATTACCGCTACCAGTCTTAATATAGTTGCATGATGTGAACCACTACCGACATATTACACGATTCTGCAAGCACCGAAGAATGATGGTAATAACTGTTTCTGGTAAAAAATGGCTGTTATATTTATCGAGCAGCAATATTGTCCAGAATCGCATAACTATCTTCAGCCCAAATGCTCTGCCACGCCGAAGTATTCCGCTAAATCATCTTCGGTATGTATCACTAACACGATAACAAACACCGGAAAACCGCAATAAGTACCATACTAAATAAACCGCAGCAACATCCCAAATATACAATAAAGCGCAGAATAATATCACGCCGCTAAATTGGTTAACGGCAGACATAAGCAAGGTTATAGTTTATTAGCTTTATCAGGCCACCCAAAAAAAGAACTAGCTTGGATATTTCCGTTTAGTTACAGAAAAACAACAAAATATTTTTATGAATAAACTTTACATCCAATCTTAAATGTCCAATCTTAATCATGAGTGAACATTATAGAAATAGTAAAAAACTGATGGAGAATAAAATTAGAATATTTTATAAAAAAAAGTGTAAAAAATTAATAAAATTAGTGCAGTAGTGAAAGCAAACCCCAAAGTAGAACACATATGGTTGATTGAAACAATTAAAAGATAAAATAAAAAAGTGAGTGTTCTAACATCTAAAGTATATTATTCTCAATTATTAATATCAAAGACCTTACGTAGCCTAGATCACAAAAAACCAGAAGCACTGATTATTCAACAGAGATCAGCAGAAAAAATAATAGTTCAAAGCAACGAGCATATACAGATAAATAACGAAGTTTACCACAGAGTACATAACATAACAGACATCACATTTAATAATCACGAACAAAAATTACTTCAGAAACGATTTACATTTAATATTGATTCACCTAACAATTCAACACACAATGACATACGGACGCTTATAGTAATTGATACGCGTAAAATAATGTAAACCATATCATACAAGAAACCGGAAGACATACAATGAAAGACGCAAAAGTCAAATTATTAGGGAATGACACACATACACTTGTTATATTGAAAACATATGACTATAACTCGAAGATTGATGTCGACTATATTGAAAAAATAACATAATTGAACTCCATGAGACCCAACAAACAAATACCACAAAACGATCAATAAAAAGAATAACAACTGTTCTGCTTTGCTGAACCCATTACAAAAAAGATGTCTTAAATCCATAAAACCAACTGCACCAAACACTAGACCACTACCAAAAATTCACAAGCGGGAAATGACAATAAGACCGTTCATAGGCTTCACAACCACACCAGCGTACAGTCAGAAAAAATATACAAATATATAGTAAAAATATACAAATATATAGTAAAAATATACAAATATATAGTAAAACAATCATTCAATCAGAAATAACATTGAATTAATTAACAAAATTTATCAATAGATATTCCGCCTACACCGAAATTGGAATCTCTAGACATAAGCAAGAAACAATTAAAATAACCAAAGACTGTTAAAGAAAAACGGAACCAGGACAGATAAAATTGACGCAATTATCACTCTAATCACAACAATAACAGAGCAAACCTATTTTCAACACAACAACAAGTTCTATCCACAGATGGATTTCGAATGGGGAGACCTCTATTAGAAACTTTAGCTAACATATACATTAACCACTTTGAAAATCAACATATATTAAGGAAATCGGACAACAAAAAGCAACCATACTGGCAATGTACTGGCACTAATGTATCCAAATTATTATTTCTGTAAGTATTAATGTCGCGACCCAGTATAATAATTAAATACTTCGATTTTAAATTGTAGTTTGTATCAAAAATTATCGAAAAAACCACTAACACTTATAGAAATAGTAGTATTTGGATTTAATAGTATGCGTGAGTCATAGATACAATACCGCTTGTATAAACATTTTCGTTGGTTTTGACTCGAAACAAACTAAAAATTATCCCAGAGCGAAACAAAACAATATTTACCATTCCCATTAGTTAGCTAGTATACCATCTTTTTGAGTTTTATTTTAGGATATTTGGAGTTTTTTCGATCAAATTACCCCGGTAATCGAATACTCGAAAAAAACGCCAAAATTTTCGAGAACCTTGTTACTCGATAATCGGTATTGGATACCCTAACATAACATGGACCTAACTGGCATAATGAACGATAGATACGTTTGGAAGAAACAGTAGAATATGATGACCATGTTAAACAAGCAAAAACGAACAAACGGAGCAATACATCACTATCGAATAACAACATCAACAAGGAAATAATAAAGGTTTTAAAAACACTGATACCCGATGCCATTTAAAACAAACCACAAATTAATTGTTATTATATGTAGCATTCGGTTTTGAGCATAAGCTCGCCTTGCTCGATGAACTTGTTTAGCTGGAAGCTTTATATTCTATTCTACATTTAATTTTGTATTTCGCAGATAGTAGTTTTCATATTCAAATTAGTTATGATTCTTACTTTGGGAATCTACAGTTCGGGGATATACACAATTTACTCATAAATTATAATTTAGAAACAAATATTATTTAGAGAAAATTATTGTAAAGGAGATACGTAATCAGAAGCAAAATTATTTTTTTGCAACCTGCCACCGCCGAAATTCCTAGTCGGTACCTCCGATCGGAAGGCTGCAAATTCAACTACTGTGCTATATTTAATCGGTAATTTTAAATTATTGGTGTTATAAAGTAGCTGACGATAAGTATAGCCTTAGTACATCATTTATGAAACTGAAACTCAGTCAAATATCAACATAATAGCCGATAGTAGACGAGAAACATGATATTTAAAAAACAATAATAAAAAAAAACAGCCCGGTTTAGATAGCCATTAAAATTAGAAGTCACCATGAGTTTATATATTAAATTATTTCTTTTACTATATAACAACTATAAATTTTAAAAATAATATCTTTTCATGGAAATGGATTCATCTCACTGTAAAATTATCAAAAAAAAAACTAAACAACAAAATAAAATGGAAAATTACTTAATTTCGCGATTGAACAAACAAATCTTTATTAGGAATTTAAAAATGAAACAAATATGCAGAGAAAATATAACAACTTTTGCTGATCACTCACATGAATAATGATTAATAATATTTCCTTCGTATCCACACATAACATAACAAACAAAATATACAATTTCTTAACATAAACAGAAATGATTTTCTATCCCCAAAAAAATTAGCCAACAAGAACATGCTGAAAAACGTAATGGAAACTTGACCTTTGGAAATTGAAAAATACAAACTAAGGGTAAGGAAAATTTAGGGAAATTAAATTTTTTGCATTTCTAACCAATTTAACGGTAAACTTTAAACATAGGTAAACAAACAGTAAAGATACCTGCAACTTTTTTATGTTGGAGTTTTTAGACTTTGCTTTGAATTATTTTTTCCGTATTTTCTCAAATAAATGTATATGTATGTACTTGTATTTTTTATTATTTAAATCAAAAAACTGAATGTTTATGTATAAATAGCCCCACATTTGCTTTTTCACATTATCTTACTGTTGTGTTTTTGCTTTTATTATGGGTTGTTGTTGAATAAAGGCTACATTTAAGATGATTTTGTTGCTACTGTGATTTTATCAAAAAGTAAATTTACAAATGTTGTACGTTTCCAAACGTATTACAGTTATAAACTCATAAATCGTAGACATCTATCTATATTTGTTTTTTGTACCGTTACCGATTCGTATTCTTGTGTATAATACTGAAGGCAGTAATATTGTGTTATTTTAAGTAATTTAACCAGGTAGCTTTGTAACACCTGTAGATCCTGAGGACATTTAAAGATTCTAAAGATAATCCAAAAATGTACCTGATATTTTGACCTCAGTAAAGTTCATAAATAAATGTACATGCAGGGATTAGTTTAGGTAATGTTCCGAAAAATATTTATTAATCATCGGTTGAACGATATTTAATTAATCAATGATAAAGTTAAAAAAAACATTAATTTATTTTTATCTGTAAGTAACTAAGCGCCAAAGCATTGTGAGTTGATGGTTTATTAAAAATGGAAAACTTTAACCTCTTAACAAGAGATTGATAGTCTCTAATCTTTTAGTTATCCTGTATTTCTGCAAAACTGTTTTATTTAAACATGCCATTTTTAATCTCAATTTACCGGTAACTTTACGAAAAAAAAACTAAAAACAATATTTTTTAAAATAAGCCCTTTATATTTTTCCATTTGTTTTTTTACATAAAAGGCTAATTTTCGGATTTAATATCACGGGACTTTGTTCTTCGAATGAACCGGCCAAGTGTCACCAGCCAACTCCAAATCTGCCAAAAGAGTGTGTGCAATGAGCATTCTACGTCAATTAGTAAATATTTTACATGCAGCGGTAATAGTGTTATGACACTGGCTAATTTTTGGCAATGTTCAAGTGATTAAAACGATAAATAGAGCAGGCCAAGTAGGCCAACTAAATATTATTCTAAATGAACCTGCACAAGTTTCTTTTTATTCCCATTGTTTTATAACTTTACTTAAAAAAAAAATCAAAATATTTCTTTTCATTATGATGTTCCGTTACAAAATATGTTAAGAGGCTTAGGGTTAAATTTTCGAATCTATTATAAATTTGATAAAATTTGTTACAGCTTCTAAATATAATGTTACTACTCTATGAAAAGAACGAAACAATTTAAGAACTTCATTTAATTCATTAAATCTCGGGAAATACTAATTGTTTATATTTTATTTATTTATTTTTTTATTGGATGTAGAAATTGATAACTCATGGAGAATCAAGAAATTTTGGAATTAAAAAGTTGTAATATTTGTAACTTTTAACCAAAAATTTTGAATTTTTTCTCATTGGATTCAACTACTAACAAAAGTAACTCATATGCACGAATTACGAAAGAAGGTTTGCTAAACACAATAAGATTGAAGATCTGGACGAATTAGATCATATAAATGATATAAAATTGCAATATCATCATCATAAAGAAACATTTTCCTGGCGGTCGATATATAAAAAATACAGAAATGTTAAACAAAAGTTGTCCCAATTTGAGCCTTTAGATATATTAGGTAGATAACTTTTAGAGCCTTTAATTCAAATAAACTGCTTCCAATTAGTAAAGGCAGATTTAAAAAATAAAATTTATTTTAAATTGAATTTGAGAACATTTATTTTGCCAAATAAAATTTCACAATCAATTTAACGTATAAAAATTATTCAAACAAAACCACTGTTACCAATACTTTTTGGTTAGTGCTAATAATTTGTGTTACAGTTGCCAGCGTATTTGAAAATTTTATGAATCAAGATTTCGTGATTCTTGTTTAGTATTTCAAGTTTTATTAAAAAAATTAAAAACTCTTAAAAAAGCCGACATTTCAAAATTGTTTGCCAATACGAACAAAACCGAAATCGGACGGTAATTACAACATGATAATTTATCACCGGTTCTATAAATTCACATTTGCAATCTTGAGAATATTTGGAAAATAGCCTCACCAAATGGAATTATTGAAAAGAACCAAAATTAATGTTACATAAAATTGACAAATTTTTTGATGAAGCCACACAATTACCCCATTGAATGCCCAAACATTTTAATAATCCTGCCGTGTAATATTGTCTCTTTGCAAATGTAATAATATTGCTTACCTTACCTCTATGATATTATTATTATTATTATTATTGATTGAAGGGCCATGTGGGCGATAAGCCACCTCGCCCTGCGACCTCAAAGATCTATTGTGCTGGACCATACTTAATTATCCGTCCAGTCAATATTCAGGCTCCTAATGAATCTGATAATATTACTGGCCGGTACAAGATATATACTATCTGGGGTCATTGTTCTCCCTCCTAGATGTTGCAGTCTTTGCTGGAAAATGTCTGAGCATTGGCACAGAACATGTTCCGCTGATTCTGCTTCCAGATCGCAGAAGCGGTATCCATCTGTCTTAATTAGGCCCATCTTCTTAAGGTGATAAATTAAGGGGACATGACCTGTGAGGAAGCCAGAAAGCATCCCAACTCAGGTTTCTTAAGTTCAAGACACTGCTTAACCTTGACAGACGAAGGTGATATACATTTTTCCGCCTGTCGCAAACTTGGAATTCTGCGCCAGTAGGAGGACTTTTGAACATATTCCCATCGTTTTACCGCTGCTTTGAGGTGTCCCTTAGTGACGCTTCAGAAGGGTTCTGGTCCAATAAATGGAGAGGCTAGACCTTTTGCTATGCCAATCCCAGCGCAAAGTTCTATGGCATGTACTTCTGCTTGAAAAACGGTAGCATTGGTACCCAAGGACTTCGAGAGGGTAGTGCCACTCCCGTGTATTCCTATCCCTGCCCCATCTTCCGTTTTTGATCCACCTGTAAACCATACCATAGACCCTCGCTCAAAGGATGGTCCACCTGCAGTCCACACATCCCAGTCAGGTAACCTAACACAGAATGGTTTGTGGAAGTTCAGTTTAGCTGGCATACAGTCGGAAGGCATTGCTATGGTAAGGTCTCTCCGAAATTCCTTAAGGATTTTGACAGATGCCCCACCATATTGCCTGGTTTAATATTTCCTTCTGCCTCTATTTTCAGGGCCATAATTGCAGCATCCTTTTTAACATGCAGGTGTAACAGTGTCAGTCCTAGGAATGACTCCATCGCAGCGGTTGGACATGTTTTCATTAAGCCCGTAACACCGATGCGGCTATACGCTGAACCTTATTCAATAAGGTTTGCGTTCTCTTCTGCTCAGTTTTAGGCCACCATACAACCGATGCGTAGGTGACCATAGGCCTAATGATTGTAAGAAATGACCAGTAGATCATTTTTGGTTGTAGTCCTCAAGTATGCCCATAGAACCTTTGCCAAGCCCAGAAAGCCTTGGTAGCTCTATTTTGAACTTCCAGCAAATGTTGCTTCCAGTTCAGTTTTTGATCTAGGATAACCCCTAGATATTTAACCTCGCTGGAAAAAGGAACCGTAGTACCGTTTAACGAGAGAGCTGTAAGCGCGAGCTTTTTCCTCGTAAAAGAAACAATGGCAGTTTGGTTTGGATTGACACTGAGTCCTTCCCGGTAACACCACTGCCATATTATATTGAGTACATTTTGCATGCGATCAGAAATGAACTCATCAAATTTGCATCTGATTATGATAGCCACATCATCCGCATAGCCCTGGACATCAAACCCATGGCTACTCAGAAGGACCAATAGTCTGTCAATAACCAATGACCACAAAAGAGGGGATAGCACGCCTCCTTGGAGACAGCCCTTTACAGCACTATTGGTTACTGACTCGCCACCTAGTCTGGTAGTAATCTCACGATGTTCCAGCATGGAACGGATCCACCTAATTGTAGAAAGCGGAACCATTTTTCCGTTGCTGTCCTCTCTATAGATCCACAGAAGGTATTATCAAACGCCCCTCAATGTCCACAAAGGCACAAAGGGCAATTTCTTTATATGTCACTGCTTTTTCAATACTCGTGACTAGACCGCTAAGGGCCATCACAGTGGATACGCAAACTGGTCCCGATGCAGTGGATTTTTTCCAAGGACATTACTTCTTATTTAATAGTCCAGGATTTTTCCATCGTCTCAAACAGAAACGATGTGAGGCTAATTGGCCGATATGTCTTGTCATGGGTGTCTGGACGACCCCCCCCCCTCTCCCCCTTTGGCATAAAGACCACATTTACCTTCCTCCACAGTTTTGGAATATAGTCAAAGGCGTAACTTGCCCGAAACATCTGGATCAAGCTGGGGAATATTTAAGCAATACCTTTTTGAAGTAAAGCTGGAAAGATACCAGCCCCTCCAGCGGATTTGAAAGGTTTGAAGATTTGAGAGACTCCAGATCCTACTGTGAGGCGCATAGGCCACCTCACTTGAGGGATCATGCGGGTCCTCTTAGGCTCTTACCACTACTGAATCCGGAAAGTGGGTCTCTAGCAGTACCTCTAAGGTTTCCTTCCAGTTTCCAGTGAACCTTCCATCTTGCATCTGGAGAAGTCCTAAACCATTTGAATGATCCCTGGAAAGGACTTTCTGTAAACGAGCTGCAGAGGGCAATTCATTGATTCCCTCACAGAAATTCCTCTAGATAGCCCTTTTGGATCTTTTTAATTAGAGAGTATATTCCATCAAGGCCATCTGATACTCGCCCCATTCACCGGCGCGTTTAGCCTTGTTGAATAATCTTTTCGATTTTTTCCTCAGTTTACCCACCGTCCCGTTCCACCAAGGGAGCACCTTTGTGGACTCTCTTCGCTTAACCGGGCAGCTGTTTTCGTAAGCCAAGTGTATAGCATTATGCAGCTGGTTTGAACAGATCTCTAAACCTTCTGGAGACTCTATGTTCTCCACAACCGAGGGCATTTCTGAATCGAGTGAGACTCTATAAGTGTCCCAGTCGGTCAGTTTTGGAATTTTAATTTCCTGCCGCTGCATGGTCTCGGCCGCCAAACCGAATCTGATGTGCAAGTGATACGATAATGAGACCTCTTCACACACATGTCAGTTTTTGACAAAGTCGCCTAAATGCGGACTAGCAAGTGTCAAATCTAGGACCTCTTGCCTAATCGTAGTGCGACCTGCAACCTACTGCAAAGTAGGTTTCCGTCCCCTATTGACGATGTCTACATTATTTGAGATCAGAAATTCAAAAAGGTACTCACCCCTTGTTGTATAAACCAACCTTTAATAAGCGCAATGTTTGATAATAATTACAATCACAAAATTCTAATCAAATACACTTTTTAATAGTAATCGTATTTCCGCATTCCATATAAGAATCCCCAAAAACACAACAAAACAATTATATGTATATACATATAAAAGAAAAATGTGAATACATAAGCCAAAATGTATATGAAGATACACACAATTTAATTTTATGAAATATAAAATCAACATTTGGGCAAATATTATTTGTTCACACAAAATTTAATACAGTTGGGCGATTCTAGTATAGAATACGTGAAAAAAAAAAAAAAATTGGAATTTAAACAGTTTATGTAAGTTAGTAAAATTATGATGTGCTAATACATTAAATTACAAAAACAAAAATATAATACACTGAATTACAAAACCCAAAAAATTGAATTTATGCGAATTAGGAAAATTAAATTCTTATTTTAAAAAATGTGTCAAAAAACCCAAAATGCAATATAGCAAATTTTTCAAAATCAATGCCTCTCAAAATTGTTAGTCTAAATCAATAACGTAAAATTGTATATAAGCTGAACAAATTTTATGTATCGATATAGTCATACAGTAATTTCTTAAACATAATTAACAGTAATTTTTAAATCAACGTGTAGTCACCTAGTAATTATATTCAAATACAATCAGTAATAATTTTTAAAACAAAAAAATAAAAAGAATAAATATCCAAATAGAACAAAAGAAAAAGTATTTCATTAAGACAATAATCCACAATACCCGGAACCTCAGGAGAGTAATCAAATAACACAAAACAAACCGACACCGACATAAATCCAGAAATCCCGAACAAGCGTAGCGGAAAGAATCACTAAGCCAAATTAATCGAAAACTGTACGTTCAAGAAAATCTTACAGCAGCACGCAACCGTGTAAGTATAATAACACCATAATCACCCTACTAACTAATATCATTATAAGGTTCAGGAGACATTTAGTCTTAATCTACGCACGGACAAGCATAGAGGGTAATATAAAAGTGATTTAGTGCACATACTTACCCATGAACTACTTGTCGATCTGAATATCCGATTCGGAGTACTAACATCGTGCAGAATCCTGAATTCTCCTAGAGTTGTGTATCAAATTAACTCCAAAATAGTTCCGGTAATAGCCCCCACCCGAGGTAAGCTCGAAACTATTGGTTAATTTGATACAAAAAAACAAAACACATCTCCCAAGCAAATCTCATGACCAAAAGATACTTATAGGGAATAGAACCTTTTGAAATTTTACAAATTAATAAACTAGTTAAATATCTTAAGGACATAGAAGGAATCCGAATCATCTTAGGCAATATTGGATTTCAATAGCAAATCAAAAAATATCTCAATAAAAGTTGGATCACAATAAGAAAATCTCAACCTTAAGATTTCAAATAATTTAAGAAAAAGTGGTATATCTCCTCACAACACAACATTAAATGATCTTCCAAATAATTTAAATAAAAGTTGTATTTTACCCCAAATATACAACACCCTGTTATTGATGTCCGTGCTACCCCACACCGTGTGGTGCACGTTTGCATCGCATCCTATCAGGTAGGGCAGCCAGCATCCTATCAGGAGGTATCAACTCTGAGTCTCTAGGAAAGTAGGCGGATGCCGTAATAGCCTCCTGTTTGCCTCTTTCACACAGAACCTCCACCATTACTGCAACCAAGTCCCTAGAGATGAACTCTGAAACGGGAATACAATTAATTTGCGAACTGGCCAAAATAGCCGCTCTTGGGCTCTCAGTTCCGTTCTGATAAATTAACTTACCCACCTAATTTGGTATACCTCTAATCTGGTTACCCGTCACCCATGGCTCCTGCATTAGAGCCATGCCAATTTTTTGACAGATAAACCTACGACAAAGGACGTCCGAAGACGCCTTTGCATGATGCAGGTTTATCTGCAGGCAGGCAATGTATGCATTCATTTTTTCGAAGGCCTCTTCAGAAGGCCCTTCTGAGCCTCCTTTTCTGCACCGCCACCACCCGCATGCTTTCTTTGTCCGGCCGATGGATGACCAATGTCCTCTATCTCCGTTCTGCTGGCCCCCGCTGCCTGAGAGCCTCCTGGCCTCACTTAAGCTCCTTGGCCTCTTGCTATAGCACCTTATCTAGGATGCCATCCTGGACAGCCTTAAATGGCTCTCCAGTGAGGACAACCTCAGGAAAACCAGAGGGCCAGATCCCAACGATCTCCAACTCCGCGGCCTGCCTGAAAGTAACTCCATACCGGACCGCAGAACCCGATACGACCGGGACAGATTCTTCCCCCCTGGCCTTTTTTTGTGCCGATGGAGTACCCTCATTCGAGCGGATTTTTTTTGGACGCTAAGGCCTCAGTGGGAACACAAGTCTCCTTCTGTGGCCGCACCGCCAGAAGCCTCGTATACTGCTTTTTCGCGGCTCCACACATTTTCTTGCGAGGAGCCGCGACAGGTTTGTCAAGGATATTGATCTTACCTTTCGGGTCCTCCCCGACGTCCATGCTTCCCCCTGCTTTCACAGAGGAGATACCCCTCTTACGGGGGCCGAGTCCTCATCTCCTGAGGTCTCCATGTCCGAGTTGAGAACTAATTTCTCAAGCACCGAACGGACCTCCATATCCGATGGACCACTCATAGAGAGCGCCACAGCGCAAAGAGGGCCAAGGTCTTCAAAAGCCACTGCGGTACTATCGCTGGTACGTGACGCTTTAGGAGCGTCACCATCCTTATTTTTATTACTTTGGTCAGACATTTTATTCCCCCGAGTTGCTGGGAAATGAAAGTCACCTGTGGGACACCCAGCTTTACTACAGGAAGGCTAGATAAAACTGGAGTGCGCCTGGTATTCAGAGTCCGCATACTTAGGACTGATTAACCTATCAGCCATTCATCCATCGGCATATGCTGTTCCACCTTAAATTAGGGTTTTTTATCAAGGATTTCTCCTTTAGCGCCGTACTTTAGCCTAGCTGTGCCAAATGGTTAAATGTACCAAACGGCCTCAGTTACCAGTGGTTGCCACGAGGAGGCAATACCCCTTACACAATTGTACCCATCACGCTAACTGCCTAAAACATGACCAGAACAGCCCGCGTGATGCGCACCCCACCGAAAGGTTACGGAGCTGGTAGATTACTCTACTCAACTTTGGTACCTCACCCCTCCCCCCAGTAGATGCCAAAACCACCTCTATGATATATAAATTATTGTTTTAAATAAACCGTCTTTTGATTTCATGTAAAATTCCCGAATTTATCCACTCATTTTGTAATTTATCCGTATAATTTTGTTTTGTTTATGTTTTTTTTTAACTTCATTTAACCTAGGTGTTATACTGTTATCTGCACAAATTCTTCAAATGAATTACAGTTCTTAATATTTTTAAACCAACAGAATATTATAATTATCAAATTCAGTTACCCACGTACGTTTTTTATATTTCTTACTTGCTAATTTTGTATTACCACAAAATTAGTAAAGAAGAAATATAAAAAACTGTGTTTTTATACAGTGTTTTACAATGTGTGTTTCACAAAAAGGTACTTCAATTTATTCTTTCCGTTTAACACCCACCATAATGTAGCAGGTAAATTATTCCCCTCACTCTATCACCTTTTCCGCATTAACTTCTTTCCTCACAGTTCAGTTTTAACATTTGAATGGTAAACAGCAATTAGTCTTTGAAGCTCTTCAAGAAAAATCCAACATAAACCTGGAAATAAATATTGGATCTTAAAAGAGAATAACGATCCTAAACATCGGAGTCGCCTTTGCATCAAGTCGAAAGGCCAAAACAGCATTCAAACTTTATATTTTCTGTCACAGAGTCCAAATCGAAATTGTCTGGGATCTTATGAAGACAAAGTTTAGAATAAAAAGAATAACAAGCACACATCATATCGTTCTCAAAAACATTTGGGGAGACTATACTCCAGAATATCCGCCTAAATTAAGTGAAATTTGCACTAGAAAATGCCAGTCTATAATATACAACACGGGTGACTGAACTACACAAATTACTTATTTATTGTGTTTTAATTGATTTCTTTAGAATACTTTCTTGTGAGTTATGCTGTGAATTTAATAATAGGATTTTTGACTCATTATATGAAAGTTCCACCCACTAAGAGGAAATATTGAAATGTACATCAATCTCTCAATACATGAGCAATTATAGTACTAATTATATTTGTTAATCTTAACACTAGAATCTAATAAATACGTATAAAAATTTGGAGTGGACTGCGTCGCCTGCAATGGCCGTAGGTGTTTTCCGTTATAACGTTTATAAGACCGAGCAACCGGCGCAGTTGTTAAAGCTGCGGCGTTTGGATCGGGAGGTACCGGGTTCGAATCCCGATAGGGGCGGGATGGAAAAGGGATTTTTCATCATCTGATTACGATCGGTGATGACGATGAACACAACTATGACCCCCTGTTGAGAGTGCAGAATCCATGGGCCGACCCACCTTTCATGTCAGCACAATAGGTTGGCATGAAGCAATGCAATGTGCAGGTGGTTTATACAAAGCGGGTCTATAGCCGTACGTTCTCGATTTAGCTACTACTGCGTACAGTAGGACGGTAAAATAACCTGCGAAAGAGTTGGGAGCGCCTTGAGCCCCAGAAAAGATTGCATAAATGAAAAAAAAAAAAACGTTTATAAGCGATGATGGAAATGGTACGCTGGATGGATGGGTTTGTTAAAATAAATTTATTTATCGATAAAATGAAAGTATTATTTTGTAGTTTTTAATTTTAATTAAAATTTAGTATGTTGAGATTAATTATTTTAATTTAATATCAATTATCGCCACAGTTTCTATGTGCACAAATTGACACCGGAATTGCTCCGGTCAGATGAGGGATTCTCTCTCTATAGTGCTCTCAACCATTGTAAATCACTATTTGGCTGGTTTTAATGGTACCACATATTAACGCCAGAATCACTCCGATCAGATGTGGCGTTCTTTTACTACAGTGCTCTTAATAATTGGAAATCACTATTTTGTAGTTTATAATTTTCATTAAAATGTATGTAGAGATTAATTATTTTAATTAAAAATTAATTAACCACCTCTGTTTCTTTACGCAAAAATTGCACAGTAGCACTAACAAAGAAAAGTTAAATTAGAATATTTAAACAAAACTTATTTAGCAAACATAAACCCAATATCTTTAGTTTCAAATAACCAATCTTTGACCAAACGCAAAAATTTCTTATAATAAATCTCGTCCGTATATGAGGCGGCAGTCGATTAGAAAAAGTGGGGGGCAGAAACTACAGAGGGCGGTACAAAGTGCAAATTTCGATAATTATTTCGAATTTGATATGTGGAAACAATTCGTGGTAACCGATGACTACTTCGCAAAAAAAAAACAATCTTAAGACTTTAAAAATATATAGCTAGATGCTGTAAGGCAAAATTTTACAGGAATTGAAAATAGGCCAAGAATGGTCGTGTCGACCTTTCAAAAACATAACCCGAATAATATATTTTTGTAAAATTAGTAACGGTTCAATTGTATCCAAATGTACACCACCCGAAATGGTAAACCTTAGCTGATGCTATAGTCCGGACAAGCAAAGTAAAAATTGTTGTCAAGAACAATGTTCCATTGGCGTGAGCGAACTACTCACAAGTACTTGTATCTACTCGCAACTACTCATGCTCAAATGATGTTGCAGTTGTTAGAATCGGTTTCGCGTAAAATTAGCAATAGAGAGATTTTAGTTTAAAAAAATCCAATAGACAAATAATTTTTGTTTATCATTAGCGGTCTTTTGTTGAGAAAAATTTATATAAATTTAGTTTTGATTTATTTTTTGTCCTACTACATATGATTTAAATAACCAACATTTTTTCTTGCCTTATTAGATCACACGGTGCTTTATATCTAATGTAATTGTTGTTGCAACTTTGTCAAGGAAATGCGCTTGTTGTCAAAATATTTTCCCAGAAATATTTATTTGTTTCTGGTCTTAAAATACTCCGCTTTCCTAATGGCATATGAATTGATCAATGCTTTGACATCATCAAACGTCCAATATTTGGTCATTTAAAGAATAATGATTTTACAGATAGAGAGATAAGAAGATTGCACTTATAGTACATGATTGATTCATATATATAGGAAAAATCAGGGCATTAGTTAGCAGTTCAGTTGCAATAGCCTGATGATATGATTGAAAAGAGATTTATTTTTCACAATGATCACAGATCGAAACTCTGTCAATATTTATGTATATATCTGGAATATACCAGAATAACTTAATGTTTGAATCATAGAGCACAGTAAGCTTGATTTAAATTTTATTTAAATTTATGTTACGTTTTGTCACTGTCACAAAAATTCGCATTCCATACAAGTACTTGGTAATAGCAATTATAATTGGTTTTTTTGCTGAGATCAGATTGACAAGTAAAATATTTGTATCATCAAAACGCTCATTAACTCTCCACATTGGCAATGATACCGTATCGTATATCAATAAACAGAAATTTTACAAGTAAGTAAACATTTTGAAAACGATGAGTGGGATTGATTTATTATTGATAAGTAATTTTAATATTTTGTCACCGTTTTGAAAGCAAAATCATTTGGTAGAATTTTACACAATATTCAATTGTATTCTTTGTGTGTGTGTTTCTACCTTTGCAATATTCTTCTGAGGCTCGGATCACTCCCAACTCTTTCGCAGTTTGTTTAGCTTTGCTTCATGCAAGCCTTTAGTACTGACAACAAGGGTGGGTCGGGCCATGAATAGGGTTTTAGTTGTGTTCATTGTTATCACTGATCGTAATCAAATGATGAAACATCCCTTTTGCATCCCCCCTCTATCGAGATTCGGACCCAGAACATCCCGATCGAATTTTTGTTAAATTTTCTCTCCTCACTGTTTTATCCAATTCTCTTCCTAAATATTCCCCAGTTAAAAAGGAAATAAGTGATCGATTTTAATCTTATGATACGCATATTACCTGCCCCAGATACTTTTATACAATATTAAACCATTACTATTAGAAGAAGATTTTGAAGTTACACACTTCAATATTTAATGTCCGCCCTATTTGTTTATGCTTTACGACCAAAAATTGCAAACTTACTGACGAAAGCCTGCCTGAGAGAGTAAATATAAATTGTGGCCCATCGTAATTATTAAAAAGTATGACGAATAATCGCAATTATAAAAACAGCTTGAAAATCTTCTTCTAATCGAGAGACATGGGGTAATTGGGTACAGATTTGTAGGTAATCTGGCCTTCAATGAAATTAAAATAAACCATTGTGAATATTTCAGCACCATACAAGAAAATTTAGGCCCAAATAAGGTGAAAAATTACGGTTCCCAGTGAATTGAGTTTTTTTAGCAATGCATTGACCGCAAATATAAAGGCCACTTTGGAAATGTTTCTTTTCAGGGTTCCCCCAGGGGGAAAAAAAAAGTTAAATAAAATAGACAAGTTTAAGAGAAATAACCTTTAGTTTAACCAAAAACATAATTAGTACTATTTTGTTTTCGGCTTTTTAATAACAAAATTATAAATTTAAACGACATATTATTTAACAGAAACTATTGAGTTTTATTAACACCCTTTTATACGCATTTAATTAACCCTTTACACGAAGGGTAAAATTTGCCTTCATAAATCGTAATAACTTCATTTATTCTTGATTGATGATTGAGATGTGCGGCCAAGCCTAAGCAAGATTCCCGGGGTAAGCCGGGCCAACCGTACACCCTTTTACATACAAACAACACCGAAGGATTGGAAAGGAATGTTAGTAGTATCGACTCAACACGGTTTTAGCCCCCTGCAGTTGATAGTAAATTTGATAGACATTTTTTTTTTTTTATGACAAATTGTTAAAGCACAAGAACAACACCATTTCCTCCTAATCAGCGCTCCCCATTAGAACCGCAAGTTCTGAAAAGCTGTGAGAGGAATTTTTTAATTTATTATTAGTTTTTTTTTTTGGCTCGACTATTTTTTCCAAAGGTGGTTGGGGCGGGGCGAGATTTCGTTCAATCATCATGTGCCCATGCGGCCACCCAAATTTGTACAGCAAATTTTGCTTGAAGTTGATGTTGAAGTTGTTGCGTATCTTCTTTCTCGTCTACTCGCACTCCACCCTTATAACTTCATTTATTCTGTTAACAAATTACAAATTAAATCTGTTCAGGAAAGCGTTATTTATATAAATGTAAAAAAACTGTCACTTGTCGCTTGAGATAGGAAAACTAATACACATTTGGGAACGTATCTGTAATTAAACAAGTATTTATGTAGCTGAGTAGTAGTCGGGGGTCTTGAGTCGACCTACTTTTTGTTGTTGTAATTATCTAGGTCACGGTCAGCTGACCTACTTTTTGTTATTGTAATTATATAGATCAAGTTCGGCTGACCTACTTTTGTTGTTGTAATTATCTACGTGAAGGTTATCGACCTAATTTTTGTTGTTGTAATTATCTAGGTTAAGCTTGGTTGACATTGCTTATATCCTGCACTATAATACAATACGATTATGAAAACTGATAAACAATTTTTTCAATATAGTGTTCAATACAATGTTTTGCATTATAGCTTCACTTTTTGGGAATTCTCACTTGTATGAGTTTATTTTCTTCCTAAAATAATTGAATCGATACTACATCAGTCTTGATTATACTAACAATTACTCTCAACTTAGTCCTCATCTGTTATTCTGTTATTCAGTCACACTCTCTACGTATTGTATTGCGAATAATATGAATCAAAAAAAAAGGTTCGAGTACAAAAGGTTAAAACAAAAATCCAAATGATTTCATTATGAAATGCAATAAGAAACGAAAATAACATTATGACAATTTTAGTAACGTTTCGGTGCAAAAATGACCGATAGTAATCCATCATAAATAAATGTGGCAATCCATCATCTACCTGTTTACAAAATTTGAAGTCAATTAAAGCATTGTGTGAAGGTTCACTTTAAAAAAAACAGTTAACAATTTTGTTGAACTGTTTTCCGAGGAAATATGACAGTTTTCGAAGAAATATTTTTCTACGGTTAATACATGTTCCAAATTGCAACAATTGAAGTTAATATGCGCACTTATTTATTTATTACAAAAAAAATGATGAACAAAAAAAACAGGTAATGGCGATCGAAAACTCAAAAGTAAATTGTTCTCCTTTTTTATTCTTTCATTAATATTCACATAGGAAATTAGGAACGGAATCGGCGAAGAATTTTGGCTATTCAGTTCTTCATAAACGTGACGTTTAGGAAAAGCAAAAACGAAGCATTTATGTATGTGTCTTATGATAATAAAATTTGATTGCGAAGTATTTTTGTTCTACATATAACACTGTGATCAAAAACTAGCATGACTTTTTAAATAAGACACCAACGAATAGAATTCACTTACGCCAACGATATTTCCAGTCTTCGAAATAGTTGTTAAAGTCGATTTCCAGAATGGCCTCCAAAACCTTCTTCGATTCGGCTTCTATCTCTTCAATCAAGTCAAAATGACGTCCCCGAAGAGGTTTTTGATTGAAATAGCCAGAAGCCAGAGGTAGCTAAATCAGGTGAATAGGGAGGTTGCGAAATGATATGGGCCATTCTTTGTCCAAATACTCACATTTTATCAATGCAGTGTGAGACGGCGCAATATCGAATTTTTTAGCACCAAATCATTGACTTCCTTGACGTGGTGTTCATCGGTAGACGTCGAAAGACCGCAAGAACGTGCATCGCCTTCAAAGCATTCTCTGCCTTCTTAGAATAACCTATTCTAACCAAAAACAGTGGCTTTGAACAGCCTCTTTTCAAAGCCACTGTTTGAGTGGCTCAAACACTGTCATAAGAACACTCACGTTTTATCAATGCAGTATGGGACGGCGCATTATCGTTTTGGAAAAACCAATCGAAATTTGTTTAGCACCAAATCCTTGACTTCCTTGACGTGGTGTACATCGGGAGACGTCGAAAGACCGCAAGAATGTGCATCGCCTTCAAAGCATTATCTGCCTTCTTAGAATAACCTATTCCAACCAAAAGCAGTGGCTTTGAACAGTGCATTGTCACTAAAAGCCTTTTCCAGCATTTCGAACATGTCGGAATCCGAAATTCCATTTTTGAACCAAAATTTGATTCAACTTCTTTGCTAAACTTTTTTGAAAATCGAAAAATGCACTACTAAAGATATTGACACGAAATTTGGCACAGATGTTTGTTAGGGTGCTACCAACCTAAGAAAAATCTATTGGTTTGGATAAGCCCGCGTGATTTAAATGGAAAAGCCTTACTACTTTTTAATATTCAATAATTGTTGATCAGCCTCTTATCCCGCCTTCGCTCTGCTAAAAGATGGGAAATTCTCAGCTATTGTGGAATTGCCATTCCTTCTACCATACCAACAATTTCGAAACCATAGAACACTTGACTTTTATCCATAAGCAAATGAAGGTTGATCCCTACCAAACGATTACAATCTTTTCTATCTACTATCTTCATTATTCTTCTCTTTGTTTCTTAACACCTCTAGAGTATTGCTAGGTTACAACCACTACTGTTCTCTTAAACCGACTTGTTAGCTCAACGTTGGTTACTTAGTTATCCTAGTTCTAAAGGCTTCGTTCGTCAATGCCGTCTTACTAGGTTTGGGCTGATCAGCATATAACGTAAATCAACATTTTGATGTTAACCAAGATACCGTACGTGCTTCTTCGCATGATTACTAATTTCTTCATTGACATGTTCCATTTTCAGATCCTTCTGAAGGTTATCGTTCCTTGTGTACCATGATGAGTTCACAAAGCTATGCAAGACTTTATCTTGAACGGTTTCAATTACTTTTATGTTAGTTTTCTTCAAGCCGAATCGCAGAAAGTTTTGAAGGCCATTCCAGAAATCGACCTTAACATCTGTTTCGAAGATTGGAAAAAACGTTGGCAGAAGTATTTCGAGCTTGGAAGGAGATTAAATAAATTTGAAATAATAATAAGCCGTTTATGTTTTATTTAAAAAGCCTTACTACTTTTTGATCACAGTGTTATAGAGTATTGGCCCCAGGACACCTCCTTGTGGAACTCCAGCCGTTATTTTCTTAAGTTTTGAGTATTCATTTCATGTTTTACATGAATGTGTCGATCAGCTAGATATGATTTAAAATCATGTTAAACTGTTTCGACACATACTCTGACTAGTAGCCCTCGTGCCATGCTTTGTCGTAGGTTTGGGATAATCCAAAAAGGTACTTTGACATATTTTTTTTGTTTTCAAGCTCTTCAATTAAATCTGTGGTTTTGTGTGCAATTCATCTATGCTAGAGTGTCTCTCTAAAAATCCAAATTGATGAGAAGGAATGGGTTACTTCTATTACCTCTTGAGTAGTAGCTTCTCAAATAATTTTGAATTTGTAGGAAGTAGGGAAATCTGCCTGTATGATGTTTCCTTGTCTGGTGGCTTGTTAGATTTTAAAATCAGTACCTCCTCTGCCACCTTACACTGGTGTGGAATGTATTTTATTTTTTATATGAAGTTAAAATAGATCGATTCGAGTAACGTACTTCCGTGTTACAAACGTTTTCCAACTTAGAAGAATTTATCGAGTTATTTCGAGAAAATTCATGCCCTAGGGATGCGATTTGCAAAGGTAACGTCAACAAGCACAAACGCAATAAAAATTACGTATTATCAATAACATTCTGAAATAAGACGAAAGAGCAGTATAACCAGCTGCAGTTCTGACATGAAATGTGGATCTGCCCATGAATTCTACACTTCAATAGGAGGTTATAGTTATTTTAAACACTTTCGCAGCATTAGGAAACTGAATTAAAGCGATTTTAAATTGGATATTTAGCGAACAGTGAACTATCAAGTTAAAAAAAGCTTTTAGATAAATTCCTTTATATGAAACCGTTTTATAAAAAAACTGAAATTAATACTTCTCAAATTTTGATCTTGACTCAACCTATGAAAATGTTTAAAAGTGATCTAAACTACTGTTTGTAATGACAAAATAATTTTATTTAATAATTAAACAATTTAATTTATTTGAATAAGCATGGCAAATTATTTAAATTAAGTTTTTTTAAAATTAAAAATACAAATTTTTATTTTACAGAAGTATTGCCCATCATTAGTTATATATTTTTCCCATCTTTCTGGCAATGGTTGGATGCTACGCCAAAAAAACTGTTCTTTTTTTGAGGCAAACCATTTATCCAGCCATTTTCGTACATTTTCGTAGGAAGTGAAATGCTCCTCAGCAGGTCCGTGCCCCATCGATGCAAATAAGTGATAATCGGATGGAGTCAAGTCTGGCCAGTAAGCCGCAAGTGAAACTATTTCCCAATTAAATGCTTCCAATGTTTCCTTCACAGGTTTTGCTTTGTGTGATGGTGCATTATCATGAAGCAAAATCACTTTGTGTTGCCTTTTATCATATTCTGGTCATTTTTCGCGCAAAGCTCGATTCAAATTGATCATTTGTTGTTGGTAGCGCTTAGTTTTTACGGTTTCACCTGGTTTTAGCAGCTCAAAATAAATCACAATCTTCTGATCCCACCAAATAAAGAGCATTGTCTTCCTTCCGAAGCGATTTGGCCTTGGAGTCGATAATCAACCCAAGATTTTTTGCGCTTTGGACTCTCAAAGTAGATCCATTTTCCATCGCCAGTTACAATTCGATGGAGAAATGACTTTCCTTTGTATCTGGTCAGAAACATTTCGCAAGTGGTTTTTCGATTTTTCTGTTGTCTTTCATTCCGTTTATGCGGAAGCCACATTCCCAGCTTTTGGATCTTACCTATGGCTTTAAACGAATAGAGACGGTTTCTCATCACACGTTCAACGTTCCGCGCGTTGTTTTGGCATTTGAGCGTCATCATCATTCAACAATGCTTGCAGTTCACTGTCTTCAAACATTTTTGGTGGTCTTACATCTTCTTCGTTTCTCACGTCAAAATCACCAATTTTGAATTTACTAAACCACGCATAGCATTATGATGTACCAAGAGCATGCTCACCGGTAGCTTCGACATGCATTTGATGTGATTGTGCAGCAAATGATAACAAAAAATCAATAATGTCCGCAAATCGTAATATGTAGGCACAAAACTCGAAATTTTTAGCACGTAAAAAACATGCGTTATTTTATGAAACTTGTATCGTTATGAATTGGATGTTGTTGACAAATGTCAAAAGAAAATAATGGCGCCGATGACGTAGTTTGTCGAAAGGTACAATGATTGGTGGGCCCATTCATTGGTAAATTCCGGTTTCATACATTTTTACGTTATTAGTCGGTTTGAGAAAACTGAAATAAAACTTCGTCAGCCAATTGATGCTTTTCCATCAGTTTCAAGCGGGTGGTATGGGGTTCAAATCCCGATGGAAGCAGGACGCAAAAGGGATTTTTCATAATCTGATTTCGATCGGTGATGGCGACGAACACACTATTTGACCACAGAAAAGATTGGCAAAGATAAACAATCAAACAAAAATGCTAGACACCATTTTTTAACTCATCCTGTTCCATTACATTTAATAAGTAATAGAACATGATAATTGCCAATATCACAAATTAAATTGGAATTTAATATATTATTTTGATTAAATAAAACAAATAAGAAGCTAATCATTTTTCGCAAACCATCTCAAGTATACTAGTATGTATTGTATATCACAGTGAATATAATTTGGCGGTTCACTTAATTAGGCGAGTTTAACATTTTTTCATACGCCGACAAAAAAATTTGCATCTAAAAAAAATGTAATTGCGTCTAAATATTTTTCGCTATACGTCCTTTCGAAACGCCTTGTTGGATATACGTCCATTCTAAACCAATAATTATCATCTATACATTATAATGAAGCATACACCCAACTACATAGGTATTAACATTATTAACCCTAGAGCCGTTAACATTTCTTTTATAACATACTGATAACCGTTATTTTTTGCCCAATGAAAATGTCACGTTAAGAGTACAACAAATGCAAATCGAACGGCATAACAGTGAAAATTTACGATTATTAGTAATTTATAGAAGAAACTTTTTAGTTAAATTTTTATTTGAAAATCTTTAGAGGCACTTGAGAGCCCCATGTACGGGCTTGCGGTTAAAGAAAAATAAATAACGGGTGGTCCATCTATCATTTCCAATTTCAACTACCGGCTATGTTGAGTGTGGCAACAGTTACGTCATTCGTGTTTAGTTTAATATTTGATGTTTACGAAATGGGTCGCTTTACGCTTGAGCAAAATTGGGAAATATTGAAATCTTACTTTCAAAGTGGCGAGTCTTCTACCAAGATTTGTAAGAAATGTACGTGAAAAATTCAGTAATTTGTGAAGCGAGTTCGTGAAACTGGATTGTTATTGGATAAACCAACACGTGCACGTGCATTTATAGCGCGTACAGCCGAGAACATTACAGCTGTTGCTCAGAATATGTCTGAGCATCCATCAACTTTAACTCGCCATCGTGCTCAAGGGAGCCGCCCTTACAGTCAATGGGGAGTGTTACTGAGCCATGATAAACGAGTTCTTGTTACCCAGAATTCAATAGCAGGACACACCCGACATTTGGTTTCAACAGGACGGCGCAATTTGCCAAACAGCAAACGAAGCAATCGGTCTTTTGCACACTGTCGTCGGGGATCGAATAATCATTCTTAACGGAGTTTTCAATTGGCCACCACACAGCTGCGATTTGACTCTCTTGGACTTTTTTTTGTGGGGAGCCGTTAAGGATAAGTATTACGCTAACCATCCAGAGACTATCCAAGACTTGACAGATCAAATCAAAGTTGCATTGATGAGATAGGAGCCCATACAATCGAAAATCTTCTGAAAAATTGAGTTGACAGAATGGGGTACCGTAAAGCCAGCCGTGGAAGTCATTGGAATGAAATTGTGATCCATATACTTAATGGCAATGAATACTCTTTCTAATAAAACAAACCGCTTTGAAAAATATTGATTCGTCTTTGAATTTAAACTCCGACAGACGTCAAACTTGTTAATTAAGGTACTACGAAATTCTATAAAAAACAATGCCCTTCAAGGTCGTGCTCTGCCGCTCCTACTTGACGAGAATAAAGGGGCAAAATGGCATTTTATAAATATCAACGGTACTATAACAAATATCAATCAACTTTGCGAAATGTAGTTGAAGCTGACAAAATTATCTTTAATTTGGTTTTTATTTGATTTTTATATGATAATGGGCACATGTAATGTATGAATATGTTGATTTTACCTAACATGTTGCCAACAGTTGGTTTACCTGAATGCACCCAATTTGAAATAATTATAATATTTTTTACATAGAAATACAATATACATATGTATTATATTATCAAGAACAAATTATTATTATTCTAAAATTGTCGACAATATGTGGTGAGACGACAATCATAGATCAACAGTGACATTTATTTTTTATAACCTAGTACCTACTTAATAAAATAGTTAGAACTAAGAGGCAACATTCTTTTCTTGATTAACAAATTTAGCTTCTTTTTTTCTTTGAATTATCAAAATTATACTTTTTATTTTCATTTTTAATCTTTCTAACAGACGAGATAAATTAATACATTCTTAAATATTGGTGACTCGAATTTTTTATCATCATTTTCACACCAAATTATAATTAATAGTCATTAGAACTAATATGTTAATTAAGATTTAGGTGAAGATCAATTTGTGGTTTGATTCAATAATAAGATTACCAACATTAAAATTCTTCAGCTATAAAACTACCAAGTCAATATTAATTTTATTACCGGTTCATTACAGCTACTCCAGTGTTATTATGTATTACATGAGTTTTAGAGATGTCTGTATGGTTTAACTACTTTAAGGTCATTTTCGACTAACTTCTCCAGATACTAGATAGTTGAAATTTGGCACACAACTTTATCTCGTGGTACTTTGCGGAATCTGCATTATCCGCTCTCACTCATTTTGATATAAACGATGTCGTCAAACTTCTTTATGGCCATTTTTAACTAACTTCCAAAACTTCTAAACCTATACTAGAAATGAAAATTTCTACACAACTTTATCTCCTGAGGTTAGTGTGAAGTTTATGGCAAATTGACAAGAAACCTTACAAGAGCAAAAAAAAAGTGTAAAAGCAATTATTACACAGTAATAAACTGCAGATCTCAAATAGTTTTTAGTGAAAGTACCAAAAATTTACATTTTTATGGTTATACAACCAACTTTCCTACTCTACTACGACAAATTTAAATTTTAGAATACAAAACTTTGAGTTTGAATCAATTTTATAAGTTATTCTTAAAAAGTGTAGGCTCACATTGGATGATCCATGACATGGAATCATTCAGACTTCTAAGTAAATGTGCGAACTAAGTCTTATTGTTTGTCCTAATGAAGACTCGCGATTGCCTTTTATTTGCCGTCGAACTTCCACCTACACTAGGTGGACACTACACTTTTTTAGAACGGTTCTTTTTTGGCCTTCTGAGGGTCGCATTTATATACCCTATAAAGCAAACATTCACATTGGGACACACAACATGGTGGCATACTCAAATTTACTTAGCCATCTCTGCGAATGCCTGTCATTGGCCACCGATCTTCCACCTATACTTTTTTTAGAAGTGTTTTTTTAAAATTGGATAATTCTCTATTTGATCCTCAAAATCGCGCTAATACACCGCTCTTCACAAATGAGTTCATTGGGGCGAACAATAAGACAGTGTATGACATTTACTTTGAAGTCTGAATAATTACTTGTCATGGGTCACCCAACGGCAGCCTACACATTTTAAGAAGATCTTATAAAAATGATTCAAACTCATCCAAATTTGTATTCTAAAATTTAAATTTTACGTATTTTAGTAGGGAAGTTGGTTGTATAATGGTGACAATGTAAATTTTTGGTTCTCTGACTAAAAACTATTTGAGATCTCCAGTTTATTAGTGTATAATAATTGCTTTTGCACTTGTTTGCTGTTGTATGGTTTTTGTCAATTTGTCTTAAACTTCACACTAGTTCTTCTGAGACATTTTCAACTAAGAAGAATTGGCAGATTTTGAATTACCTTTTCTCATTCTATTTGACATGTGGGATTTCTGAGTAGTGGTTCATTTTCTATATGACTATTTTTAACTAGATTCTTTATACACTAGAAAGTACTAGTTGGTATACACTTTTAATTCGTGAGATATTTTCAGTTATGATAATGTGGCGGAACCTGGATTGCGGCTAAACTATCTGCATAGTTCTTAATGCGGACATATGAAAAAACATAACTCCCCCTTAATATATGAACCAAACATATTTTCCACACGAGGTGAATATCCAAAAAATATATTAAACAAATATGTTTTCAACGGAAAATACAATGCATTTTCCATTTCGTCCATATCGTAATCGTCAATAAGCAATTGTCTCCTACTTAAATACATTGTTAACTCAGTGTCGTAATGGTTAGAGCAAGAGTCAAGTTGTGCCTGAATCTGACCATTACAAAAATTTATCCTAAGAGAGATGACGCTACCACGACTTAATTCTAATGCCCAGTCAGGTAGAGGTTAAGTCGATCGTGAGGTTTGGTAGCTCCACTTAGGAAGTTGAGAAAGTCGTTAAAACAAACAAAAGAAACCAAATTAAATTTAAATCCGGGCCAACCACCAAGTTGGGGTGTGACCTATCAGCAGATACTATTGGAGAAAAGTCAGATGATTTACGGATTTATCCGTAAATAAAAAAAAACGAAAACAAAAAAAACTTAAAATTACAGTAGATGGCCATAGGCCCCTAATAAATTGTTAGTAAGAAAGAGGTCGTTGTACGTTATTAACTACAGAGACGACAGTGCGTAGCACCAGTTATTTAGTATACGTACTGTTTTATTTAGATAGATATTTACTTATGGATTCAGCTCAACGAAAAAAAGCTCATTCAGCTCAACGAAAAAGAAAAAAAGAACAATTTTATTAATTGGATTTTTTTTTAATTTTCTGTTCGCTCGAACTCTGCTCGATCTATTTCTCCTATAAAAATGTTTATTCGTTATGTTGGGAATTCATACAATATTACTGTATTGCAAAAGTAAAAAGTATTTCATTGGGGGTTGCGGTGTCATAGTATGTACCGTACCCCGCCTAAAAAAGCTTCAGTTGAAAAATAAAATTTTGTAAAAATTCATGAAAATTTGTGCGTTAATAGTATGAATCACAGTTCATAAACAAAAAAATGGTTTCGTTTATTGTTTTTTCTACGATAGTGCAGTAATCTATGTTTTCGATGATGATTTTTGAATTTAAATTATACAATAAAAGGGTGCTTTGCACAAATCGTGTGGCCATTTTCATTGCACAACGATTTCTCAATTTCGGCACGATTTCTAATGAAAACCCAAATGTTTTAATGATATTGTGATCGTTTCTTTTATACATTTTTTTAATCCGTACAAGTTTGTTATTTTTATAAATATTACGAGACTATTGTATCGTAGACAAAATAGCGTGTATAACTCGCTATCGCTCAGGCTGCAATCACTTGAGTATTGTAATTACACGTTTCACACGAGTTCTACACGCTATTTTTTCTACGATACAATACTCCCGCAATATTTATAATTTATACATAATTAGCAACATAAAAAACCAAACTTATACGGATCAACAAAACTTATAAAAGAAACGATTACAATATCATTAAAACATTTGGGTTTTCATCAAAAATCATGTGGTAATTGCAAATTTTACTTTCGTATTGCAATGACTCGTTTTCTCCACTTGTTATACAATATACTATTGTACGTAAATACAATACATTCACTTGTTGTTTGCATATTAGTGTAACTTGCATAATTTTAGTAAAAAGTTACATTTATGAACGAACAATTCATAATAGAAGTATTTATGAATAATACTAGATACGAAAATATAATTTAAATACTTTTTAACGAATGTGGCGCTATAATAATTGAATATTATAATTTTAAATATGGCCGGTTATTATGTGAAATAACTTATTGAAAATGTACAATAAGCCGCAATCATAATTGAAAAATTTAAAAAGCGACATAAGTGTACTTTTACGTCCAACAGATGTGTAATGCATTAAGATTTAAATTTTTATAGTTTTTAAAGCCTGAATTTGCCTGAACGCAATATGAGTTGACAAATTAAGATTAAATTTAATACTTTTACTAAATACAAAATTTAATTCTTGTTTTCTGCCACTTTAAATAAGAAACAATTGGTTTATGCTAGGTATAAAATGAGATACGGAAATTATACTCGACAATAATTCCAATTGACGTGAGAAAACTTGGACCGTTGGATGATAAATGATAGTAACTACAAATTTATAGCTTAAATAGATTCACTTCTCTAACGCGTAAATGCTACACACATTCAATTTTTACGTAAATAAATTAATTTGTACATTAATAGTACGAATTATGATTAATGAACGCCATTTGTAAATAAAATGCACAATTTTTTTTTCGGTGTCCAGCATATTCCATCAGGTATTAGAGAGTCAGCAATTTGCTTCTTAATTAATCTACGTACTTTCCAATATTGAATATTTCCATTACTTGATTTAAACGTCAATTTCTCTCCTTAGTTAGTTCTAAAAGTTAAATTTTACCGTTTGGATTATCGGGGTATATATAGTGTCCCAATTTAAAAGACCAACCCAAATTTTTCGTTAGGAAAGCTATCAATCAAAAAAATATCCTAATTGATTGTTATAGGATTTTACGGTGGCAATAGATTGGTGACCTTAAGTTTGACCTTGAAATCTTTTTTCAAGGTTATTTGAAGGTCAACTTTTATTTTTTATGGGAATCCTCATTTTTGACCTCATGTTCTGAAAGGGTCTAAAATTTTATATTCAGATCGTTACTTTAGGCATTTGTTAAAATTACTTTCAGCGCTCATTTCAAGGTTACATTACGAAATGGTATGAAATAATCACCAAATCATGAATTACATTGGAAATGACTCAATTAACAGTTGTTGGCTTCAAATCATAAGGTGCCGAGCTGTCAACACTTATCATCAACGTCATTTTAAGGTTAACAGGACGTCAGTGAACAAATTTATATTTATAATTTTTATTTTTATTTCGCTTCTTCTCCTCCATTTAGTTGTTTATAAATGAATTTTTGTAACCCTCCTTAAAAAAGAAATAATCACTGTCATGTAGTTTGCCCCTTAATATTAGTTCTAAATTTCACAGGACTATGTCTGGTATCAGAAAAACAAATTAAAGTGTTTTATTAGTAAAAAAAAATTCAATAAAATTTAAAATAAACATTAGCGGTGTTTTTTTATTCGCTCCCGATAGCTGCTATCCAGAGCCGTCATTTTGCTACGCCTAAAATTAAATTTGATTCGCTATTTATTGGTAAATTAAATTTATTTAACAACAGACCATTTTTAATTTAATTGTTTAGCGAAAACTTGATATAAAAAATATTTGGCTCTACCTTTTTATACGGAGCGCTATCGGGGGCCACTTTTTATATGACGGCTCCCGATAGCAGCTATCCGGAGCGAATAAAAAAACACAGCTATTACTAAGGTTTCGAAACTGCTTAAAGTGGTCTACCAATGGTTTCGGAAGTTTTAAAAATACATAAAACATATATCAGACCCAAACTAGAATGTAATTCCAATATTTGGACCGGCGCAGCGAAAGCCCACCTGAACTCAAACAGAATGTGGGAGCCTTATATATGTTTAACAAATATTTCCATGGTATGTGTTCGGCAGAGCTTTTTAAACTTAAGCCTGCCCTGTCCAAGGCGACACCAATCTTAAAAATTCAAGTTCATAGGTGTACGACATTGAACTAAATTTTGCGAAACCAAAGTTTCAAAATTTTTTTTTTCTTCGGAGTGTGCGCTTGTGAAATGGACTGAATAATCAAGCTTGCTAGTTAGCTTATAACTTGAAGAAATTGGATAACGTCATTTTACTTACTAAGATCATCTGATTATCTAAACAGTAAAATTTTATATATATATATATATATATATATATATATATATATATATATATATATATATATATATATATATAAATATATGTATATACGTTCTTTCAATGACATCAGCAATAAATAATAAACAGAATTTAAATTAGTAACTTCAAAAATATCTTTAAAACTATCTAAACTCACTATCTAACATTTAAGCTATGAAAACCTTTTCGATTTATATATAAATGCCTTTGGCTTTTTAGTTGTGTGATTATTTTTTATGTCTCCCCTTCGATACAGCCAATCACAACAAGAAAACCCAATTTTTCGTAAAATTAAAGCTTGATTCGCTTCTTTTCCGCATCAGTATTTGGAAATTTTATAAATTGTGAACATAGTTTCTTTTCCAATATTAGGCAAATTTCGCTTAAGACTTTTGAAACTGTAAATCGAGCTAACCCAACTACAAATTTATTGCCCGTACCAGTCTGATAGCTTCCTTGAGCAAAAAACCGCAATGGCAAAAAAATGAATCGTACCTGTTGGTTTTCTGTAATTTATTTTCAATCATTGATAACATAAAACTAAATGCTTCTGTATTGATGCGAAAATATTTAATAAATCTGGAAGAAACAAGAAAACTGATACGTTTGTTTATAAAATTTATCAAATTGCAATAACTCACAAATTATTAAGTAGTTCCAAAGGATTAGAAGCATCTCTTAATTGACGACGCTTTATGGCCATCTCGTAAACATTTTCTTCCCCTTCGCCTTCGTCGTCTTTTATTACCGCGTTAAATCACACGCTCTCCAATTTTTGACTCGTCTGCACGTATCCAAAACTGAACTGCCAAAAAAAAAAATTCACCCCGATTTGATTACAAAATTGTATCTTTCCCTTCTCTCTCTTCATTCAGTTGCGGCACACCTAAAATGCACAGATCCAGCGGGGCAGTGCACCAGCGTCTTCTTACGCGCTCGAACGACGCAAAGAAGCGGCAAGCATTATAAAGTCTTCGATCTTACTCGATTTTGGAAATTAAATCGATATTTTTATTAATAGCCAAATTAGTTTTGAAATCATCTTGTTCTATTATATGGAAAAGCTTGGAATGTCATGTTATTATTCCTGCTTTACCCATGTCCATTCCAAGGATTCCTTTATTGTTATCCATGTTGGAAATTTCTAAAGACTGCTGGATTGAACATGACGTGTACCTGTAATAGTATTATCGTCTTTTAATACGACTTTTATGTACCGTGCGTTTATTTGTAATAACTTTTGTATTGTTGTCTTGAACTAATCAACTGGCTGAAGCAGAGGCGGAAGCTGCAATAGCAGTGCTGAAATAATTAGGCGACTTCTTCGCTTTGAACGAAGATGACATGGGGAAAACTGATATAGTGCAAAATCCGATGGCTACCGGAGTGCAACTGTAATGAAACAAGCACCAAAAACATTACCACTAGCTAAACAAGAGGAGGCTGAACTACCAATCAAGAAAATGGAGCGCAACGGAATAATCGAGGAGTCTAGCAGCTCGTGGAGTTCGTCAGTAATGCTTATGTCGACTACAGCAAGCAGGTCGATGTAATAAAAAGCAGAGATACCTATTGCGACGTATCGACGACACCTTGAACACGTTACCAGATTTATGAAACACGTTTTACAGGGTCTTAATTGAAGAACATGTTTGACGTATCAGGTTGACATCATCATATTAGGAAGCATATTTAACGAGCATCAAACAAATCTTCAACAAGTCTTACACTCTTTCAAAGCTGCCGAATTGAAGTTGAACGCATCAAAATGTAGGCTGTTTAAGAACGAAATCAACTACCTGGGCCACAATCTGTCAGGCCAATGGGGGATCCAAAGAAACTAGCAGCAGTAGAAGGGTGGCATACTCCAAGAAACATATATGAGCTGAGGAGTTTTCTAGGACTACGTTGTTACTATTGAAACGGAATCAATCACCAAAAAAGACTACTTTGCAAAGTTCAAGCAAAGGATGATCAACGTTCATGCTGCAGTAAGGACCAACATAGTCAAGGCCAGCGATCGAATGAAGATGAGATACGACCTACGGTCCAACAGCACAGGATTTATGGAGGGATATTTGGTTTGGCTCTTCAATTCCAAACGAGGAAAGAGTAAATCTCCGAGGTTACAACTAAGATGGGAAGCACCACACAAAGTCATCAAACAACCAAACAAATTATTGACGTTGTTTACAGGATCCAACAAATCCCCAGGACAAAAATGAAGGTAGTTAACATCAACAGGTTGACACGTTACAACATAAATTGGAGGGGGGAGGGGTAACGTGACGTCAGACACATCAGTATCGTCGTTAGTCTGGTAGATAGTCTCGCAGCTATATAAGCAGCTAAATATTTTTTAGTACAAATTTTTAACATTTATTTGAAAAATATTTCCCCCACATTCACAAATTTTTCTTACGCTGCCCGAATTGTGTAATAATTTTTTGAAGTATTCTTCTTCTGTCATGTTGTTGTCCGATTTTATAGCTGTATTTGTTAGAGCATAGTATAACAAGACGATGGTGCAATAATTCGCGCCAAAATTTTGGAAAATATATTACAATATAATTAGGCTTTTATACAGGAAGTGGGAATGTCATGGGTGGTCCCAAATCAGAATTGTAACACAAACTAAAAAATATTGGAGGCAACTCTATTACGGATTAAAATAAATCGGTAACGATGTGTGGTGCATAGAATTCAATCGATTAATTCTATAATAGCTTCAATAATCTGTCAGGCGATAGTGGTAGTTGTCACATTTACTCACTAGATCAATATGCCATATAAATAACAACTTTTAGTTGACATACACTAGAAGAAAGTAATTGTTAGCAAGCTGCTGCAGTTGAAAATGGGAAATTATCATGTTGCTATTATTATGTTACTGCAAACGATAACATAATCGTTTACTAGCTGACATTTTAATTTGATGATATAAAATGCTAAGGCGACCATGTTAAATATCGACCGAACAATTATTCTGTTTATGTCAAAAATTATCATAGCAAAAGACCGTGATAATTTGAGTGTATGCGGTTTTTCGAATAACTGTCAAAAATATGTACTAAAAAATATTTATCACAGGTTTCGGGCACAGTCTTAGTGTACGTTTCGACAGAAAAGTTCGTTGTTATTTTTACAAGGGGAAATATTTTTTTGTTTGGTTATGTGGGTGTTTCGTTTGGATATGTATTTCTGCTTTTTGACATTTGATACGATTTTAATACGGTTGGAAATTAATGACAAATTTAAGGACGAATATGAAGAAGGTCCGTCAAGGTCGTCTATTCCGAACATATCGATAATTTATTAATTCAAGATTTATTAGATTATGTTTTTGTATCTAGTAATAAGAATAAAAAAAATTAACTTTGAACCGTATATGCCATATTATAATATTTTGGATAATGATCACGAATCATTTTTTCATTAATATAGATGGTCATTATCGCAAGCCTAATTCGTAAAATTCATCAAACCTATTTATAATAGACAAATAATAACAGAAATGATAATCAGCAAGTCTAATTAATCAAAACAAAGCTACAAATATCAAAAAATATACATAATTATGTATATACAATATAGGGTGGTTCAATAATTTCAAAGGGGAAATTTTATATTTTAGACTGTGCCCGAAACTTGTGATAAATATTTTTTAGTACACATTTTTGACATTTATTTGAAAAAACCCCATAAACCCAAATTATCACGGTCTTTTGCTATGATAATTTTTGACACAAACAGAATAATTGTTCGGTCGATATTTAATATGTTCGTCTTAGCAATTTATATCATCAAAATAAAATGTCAACTAGTCAATACCCCGGTTTCTACACTATGCAAATCCACTGATATTTTCTATCAGCAATTTTATGTTTGTATATGATTTTTCAATGTATTGACAAATATCTATCAAAAAATATCATAGCTGGGCATTTCACTATCATAATAATATCTTCAAATGTCAAACAAAATTGTTTCAATGCTATGAAAAAATTAGATGTCTTTTAACACTTGCCAGTTGTGGTTATGTTAAAAATAATTTGCCAAAGTAATTTTTTCAGAAAATTGTACAATATGGAGAACTACCACCTCGTCCAGAAACTTCATTTCCTTGTTCAAATACTAAGATTTTCTATCGTCAACAACAGCGCTTCCAGATTTTTTTTTACTCTGCTTTAATTTTTTATTTTGTACTTATTGATTTCGAAGATTCCTAATTTTTCTTCTAACGTTTTCAACATTTACGGCCATTTCGTCTGCTATGTTTTGTAAAATATAATTTTTTACGTCGACCAGTATATAATTTTTATGGATTATCTTCCATAATATTTAATTTTTTCGGTACAAATCGATTAATCGCATTGTAATTTCTTAATTTCTGTATTAAAAGACATTTTGTCAGATTGCGAGAAATTTCAAATGGCATAATACACGCACATACATTGATAAAATTTATATCATGATAGAAAATATCAGTGGAATTGCATAGTGCAGACACCGGGTAAGATAACATAATAGTTTGCAGCAACATAATAATAGCAACATAATAATTTTCAACTACAGCAGCTTGCCGACAATTATTTTCTTCTAGTTTATGTCAACGAAAGGTTCTTATTTATATGGCATATTGATATCTAGGGAGTAAATTTGAGAGCTACCACTATCGCCTGACAGATTATTCATTGATTGATTGATTGTGATGTACGATCAAGCATTAAGCAAGTCTCCCGTATTATAATACGAATACCAACACCACTATACCCATATGTTACACAACATGACACTATTCTTCATGAAGCCAACCAAACATAGCATATTCACCTCGTAAAGAAATGCGCCACATCGATAACCACATAAGTCTAATAGTTGTGATATGCGCCCCTGGCCAGGCGGTCGTACACTTTTTTACATATAACAAGATCGAGGGATGGGAAAGGAATGTTAGCAATAAAAGACTCAACCCGGTTCTAAGTAGTTGATAGTTAGTAAAATTTGTTAGTAATATATTTTTTTAGTAATTAACACAAGACAATACAATTTAAAGTTCATCTACTGCTCCAACCTGTAAAGAAGACACAATGTGACAAACACAAATTTTCCTGGTGCCGCAAACTCTCTTTTTCTGAAAAGCTGTAAACAACTATTATTATTCCCTCCACCATTTTTTCCATCGGCGGTTGTGAGGGGGGGGCGAGATTTCGTTCCATCATCATGTTCCCATGCGGTTACCCAAATTTGTACTAACTGTAGGTAGTGTTGCTTGACGTTGTTGTTGAAATCGTTGCGTCTCTGTTGTCCCTGCTACTCGCCCCCACTATCGCCTGACAGATTATTGAAGCTATTAAAGAATTAATTTGTCGATTGAATTAAAACGTTGAATCGTACGTGAATATTCAAAATCCTAATACGAAACTATTACCAAATCCCAATATGGCGGCTGATGATGCCAAATTCAAGTATGCCAAAATGGCGGCTGAAAGATGTCATATAAAATATTAACTATAGATGTATGTTTTTAAATTCAAAAACATTCTAATAAATTTTGAATTAATAAATTATTATTATGATCGGACATCACGTCGTTGACGAACCCTATTTCATCTTGCAATTCTCAAACATTTATTAAGTACCAATACTACTCAACCGAAAACTTGTCATTCATTTAAAACCAAAATTGCTTCAAAATTGTATCAAATGTCAAAAAGTAGAAATTCATATCCAAACGAAATACCAACACAACCATACAGAAAAATGTTCCTTTGTAAAAATTATAACGAGATTTTCGATCGAAACCATGACTACCAAGTTGATTTATATACGTGACGTGCGACGTAAGACGAGAGCTTGTAACCAATTAGAGACGAATATTTTGACATTCGTCACATGCTACACGCTGAACATGAACCAATTTTATCATTTTCGTGATGGTTCACACATACACGTAAAAATTTAGTGTATCGGGAATACTAAGTGATAATTGGAACTTTACAGGTGCCCTATTCTCGAATTCCACATCCATTTTCCACATGTGGACACCTGTCAAAATTCATAGAAATTGAATTTTTTCGGTACTAAGGGAATATTTCCGAATGGGTATAAGCAGGTAGAAGAAATTTTCCATATAGGAAAATGTCCATGCTCCATGTGTTTTATATACGAATTACAATTTCCGAACGTTTTTATGAATTTTGACAGATGTCCACATGTGTAAAATGGATGTGGAATTCGAGAATAGGGCCCCAGGTATGGAGGGGAAAAAATTACCAAAAATATAAGAAAAATTTAAATCCGTTAAGCTCTTTTGTATTAAAATTTTACCAACAATTTTACTGTCGACAGTTTTATAGTACACGCCTTGACTTTTGCCTCTTACCCACTCAGTTCCTCGAGCTAGCTCTACCGGTACGGTACTCTTGTTAATTCATTTTGATTAGGAATAAAACTAATGTATTTTTTGGCTTCAAAGCTTTAACTTCATTTTAAAGAGTCATCATAATGTGCTCCTGCGTCCATGGCATGTATTATTCAATTGTTATTTCGCTCCTTCAAAGTTTTTTAAGAAACTGTAATATTTAGCGAGCCTATCCAAACAATTTAAGTTATTTATTTTATTTTTTTTTGTTTCGTCTATGGTTCCAGCTTTAATGTTTCGATCCGCTTAATAATAATTAATATTCTTTTGAAAGAACTTGTTTGAAGTATGTATAATAATTTTTACGTGATAACACATTAATGATATTACACGTTAATGTTATCGTCTATTGTTATTAATAAGAAGTAGTTTTGAATTAATCATAAAACTCGAGGCGGTTAATTTAAACAAACTCATAAGCAAAAATCCGGTTTAGAAAAATAGCTGCCTTGCTCATCATTAAATTTAATCAAAATATTTACTACAGCACCTACTTAATTTAATAATAAATTTACTTTTTAAAACAATATTTTTGTGTTTGATGCACAAAATTATCAACACTTCACATTACAATAACAACTAGTATAAAATTGAGCGGTCGTTTATAGAATGTTTTTAGAAAAACTTAAAACATTTTATAGTATATGAGTAGTAGCAGTGGACTTAGTTGATCTTTTTTGTAACAAAACATTAGGGAAATAAACATAACTGAACAAAAAAGATCGATTTAGCACATTAATCTAATTATCTCACACATTTAAGTTTGGTTTCATTCAACGTAATAAATATTTTTAGTGTCTATTACGCTTAAAACATGTTTGGTCGTCCTGTAACAGTGTATCTACATTAATGCACGTAATACAGACTAAGCCATCCACAGCATTAGTCGTGTTTTCCATGACAACTATCTAGAACTCAATTCCTAGCGCGAGCACTTTAGGTTCCAGCAAACTAGGGTGATTTTCGAGACGGACCAGAAAACAGATTCTAAAGTTCTAGCATTTTGTGAGTTGAAGATTTTGATTAAATAGAAATAATTCTCGACTATTGTTATGCCCATGAAAATACTTAATATGCATAGTGACTGATTGGATCAACGTTCAGTTTTAGAACGAATTGCTCTAGCCCGAGATTAGTGGTCCGTATAAATGGTGAAGTCCCAACTTCATCTTACAGGTAATTCCCGATCGAATGCGTAATACTTCTTTTCGGCATCCGAGAGTTTCTTGGAAATTGATTCTTCTTGCTTCCAACACTTGTTATTGTACTGTTACGGAACTGCCTCGACGGCAGTGTTTGCTGAGTTGCGCGGCCTGATTCAATTCTACTGAACCGTTGGATTAGAGCTTGACGTAACTGCATATATATT
Organism: Tipula vernalis; assembly: GCA_958295665.1. Taxonomy (NCBI): domain Eukaryota; kingdom Metazoa; phylum Arthropoda; class Insecta; order Diptera; family Tipulidae; genus Tipula; species Tipula vernalis. Next base: position 193,206,910 of record OY282559.1, read on the forward strand.
GCATTAGGGAATGTTTGAGTAAAAGCCCAATACCGCTTTTCCGCTATATCCTTTGAAAATCTTAGCATAAAGATATATTATTGTCCTAATGGCCAGACCTTGAGGAGTGCCAGAAAAACTTATATTCAATATTGCATATTTATCGGAGAGGTCAGAAAATTGGTGAAGTTTCGTAACTGCTGGCGACATTAACAGGTGGGACAATTGAACTATTTTGGTTCCTGTTAATTGATTTATTCGGATTGAATGGTGCGGATCTATCTAGATAACTAATCGAAACATTCAAATATATCGTAGGGTTATTCGGAGCGGTGTTATAATGTCGATTAAACGAGGTACGATTTGAAAATTTGGGACCACTAACTGGCATGGATGACGTAAGTGGTTCAAATTTCACTGCCTTTCTACTCCAAATTACGTAAGTTGAGTCTTGCGAAACAGCTTTCAATCGGGGGCTTATAGCATCAATCAGAGTATCTAAATGGTGGTATTTTTGTTTGTGAAGTGTTAGTTACGGATTATTCCGACTATGTGTTAACTATTTGCTGACCCGATAAAGTTTCTACAGTTGAGATCGCCTCATCAACTGTGGATTTTTTTAACACAGGTTGAAGATCGTTGAGATTCTCTAGGCAAACGTCGTATCAGATTTCTAGTCTTCGCCAGTGATTTATCAATTTGTCAACTTCATTGTTCTGATGGAAACATCCTTTTAGACAGTACGTCCTCTCTTCCAGTGTCGAATTCTGATTTTTATGTCAGATATATTTTCAGATGGTACATGACGGGTATCCTCCAGAATTTTAGTAATTATAGAATCTTGATTTTGACATAGTTTCAATTCTTTGACGAAATCATTGGTATGTGGACATTGTTATGAGGGAGCCTTAGGAATGGTTGAGTAGTTTCAGATGCAAAAGCGCTAAATTGAGCCTGCTCCCAATTCGGCTTTGATATATCAATATCCCTAATTTCACATTCCACTGAAAGCTCATCCTCAGTTAGACCTCTAAGAGGGTTCCACTGCTAATCTTTTTGACTATGTTAACCACCGAAAATTTTACTCCAATAAGTAAATATAATAAAATGTGAATAATTAATTAGGTTTATGCCAGTTCAATAATTGCTAGTAAAATAATTACATCTTTAAACAGCTAATAAAAAATAGGACAAATTTCAGTTAATTCGTACTTGTGCAACGTGAAAACCGACGCATTACATTCAGATATTTAAAGCAAACAAACATAATATTAGTTATTTGTGTATATGAATAGAATGCAATAGCAATCCATTAAAATGTGGCCAAAATGTAACCAAAATTTACAGAATTAGCAAATTATGAAAATTAAAATACCAAAACTATGTGACGGTTTCACACCAACAAAAAAAACTCATCACTGAAACTAATATTCTTTGGTATGGCATTATATAAATAAACAGATGTCAACCAGATTACTGGTTTATCCAGAGCCTCAATCGACGACACTTGTTTATACCAAATCCATCAATGCCGACCAAAAAATAAGTTATTACTTTCCTGAATCGAAACAAATTTAAATGATCTCAAAATGTTGTATTGGAATTCGCATTATCAAATCAGTGAGAAACATACGAAAAATGTTGAATTGTAGTAAAAATATGGTTGAGTTGATCTAAATAAAAATTCGACAATAACAAGACAATATGAAATACTACCGTTGTTCACGAGAAGCTAATTTATTTAGAAATCAATCGGGATAAACGTTAATAAAATTAAGCACTAGGTCACTTTTTCGGCGCCAATTTTGTAACAATGCACATTTTCGACCACCAGCAAATATATTTAGGATTTGCTCGTCGCGGAAGGAGGGGGGAGGGGAGAGGAGGTTAATTGATCGAAAACCAGAATTCTGTATTGTCAATGTATTGTCGCAACCCCAGTTAAAATATAATTGACCGGGTTTTTGGATGTTCATTCACATAAATCTGGTTAATTAATTCCTCATAACGCGCAAATATTATAAATAAGGAAAACCAGAACTTTGTTTGCGCAAATTTAAAAAAACAAAGAGAAAGTACTTAATAAATAACAGCTATGACCTCCATGTGGTTTATTGTCCGAATAGCTAAATAGCTATACAGATTACCGTTGGTTTTTTTCCTTCTGGATTGTTCGTCGTCATATTCTAAATTATTCCAGATTGTTTCTTTTTCTCCCTCCTTAGTGAGCTTATAATGAAAGGTATAATGTAATATCGGTTTGTGCTTCAATCACGGCTCCTCACGTCGAGTACTCCAGAATTGTCTCTCATCTCTTAATGAGATGACAGATCAGTGCAACATCCACATTTTATAGGTACCAGGATATTTCGTAAGTAAAGCGAATATAAACGCCGATGAACTGGCTCGACGTGGTACAACAGACCACTTTTCAGAAAGCAGAAAGGATATTGAAATGCCTCTTGCGGTATGCAAACTGCTGCTTTAGGAAGAAGCTAGCAAGCTGACGAATGACAGATGGTCAAGTATCACCTCATGCGTAATAACTCGGCAGGTCTGGCCAAAGTTGGACTTGGCGAGATCCAAACAGCTGATCTCACTTCAGCGAAGTCAGATCAGTGTGGTTGTTGGAGTGATTACGGGGCACTGTCTCATAGGGAGGCACGAGAGTAGACTTGGTTTCTGCGCACATGACTACTGTCGTAGTTGTGAGGACGAAGAGGAGGAAGAGACAGAACTTCATCTTCTTTGCACCTGCCCTCGCCTGGTACAAAACAGACTAAAGTTTCTAGGGGCACCCCTCTTTAAGGACCTGACGGACCTCTGTAGGATGGACGTCTCGAGTATCCAGCGCTTTGTTAACAGCTCAAAATAGTTCCAATGAGTTGGAGGAATCAATTATTCGTGGTATGGCTACGGACCATGCCTGGTGAAATTATGTACGAACTTATTTATTAATTTTCATTTTATGAGTACATTATATAAAACAATTGAATTATTAAATGTTTTATGTATTCAAATATTTGCCATCTATTTTTAAGCGACGAATTTATTCAAAATTTAAAAAAGTTAGAGGATATCTTCAACAAAAGTAATTCGACGATATTAAAAGTTGGAAGACACTACATAAAAAATTTAATATCATATTCAAACGAAGTCGAATTAGATTTGAAAATAAAAAAATTGTTTTTTAGGTGTAAAATGTTTTTTAAAATTCAGTTATATTCGCGTTTAGCCCAGTTAATAGAAAATATAAATTTAAAAAAAAGGAAATTAAATAAAACTATAAATTAAAATTAAATCTCTGGCTTATTTCATTTATTGTCTTATGGTTTTCGCTACAAATAAATCAAAACACCCATTCACTGTTTAGTGTTCTATATGTGTTCTTATCAGAAGTTCAATTGATAGTTTTGTTGCAATAGGAATTATTCAAATTTAGTATATTTAAAATCGAACACTCCCAAATTTTTGAATTAAATAATTAAAAGCAAAACGTTCTCTGCATTTAACAAAAAAATTCTACTCATAAATTCCGAAACTTGTTATGCAATGTGTGCCAATCAGGGAATTGCTGCATAGAATAGGTTTTTAGGTTTTAAATAAAAATATTGATATATCATAGTTCGTTCACTACGCGGTGTTAACATCGTCGGATTATACAGGGAAAAAAAATTTACTCTTTCACTGTACCTATGCTCTTGTTATAAAACAAAATATATTCTCTCAAAAAATTGGTGATGATTGGCTTAAAAATGAAAAATACAGAAATTGGATAGTTCGACTGGAGAATGATAAAAATAAACTATTTTGCAAATATTGCAAAATTTCTTTGTTTTCGAGGAAATTTACTATCGATTGCCATGCTAATAGCAAATCACACAGTGAGGCATCAAAGTGTTTTAGTGATAATCGACAACGTGTCATAAGTTACCAAAAAGCTAAACAAAACCAAAATAATAATAATCATTTGGAAATACATATATATATGCATGTCACTAATCCATATTACCGTCAGGACATTTGTGTGATGTAATAAACTCCAAGTGTCGATTAAAATCTGAAATAAAAATTCGCAGTACTAAGTGCACAAATATAATTCAAAATATATTAGGACTAGGAGTACACTTTAAAAATGATTTTAAAAATGACGTCGGAAACTCTTCATTCAGTATTTAAATTGATGAGTCTAATGAAATTAGTGTCACTAAATATTTGGGAATGGCAATAATGTACTTTTCCAAAAGCCATGGTAAAGTAATATCTACGTATTTAAAATTATCTGAACTATCGTCGTGTGATGCGGTGCAATAAAATGTTTTGAAAACATTCGGTTTAAATGTAAAAAACCTTTTGGGATTAGGCACTGACAATGCGTCGGTGATGACGGGAATTAATAATGGGGTTTACGCTATCTTAAAAAGCGAGGTACCATCCCTAATATTAATTAGATGCGCTTGCCATTCAATTGTTTTAACCGTCCTTCATGCTAGTAAATGTCTTCCAACAGAATTGGAATTTATGTTGCGAGAAACTCATAACTGATTTTCTCATTCAAGTATTAGAATGTATAAATACAAGAAAATTTTTCAATTAATTAATGAGAATGCATCCCCCCTCAATATTCCACGAATTTCTGATACACGTTGGTTGTCCATTGAAAAGGCTATTACAACTATTTTGGCATCGTGGTTATTTTGGCATCGTGGTTTAATATTGAAATAAGCTTTAATATTGAATTAAGCTTTCCTTGTCTCTTTTGTTGGTTTTATATTGACAAGAGAAGGATGATTCTATTTGTTTATATTTTTTTATATACGGATTTAATGATCTGTGTGTAGTTGTTGAAAATGGAAAGGTTATCTTTTTTCAATATACAGGGTGGGCCAAATAATTTTTTTTTTTTTTTTAAATGCAATAAAACAAAAAGTTCTCAATATTTTTTAAAATTTATGTTTTCATTGTAAAGAACAATCCTTCCGATTAATTATGGAATACTATTTCATTCATATGACTGCCTCGGCTGGCCTTGACGTACCCCATACGGCCGATCCAATTTTTGAGCACATTTTCGATGGTAAGCGGCATTATGTCTCCAATGGCAATGCGAATATTGTTCTTGAGAGCGTCAATCGTTGTTGGTTTACCGGCGTAACACTTATCTTTGACGGCACCCCAAAGATAATAGTCCAACGGCGTCAAATCACAGCTCCGAGGAAAGCAAAAACACACACATTAGCATTTCAGCTGATAATTCCATCTTCGAAAACAGTGCGCAAAAGATCAATTGAAACGTGTGCTGTGTGGCACGGAGCGCCGTCTTGTTGAAACCAAATGTTGCCTATGTCCTCCTCTTCAAGTGCCGGGAACAAAAAATTGTTTATCATGGCGCGGTAGCGCTCACCATTGACAGTAACGGCGGCTCCTTGCTTAATTTCAAAGAAAAATGACCCAATGATGCCACCGGACCAAAATCCGCACCAAACAGTCACTCGTTGAGGATGCATCGGCTTCTATACGATCACGTGCGGGTTCTACGTGCCCCAAATGCGACAAACCTGCTTGTTTACTTACATAGCCGCCAAGATGGAAATGCGCCTCATCCGAAAAAATGATTTTTTTACCAAGTTTTTCGAAGTAATGTTTCAATATATCCCAGCGTTATTCAAGCGAATACACAACCATTTTCGTTCAGCGGAAGGATAAAACTAACTTTCTGTCAAATCAAAAGTGACATAACCCTTACCGTACTCAAAATAACCGCTAGTTCATAAAAAAAAAGTTAGATGGCCCACCCTATATGTATTTTAAAATGTAGAGATATTTTCTTCTACGATTTTAAAACCATATCTATGAAACATATTAAACATGCAAATTAAAAAAAATAATTTCATTTAATCGAATTTTCAATAATAAACTTATAAATAAAAACAACCAATTTTACATTGGCTCTTGAGGAAACAGAAAAATGTTCACCTCTTATAGAAAGCTTCTATTTCTACCTTACGGCTATAATACATGTAAGATGGCTATGGTTTTAATCACAATCCAGTGACTGAACCCTTGATTGACAAGGCAAAACAGTAACAATATAGAAACGAGACAGAATATTTAAATTTGGTGTTTGTTTGTTTAATGGATTTTGGTGTCGTTTCTAAAATATGATCTGATCTGGATCAGATCAAACATCAAGAAATGCGGCTATTATTGATTGGTATTACATAATTTAAAACAGAGCTGAATAATTATTTTACCACTACCATAAATTTGAAGTATTATCGGCACCGCCATGTAAATAGACGCATACATTTTTAAGATGTTTAGTTAATACTTAAAAGTGAAATATAAAGTATCTTTTTCGTAGAGAAAAGAATTGAAATTTCTCAATGGTTGAATGAAATTAAAGTCAAAATCCAACAGCATTGAGGAATACTACAGAAGTATGGCTATCAGCCAACAACTTCCTGGCACAAATGATTGCTTAAGTGTTCGTTCTCTGTGCAATTTATCTGAGGAATATCAACATTTTTTGGAAACCAAAATCCAACTCAAAAGATTGGATTCTCTTAATTTTCAGAGCTGCGACCAAAAAAATGTAAATTTGCAGGAAAGAGATAAACACATAATGAATATGTGCTTATAACTATTCATCAGAAGAACAATTTGTGAAGTTCAGTTATTACAAAACTTTTACGTTATAATCCTATTGTAAATGAGAGAGAGGGAGCTGGTAAAAAAAATATCCTATGAAAATCTGGCGAATGATTGCTGTGAAGATAAATGCCAAGACTGCAATGTGCGTGTCGATAGTTTCCCAAAACAACTATAATCCGCTGCAGAAGCCGAGGAGGTGGATGATGTGCAAATTGAAAAAAGATTGGATCTTCAATTGGTGAAATTAAGAAAAAATTTTAAAAATCAAAGTTTAGTTTATCAGCAATCCTTAAGCTTAATTATAACACTAAGGAACAATCGAGTTAACTAAAGCACGTAAAAAATAATCTGCAAGTTGAGGAATATGTTGTAATTTTGGATTTTTCGAGAACTAGAGGTTTATAACCCAAAATGAAATTCAAGTAGAGCATTATTACACAGAGCATGCAACTATATTTACAGTCGTAGCGTACTACAAATCATCGGCAGGTGAAATGATCATACTTTCATTTGCAGCAATATCAGAAGAGGAGATACGTAATATAGTAGCTCTAGTGTAGTGGGTTTCAAAATAAATGTATCAATTTTCTGAAAGAAAATGAGTCGGAATATTCAGCTCTAAAAAGAATGTATTATTTTTCGGATGGAGCTATACCAGTTACAGTTTAAGAACAAGAAAAACATTATCAGTATCAACTTCCACCAACATGATTTCAACATTGACTGTGAATGGGACTTCTTTGCAACAATCCACGGCAAGGGAACAATAGATAGTGTTGGAGGTACTATTTGGAGGGCTGAACACTTCGTAGAAGTAGTATTGCCGCTGCGCACCTCGGGTTATAAAATTTACGCTCTATAATAGTAGAATCCCAGCTTTAATGTATATTATGATTTTAGGGTACAGTTTGGATTATTTCGAGGTATTTAGTAATGAGTAATCAGGAATTTTAAGCATCTAACGGAACTTAGTTAAAAAATTGTGTTTTGTACTGTACTAATTATTTTATCATCTATATCGTCGTGTCCAAATAAGAGTATTACATCTGCAAATCATTAATTTTTTGGAAGGGCGTGTCAAGTTTTTAATGTTAAATTTGGCTTAATTCTTTTTAAATAAAATTCTTGCCACACTTTCTGGAAAGAACTTTATCTAAAAAAAAATTAAGCCGAAATAAGCAATAACAACTTTTAAGCCTCTTCAAACAAAATAGCGATTTGTAAATGTAATACTCTTATTTGGACACGACGATATAGTATTAACAAAAACATACTAACTATTGAGCAAACATTTTAACATTTTTAAGATGTATTAAACTTTTTCCTGCCGACGAGGCTTATCGTCCGACAGGATTTAATTACAATATATTTTAATTATCATGATGTAAGAGAGTTCTGAGTCTACGGACAGACAAACGTAAGTTACATAAATTAGTGAATAATAATTTAGACAGTAGATGAGTGGATGTATCGGGAAAAGGATTCTTATCTATGTAGCTCTTCTGGGTGCTCTTCCCATGTATAACCATCACTTATTTTCAAAAATGTAACATTTTGTTTAGCAGCTATTAAAACTACATTCACATACACAACACCCAATCGTGACAATTTTCGAACTCCGATCACTGGCAATCGAACCCGGAACCCCTAAGTTGCAGAGCAAAACTGTACTCGTTGTACCACCATTCGAATTTATTTGATATGGAAATAATACATGGGTGATTTAAAATTTTTTAGGCTTGGATTGCAGTAAAAAGTACAAACTCCAAAAAGTAGGTACATACGTAGCTTTATACTTCTTATACCTTAGTCTTATTACAACTCAAAAAAAAATTGTGTTTCACTTTAAATATTAGCCGACCTGTTAGATTCCCCTTTACCCAAAAATCAAAACGATTTTAATCAACCCAAATTATCCGTATTTCAATTATTTATATGAAAATATTTCCAAATATACTAAAAAAAATGATTATTGATTTTAACTTATCATCTTCATATCTATTTATTTATTACTAAAGCTATTTGGAAACAAAATTTCAATTTCAAATCAATGAAATTTATAGCTCGTTCATTATACTTCATTTTTCTATACTTTTTGTTTAATTAATCAAATAAAAATTTAAAAATAAATAATATAATTAAAATTGATACAAATTAACAAATAACATTAAAATTATTATTTTACATATTTTATCTTTGTTTCATTTCAATTAAGTAATTCTGTCTATTTTATTGAGTTAATTATATACAGTTTATTTTTAAATAATGGAGGTTGCATTGCTGTTAATTGTCTTTGAACTATGTCCCACCGATGTTCGACAGGGTTAACACGCTAGCTGTGCGTTGGTCAGAGCATGAAATGAACCTTTTCTAAATAGAGTCTCCTCGTTAGTAAGACACTGCTAGTGCAGGGTGAGGTTTTGCATGGTTAGGCCTTAGAAGAAAATTGTTGCTAATATATGAAATAAACGGTACTACGGAGATTTGCCTCGGAATAAAGTCGTTTACGATTATTTCACTGCGCATAATGCTCATTTAGCCGTTGGAAGACTCTTGGACGTCGATCTGAAGAATACAAAGAGAATTTCAACTCGTTCGTAAACAAAACGTGTTCTCAATCATCGATAGCCCAAATCATTCCTGTCGTAACGTAATCATTTTGACAAAATCACAAGCCACTCAGGTCCATTGTGACTCAATGCATGTCTTACCCTGGGGGTCTTTCATGATATTGTGTTACTTTGTAACGTTTAATCAAACGAGAAAACGTTTGGTCTTACAGCAATAACCGCTTTACACATTTATCGTGGCTTAAATTTCTAGTCGTTCGTTCCGTTATAAAATAAACATTACGGTAAAATCGAACTGAATAGAACAATTTATCCCGAATATGAAAAATAACCATTAATAATTGAGAATTATTGAAAAACTGAAACTTTTAGAGAAAAAAGGATGCTATGATTAGTTGATTGATTCGGAATGTATGACCAAGCCTTAACAAATTTTCCGGAATATACGGCGCTTTATAACTCTTTAGCAATTACAATTTTAAATAATTTTATAACTGTGGTAAGTAACTAATACATATATTGTTAATATGTAAAAACTGCAACCAAATATCTGAAACAGGATATAAATCTAAATTAACATTTCAGTGAACAAAATGAACCCGGTATCTGTACTTCAAAAACAGCTGTACCCATCTGTAGATACCCAAAAAAAAAACCCTACACATTCTTACCCATCGAACCACACTCAAACCAAATTACTCAAAAAATCTCCAAAACCCAAAGCGTCCAACCCAATCAAAGTATATTACCCAAAAAAAGCACCATTATCACTTCCGCTAAGCCATCACTACCATCGCCGCCCATCGCAAAGATGAGTCCGCTTACTGCAAACTGCAGTTAACAAAAAAATTTGGGATGGATTGTGCCTTTTACACGGCCATAGGTGTTTTGCCTGATAACCTTTATAAGTATTGCGAGAAATGGACAATGTATGGTTTGTTAAAATAAATAGTGATTTCAATCATTGTAATCGATTCCATAAATGATTCAAGTAGAAGTTCAACAAATAAGTAACTTTGGCCACGAGACAGGATCAAAATACTGAACACGTGTACAGGGTGTCCCAGAACTGTAGGATCAAATGAACCAGGTTGATAGGGGAGGTCATTTCTAACCAAAATAGCCAAACATTTTTTTTCGAAATGTTGAAGGTTCAAAAGTTATTCCACTTGTAGTATTTTGTGCTGTAATCGCATGCGCACTCTCCAAAAAATTAATTTAAAAAAAAAACTAGAGTTCTTTTGTTTATCTTTATTTTTTAATAAGACCTTGATAAGTCTGCCTTTCTAATAAAATATTTTTTATAAACTCTATTATATTCTGTCAAATAGATACCATGGTTTCGTGAAGAATATTTGTTGTTGTTTCCCTAAAGTTGAAATTGAATTTTAAGTGACGCTGCTGGAAAAGAATTGGACTATAGAAAGTGTAGAAAAAAACAGCGAGTTCACGTTCGAACACGTGACAACATATTACACGTAAGTATCTTTGACCCATTTTACACTTGTTCGATGGTGGTTTGGCGTCTATTGGAGGGGGGATCAAAGTTGAGTAGATTAATCTACCAGCTCCGTAACCTTCCAGTAGGGTGCGCATCACGTGAGCTGTTCTGGTCTTGAAATTAGGCAGCTGCGTGATGGGTACAATTGTGTAAGGGGTACCCTGTTCACAATTCGCAAGTATACTTACTACCTCCTCGTGGCAACCACTGGTAACTAAGGCCACTTGGCACATTTTTGGCCATTTGGTACAGGCTAAAGTACGGCGCTAAAGGAGAAAACCTTGACAAAAAACCCTAATCTAAGGTGGAACAGCATATGCCGAAAGATGAATGGCTGATAGGTTAATCAGCCCAAAATATGCGAACTCTGGATACCAGGCACCCTCCAGTTTTATTTAGCCTTCCTGTAGTAAAGTTAGGTGACCTACAGGTGATTTGCAATTCCCAGCAACTCGTAAGAGTAAAATCAAACGGAATACGAGGCAGGAGTAGGAATATACGGGAGTGGGACAACCCTCTCGAGGTCCTTGAGCTTCAATGCTACCGTCTTTCTAGCGGAACTACATGCTGTAGTAAACATCTAGGAGGGAGAGCAATAAGCCCGCGACCTAAAAGATCTATTGTGCTGGACCCAACTTAATTATCCGTCCAGTCAATATTCAGGCTTTTAATGAATGTGAAAATACTACTGGCCGGTACAAGATACATACTATCCAGGCTCATTTTTCTCCCTCCCAGCGTCCTTTTTAATATGCATGTGTAACGGTGTCAGTCCAAGAAGTGTCTCCACCGCCGCGGTTGGACATGACTTCATTGAGCCCGTAACACCGATGCAGGCTACACGCTGAACCTTATTCAATAAGGTTTGCGTTGCCTTCTGCTCAGTTTTAGGCCACCATACAACAGATGCGTAGGTGACCATAGGCCTAATGATTGTAAGAAATGACCAGTAGATCATTTTTATTTGTAGTCCCCAAGTACGCCCATAGAGTCTTTGACAGGCCCAGAAAGCCTTGGTGGCTCTATTTTAAACTTTCAACAAATGTTGCTTCCAGTTCAGTTTTTGATCTAGGATAACCCCTAGATATTTAACCTCGCTGGAAAAAGGCACAGTAGTACCGTTTAACGAAGGAGCTGTAAGCTCAAGGTTTTTCCTCCTCGTAAAAGGAACAATGATAGTTTTGCTTGGATTGACACTGAGTCGTTCTTGGTAACACCACTGCCATATTATATTGAGTGCATTTTGCATGCGATCAGAAATGACCTCATCAAACTTGCCTCTGATTATGATAGCCACATCATACGCATAGCCCTGGACATCAAACCCATGGCTACTCAGAAGGACCAGTAGTCCGTCAATAACCAATGACCACAAAAGAGGAGACAGTACGCATTCTTGGGACAGCCCTTTACGGCCTTGATGGTTACTGACTCGCCACCTAGTCTGGCAGTAATCTCACGATGTTCCAGCATGGAACGGATCCACCTAATTGTATTAAGCGGAACCCTTTTCCCATTGCTGCCCTCTCTATAGATCCATAGGAGGTATTATCAAACGCCCCCTCAATCTCCACAAAGGCACAAAGGGCAATTTTTTATATGTCACTGCTTTCTCAATCCTCGTGACTAGACCGCTAAGGGCCATCACCGTGGATTTACCAGTTTGATATGCAAACTGGTCCCGATGCAGCGGATTCTTTCCAAGGACCTCACTTCTTATTTGATAGTACAGGATTTTTTCCATCGTCTTCAATAGAAACGATGTGAGGCTAATTGGCCGATATGCCCTGGCCTGGGCATCTGGACGACCCCCGCTCTTTGGTATAAAAACCACATTTACTTTCCTCTACAGTTTCGGAATATAGTTAAAAGCATAACTTGCCCGAAACATCTGGATCAAGCTGGGGAGTATTTCCTCAATATTTGAAGTAAAGCTGGAAAGATACCATCCCCTCTAGGGGATTTGAAAGGTTTAAAAGACCCAATAGCCCACGGCACTTTGCTGGGTGTGAACATTTCCCAGAGAGACTCCAGATCCTACTGTGAGGCGCATAGGACCTCACTTGAGGGATCATGCGAGTCGTTTTGGGCTCCTACCACGACTGAATCCGGAAATTGGGCCTCTAGCAGTACCTCTAAGGTTTCCTTCCGGTTTTCAGTGAACCTCCCATCTTGCTTCTGGAGAAGTCCTAAACCATTTGAATGATCCCTGGAAAGGCCTTTCTGGAGACGGGCTGCAGAGGGCAATTCATTGATTCCCTCACAGAAATTCCTCCAGGTAGCTCTTTTGGATCTGCTTAGTTCGAGATTATATTCCGTCAAGGCCATCTTATACTCGCCCCATTCACCGGTGCGTTTAGCCTTGTTGAATAATCTTCTCGATTTTTTCCTCAGTTTACCCAGCGTCCCTTTCTACCAAGGGACCATCTCTGTGGACTCTCTTCGCTTAACCGGGCACCTGTTCTCGTATGCCAAGTGTATAGAATTGTGCAGCTGGTTTGAACAGATCTCCAAACCCTCTCGAGACTCTATGTTCTCCACAACCGAGGGCATTTCTGATTCGAGTGAGACTCTATAAGAGTCCCAGCCGGTCAGTTTTGGAATTCTGATTTCCTGCCGCTGCATGGTCTCACATACTGCAAATGTTTTGGCAGATAAACCTACGACAAAGGATGTCCGAAGACGCCTTTGCATGATGCAGGGTTATCTGCAGGCAGGCGATGTATGCCTTCATTTTTTCGAAGGCCCCTTCTGAAGGCCCTGCTCAGCCTCCTTTTCAGCACCGCCACCACCCGCATGCGTTTTTTGTCCAGCCGATGGCTGACCAGTGTCCTCCATCGCCGTTCTGCTGGCCCCCGCTACCTGAGAGCCTCCAGGCCTCACCAGTAGCTTGCGCAGGGGAGCCCTTGTGAGGCCTTTCCCCGTGGAGCACCTGACGCCTTCCTCTCTCTTTCCCGCTTTCTCTTCACCTGTCTGCTGGAGAGGGCCGTCACCCCGGTGGTCTTAGCTACAGGTGCCGCTACCGTAGCTTTCACAGGCTTGACCACTTGGGTCCCGCCGACAGAAGCCGGTTTAGCACCACCTTGACCACCCTTGGGATGCAATTTAATAGTCCCAAACTTATAGTTGACCTTAAAGCCAACCCGCTTGAGCTTCTCAACTCCATAGAGAAGTGCAAAAGGCCGAAGAGCCTTTCGACTCTCTCCTGATCACTCTCCAGTTGATCGCCTGCATGCTCTCGTTTTGGCTTTTGATAAAACCAAAAAGATTCTCCGTGGGCAATTCAGCACTATTTGGGAAGGTGCCAAACACAATCCTGGCTCGAGGCAAGTTTTCCGCCTCGGCCACGATCAGCTGTGCACCCTCCCATGGCTTGATATTTTCTATGGCCTCCCTGAGCCACTGAACAGTGGCCCGGTCAGCACTGGTTAGTACCAGCCAATCAGGCCGAAGCTGACTGCCAAGGAACTTAGGTTTAAGCTCCTTGGCCTTTTGCTCTAGCACCTTATCTAGGATGCCCTCCTATACAGCCTTAAGCTGCTCTCCAGTGAGGACAACCTCAGGAAAACTAGAGGGCAAGATCCCAACAATCTCCGACTCTACAGCCTGCCTGAAGGTAATTCAGACCAGACCGCAGAACCCGAGACCGTCGGGACAGATTCTTCTCCCCTGGCCTTTTTTTGTGCCGGTGGAGTACCCTCATAAGAGCGGATTCTCTTTGACGGTGGGGCCTCTGCGGGAGCACAGGACTCCCTTTGTGGCCGCATCGCCAGAAGCCTTGTCTCGCTTCCGGGCAGTTTGCCCTCAGCAAGAAGCCTCTTGTACCACTTCTTCGCGGCCCCACACATTTTCACGCGAGGAGCCGCGGAAGGTTTGTCAGTGATGCTGACAATTCCTTTCGAGTCCTCTTCGACGTCTTTGCTCCACCCTGCTTTTACAGAGGCGATACACCCACTTACGGAGGCCGAGTTCTCATCTCCTGAGGTGTCCATGTCGGAGTTGAGAACTAATTTCTCAAGCCCCGAACGGAGCTCCCAACCCGATGGACCACTCGTCGAAAGTCCCACAGCAGAAAGAGGGCCGAGGTCCTCGAAAACCACCGCGGAACTATCGCTGGTGCGTGACGCTTTAGGAGCGTCACCATCCTTATTGTTATTAACTTGTTTTAACATTTTGTTCCCATGAGTTGCTGGGAAAATAAAGTCGCCTGTGGGACACCCAGTTTTACCACAGGAAGGCTAAATGAAACTGGAGGGCGCCTGGTATCCAGAGTCCGCATACTTTGGACTGATTAACCTATCAGCCATTCATCCATCGGCATATGCTGTTCCACCTTAGATTAGGGTTTTTTGTCAAGGTCTTCTCCTTTAGCGCCGTATTTTAGCCTGTGCCAAATGGCCAAAAATGTGCCAAATGGTTTAAGTTACTAGTGGTAACTCGTTCGCTCCTGATTTACTCAAACCAAATCTTCTAGAAATTTCATGATTTTTCCACTAAGAATAGTCTAGAAACATTTAGAACAGTTTTAGTACAGAAAATTCCATTTTAGTACCGTAAAACTTTGCGCTATTAATTTAGCTTATTGTATTACACCCTAGGTGTCACCATAACAATATAATATTGCTACGGTGACACCTAGGATAGGATAGATTAAGTTAAGTTAATAGCGAAAAGTTTTACTGTACTAAAATGGAATTTTTCATGATAAAACTGTTCTAAATGTTTCTAAACTATACTTACTGGAAAAGTCATGAAATTTCTAGAAGTTTTGGTTTGAGTATATAAGGAGTGCACCAGATCGAACTGGATTATTAGTATTTGGTAAGCGACAGTATAAGGAATAAAAAGTGAATTAAATGTTATTTAAAAAATGAGTGAAATATAAAAAGTAAAAGTGATCAGTAAAATTTGTGGAAATATTATAAAAAGTGATTTTGTGAATTATTATTAATAAATTGTGCTAAATAAATAAATTCGTTTGTGTTAAACTGAGGTGTTTTGTTTTATTCACAATCCAATGATACGAACCTTGATTGACAAGGCGAAAACGTAACACCATATTGTTCGTCAAAAAATATATTTTCTTTTTATCGGCTCGTCTACTATATCGAATAGTGTTCCTCTTCAGCTCCAAAGTCTAAAAAAAAACGTTTTACTTTATACGCAAAACAAAAATACAAATTAATACATAATAACGGTTCTCATCTCTTCCATGCTTATCAATCACATCAATCTTCCGCTCATTCTTTCCCGTCATACGTAATGGAAACGGGAAAAAAATCATTCAATGAGAGAGATATTACCAAAAACAAAATAATACAATTGCAATTCCTAACGAATGCAAGTAAACTTTATATATTAAGTAGTTATTAATATAATTAAAGTAAATCAGGGTATTAGAACCCCAAAAAAAACAAAATCATCATGTTACACTCTTATTGGCCCACCTTTATATGTTTTGTTGTTCTCAGCTAGAAAGAAATCGTTAATCCCTTATTCTCTGGTTCTAACATAAATGTGGTATTAAACCAAAATTCTTGATAAATAATAACCATTATATCATAATGTTTTCATGTTCCAATACTAAATATACATAAGTGTGATTAAACACTTTCAAAACACAATAATTTCCGTTTAATATTTTTAGTTATTTTCTAATTTCCTTTTAATTTGACGATGACATTTAAAGGCGTAAAAGTCCTAATTTATAAATTACGAGTATATGTATTTTATTTCAATTGGCAGATGTGCAAAGAATAGAAATAATTAATCTGTTTTGCCAATCGATATTTCAGTTTACGGTATTTATTAATTGAACTTCATTCTCTCGTAAAAACTGACATATGAAGGTATCAACCAATTACAAAAACTTTATTTGTGTTTTTTTCTTTGTACATTTTTGGGGTGTTTTGGACAAATATAATTTCCTCTTCTGTAATATTTTCTTAAGAAAATTACTTCAAAAACAAACATATAGCTAGTCGTTAAAAAGTGTACAATAAAACGATTTTGTTTTTTTTTTCTTTTTTTTTTTTGTAAAAAAGTAAATTTAATTTTCTTTTTTTTTATTGTACTCTTCTCAATAAAGTACGAATGAGCAAACAATAAAGAAAATTTTTCGGGAAAAACTGTCAAATAAAAAAAGCAAACATAATCATTTTTTGCTTTTTTCGTTCGTTGTTGACTTTAAAAAAAATTAAAAAAGTTTTTTTAATTTTTTATGTCACACAATCATGTTTTAGAAATGACGGTAAGTAGGTAATATTATACTGTAAAACAGTATAAAGTTTGTACCTAAGTTGGTGATACATTTTTTGTTATGTATACTGTTTGACATTGATTTAATAGAATTATTATTTTCATTTTATTTATGTATTTTTATTAAACTAAAACACAAAACAGATTATTTTTTGATACGGAATTGTGATATTATATAGGAAAATCATATTTTACGGGAATTATATTATAAGGAGGTCGGAAGAGATTTTGTTTGTAAATTGTGTTTTCATCCATAATAAACAGCTTCATTTATTACGAAATAATTTTGTTGGTTCAGAGTTTACTTTAAGTTTTGTATCAACAAGGAAAAGAACTTTAGCTGCTTCCCCGTTACCTATATCTGAAGCGCATATAACCGACGATTAATGCTTCAATAAGTGACTGTTTTCTGAACTTGGAAACGTATGCGTAAACATTTCATAATTAGTTAGTCGAGTTTTTATATTGTTATTAAATGAATTCTGTTGAAACCTTCATGATTAATTTGTAACCAAATTTAAAACAAAGTTTACCACCTAAAAAGGTGTAACGGAGCGACTTAGGACCAACTAAGGTGCGACTGGTGCACTAACTTATATGGTTGATTTTCGCTCAATTAACAGAATTTTCTCAGTAGCTCTACGCATCGGTGACCAGCAGCACGTTTGCCGGCTAGGTTTAGAAGGTGGGCGTAGTTCTTGTCACCAGCCACTGAGATCTAGATGTGCTGCTTCATATATAGATTACTCACACTAACGACCAATGAGACTCAAATAAGGAGCGAACTACGTTGGAACTAGAAAATACTAGGTACCATATCGCGGAGTGAATTAGAATTCGACATGGAATTTACGACTAATGAACAAAACAAGTAGATAAATTATTTAACAAACTAAAGTAAGGAAATATGTCCAATCACAACCATCTTTTTATAGTGTGGTCGGGATTTCCGACCTAGTGCTCACCACCCTCCCTTTTCGGCAATACCTAGCACTTAAATTTGGTACGCCCCATTTTTCGGTGTAATATGTCAGTCCATGCTACTCCAACAGCTACTCACTCATGATTCATCAACCGATGTTCCATTAGAGCAACAACGTAAACGGAACGATAACAAAAATATGCGACAGGAACTGAGATGATGCTACCATAACGCGGGATTATATAAAAAAAAAATAAAACATGTGGTTTCTTGGCAATACAACATAATTATTGGTATAAATGGTCAAAAATAATATTAATGAATATATATATATAGGTAATAAGTATGTACAAATGTTGTTTATAATTTATAAATTAAATATGATTGTATAATTATAAATAAAAATATGATAATAATTATTGCTTAAACCGTATTGCTTAATATATGCATATATGTACCTGAATTTAGGGATCCGCGGACCATATGTTAATTAACTAGGATTTGCAAGAATGTACATGCAAACATTTCACTTTTTTTTTTTATATAATAGCTTATAAATATGAAAGATTAATATATTTAAGAATAACAATAAAATAATATAATTTGAATTATTAGGTATAAATATATATATATATATATGTATATGTATAAAGAAATATAATGTTTAACAAAAACTTATCTGGATTTACGACGGGATTTTATGATTCGATGGTGATGAAAAGCAGAAATTCCGTTTGAATCACTTTTTGCTCAAGGTTGAATTGCATTTTACGGCATCGCGATTTCGAATGTATGTATGAATTTTCTCCATAAAACTGATCTTCTTTGCGTGTTTATTTATGTCAAATAATTTCCAATAAAATATAGAATTAATTGAAATGTCGCGGAAATACACGCTGTGCGACAGATTTTGGGTGCACACTGTTACTGTTTACACCGGTAACGTGGCTCTATCAAGAAAAATGATATCAAAAGAAAACAAGTCTTTATAAACAAAATATAGTAGAGCCCATATTGCACCATCATAAAAAATTAGTACTTAGATAAATAGAATACCTTGAATTTTTATATTCCCGCGACAATTAGATAATAAATCATGTACGATGCACATAAACTAGCACTTAATCACACACAGAATAATCTATTACTTGGCCAATCTCACTTATTTATATATAAATTATACAATATGTACTTGTTATATAGTACAGGTAATTTTAAAATGCCACTAATATGGTAGCTGTATATTATCAACTGTGTCAAATAATATAATAATCACTATGGTGCACTGTATCTTTCACCTTGCTTGACCAACAGAATAGAATCGAATGACCGATTGTATTTTTTTTTTATTTATTTGGACCGATCATTGCACCTATACTTGTCGTCGTTATGAGAGGGAAAAGAAATATAATTAAAACGGTAGTCATCATCACCATCAAATCATTATACAGGGTAGTTATACCAATAATTGCATTCTTGCCCGTAGAACCAAATTGGAGCAGACAAGACAACAAGACATCACCGAATTCAGATTTCGATGCGTTTATGGTTCCACCATCCCGAATACACTACTAGTCATGACCACAAAAAAAAATCAACCATACTTAAACGTCATTACTCATAACTGGAACATCACCAATGTTACAATCGTGGGGCTGCCCCACACCCTTGAGAAAGTCTCAAAAGGCCGGGCATTGAAACATCGGAAATAAATTACAAAAGTTCTAAATCTCAATATCATTCTAAGTAGAGCGCAAACCCTTTATTGTTACAAGAACATTTGATATATTTACGTAATATCTTTGGCGTGATACTTTCCTAGGATATTTCCTGATTCGTCTGTTACTTCGTATATTACCGTACCGATCCTTTTGGAAATCTTAGCCTTCACAAATTTGGGAGCAAACTTGCTAGTAAAATTCTTGTTAGCACAACTCTGTATAAAATTGCGAACATATACCTCCTGGCCTGGACTAAATGTCCGTGTCCGACCCCGCAGATTGTAAGTCGATGTGTTTCGGGCATACGCTGCTTGGAGTTTCTGCAAAACAACACTTTGAGCCATTGTCAGACGGTCGGTTGGAGACGCAATTTCAACATTATTATCATCTAATAATTGTAATTTGCGAACTATTTGATACGTTGATCCATGAGTGATTTTATGTTGTCCAAAGGCTAAATAATGGGGAGAAAATCCTGTTGAAGAATGGACCACATTTCTCAGCGCGCCAGCAATTTCGGCTAAATGTCGGTCCCAGTTTTTGTGGTCACCTTTTATGTAGGACCTTATGGCGGATAGTACCGATCGATTTACGCGTTCTGAAGCGTTAGACTGGGGAGCATATATCGCTGTGAATTCGTGTTTTACTCCGTACTTTTGAAGTAATTCAGCTAAGAGCACCGATTTAAATTGTGGATCGTTATCGGAAAACAGTACTTCAGGTACCCCATACACATGGAAGCTCTTCTCTTCTAAAAATTTACATACATTTGCGGCGGATGCGGAACGTAACGGCTCAAGAATCGGAAAACGTGTGTAATAGTCCAGAATAATCAAAATATGAGTAGAACCATTTGTGGTACGTGGGTAGGGGCCCAAAAAGTCAATATACAATCTCTGAAACGGTCGTACTGACTCAATAAATTTCCCCATCTCTGGTCTGGTTGAGTAATTTACTGGCTTGCTGACTTTACAGGTCTCACATTTGTTGATGTAGCTCTTCACCTGGTCTGCCATTGAAGTCCAATGAAACTGGCGTCGTAAGATTTCTAGCGTTTTGGCAATTCCTTGATGCGCCGCAGAGGGTGGATTGTGTGCTTTATTGATAAGGTCTTCCGTCAAGCTTTTCGGTACTACCAACTTCCAATTCGAGACGTCTGTCTCAATGTTGTGGGTGTTCTTGAGCTTGATAAAGATTTTTCCATCGATTACCTCAAAGTTTGTACAGGCTTCTAAGTTGTCTAATAATGCTTTGATCTTACCTTGATATTCGGTATCCTGGAAATCTAGAGAATCCATGTTTACATGTAACGGGCTATCAGCTGATAACTGAATTTCCTCAACGTCCAAGCGTGACAGACTGTCGGGCACTACATTCTGCGTACCCTTTCTGTACTCTATCGAAAACTTGTGGTGCTGCAGCTTCAAAGCCCACCTTGCTAAACGCCCCGAAACGTCCTTTTGGTCCATTAGCCATTTTAAGCTGGAGTGGTCGGTGATGATGGTGAATGGATATCCCTCAATATATGGCCTAAATTTCTTCACACTCATCACTGCAGCCAAACACTCCAACTCTGTGACCGTATAGTTTCGCTGCGCTCGGTTTAACTTCGAGGACATGTAGGCTATAGGATGTTCTTCCTCCCCACTTTTCTGAAACAACACACTACCGATGCCGGTAGTGCTCGCATCACATTGCACGTAGAACTGTTTTGCAAAGTCCGGATTAACTAGTATTGGTGCTGATATTAATGATTGTTTCAGCTGGTCGAACGCATCCTGAGCTTGTGTATTCCATTTAGGCTTGATGCCCTTCCTCAAGAGGTCGGTTATTGGAGCTGCCAGTGAAGAATAATTGGATATGAACCGCCTGTACCACCCTGTCATCCCCAGGAACCGCCTTATTTGCTGAGTCGTCCGAGGCACGGGGTATTCAGCTACTGCCTGGACTTTCGACGGGTCCACTGTGAGGCACCCATCACCAACCACATAACCGAGGTACTTCGTCTCCCTGAGCATAAACTTACTCTTTTCCACATTTATAGTGAGATTTGCATTTCGCAGCAATCTCGCTACTTCAGAAAGCAACAAAATATGCTCATCAAAAGTCGCTGAAACGACCAGAAGATCGTCAAGGTAGACAAACACTCGGTCATGTAGCTGGTGAGGGATGACCTTGTGCATAAGTCGACACATCGTTTGGGCCGCATTACACAACCCAAACGGCATGACGACGAACTGATAGAGTGGACGCCCCGGGACGGTAAAAGCTGTCTTATCTCTCGACCCCTGATCCAAAGGTATTTGCCAGAAGGCATCTTTTAAGTCGATCGAACTGATGTACCGTGTTTGGTCCAACCGACTCAGCAGCCCGTCGATCAGAGGCAAGGGATAAGCATCCGTCACCGTCACCGTATTTACCTTTCGAGCATCCAGACAGAGCCGAACCTTTCCGTTGGCCTTATTCACGAGGCTCACTGGGGATGACCAGGAACTTTGGCTCGCTAGCCAAAGGCAACGCTATCATCCGGTCGAGTTCCTTGTAGATTTCCGCTTGTTTGGCTGGCGACACTGCATAGTATCTTTGTTTGACTGGGGGCGATTGGCCAACGTCGATTTTGTGGGTGAGTAGATGCGTGCGTCCCAAACCCAACTGCTCACAGGATGGGAACTGTTCAATGACATTTTCCAGGATAGCGAGTTGACGACTATTCAGGTTATGTTTTTTTATGTCGGTAGGGGCTAATTGGTTAACATTCTCTACCTCATTGACCATCATCGGCACTAAACCGAACAATTGCCAAAAATCTATGCCTAAATACAAGGGTTGGTTCAAGCTGGGTGCTATGTGTATACGTAGGGATCTTGTCTTGCCGCCATATGATACCTTTGCCACGATATACCCTATAACTCGCTGCTTATGACCACTTGCCGTCCACAGCGTTGATGACAGGGTCTTCATTTTCAAATTGTTTGCGTCCAGGAATTCTAACCCATCAGATCCTAAAACCGACGCATTAGCTCCACTGTCCAGTAAACCACAGTATGGTACTCCATTAATTAGGACGTTGGCATATGGTCTTGAATCAGTTACATTTGAAATTACTGATTAACTTACCCTTTTCTTCATTCGTTTTCTAGATTTGAAGTATATCATGGCACGGTTTCGTCTTGATCTTTTAATTGTTTGTGTTCGGCTGGTTCTTTCAACTCGCGAGTCCCTTAGTCTTGGGTTGTTTTCGAACCCTTCTTTGGAATTGCATTGGTTAGTTCTGGGTCTGTGTTCGACGCCACCTCTTCCCTCATTTGGTTGGGTGGTAACACCGTGGGAGTTAGGGAATTCAGAGTCCCAGAGTTTCTGAAATCCCTCGTTACGTTTCCCTTCTGAAAATTGTTGCAACGTCTACATTGGGTTTTCAATACATCTGGAGTACCACAACCAAAACAAAATCTGTGTCGTATAGGTATGGTACATTCTTTGTAGTAATGGCCGAGTGCAAAACAGTTCCAACAAGAGTTGGGTGAGTAAGATGTTTGAAAATTGGTTTTCGTCCCTTTATGCCTATTCCTTGTGTCGAAGTCTCTGACATCTGCAACAGTAAACACCGAACCAGAGTGCTGCGGCTGCTCAGCATGATACGCCCCAAAGGCACCGTCACACACATTTTCACCGATCACATCCAACTCATTGACCTGGCGCTGTCTGACTTGGTGGTATATTTCGGGGGTCCAACCTAGCATGTTCCAGGTGTCTTCCACACTAACGCATTGCCTCACCATTTCAGCGATGCTGGAGAATTGAAATTCTGCAAATTTGGCCTGTAATCCGCCACGCATGTTTCGACGTAACAGATTCATCATCTCATTATTTGATAGGGGTTTTAACAATGAAAGCGCTACGCTTCGAAGCGAATGGTAAAAATCGAGGAATGGTTCTTTCTGTCTTTGCTTCCGTCGTTCCATCGATTGCCGTACATCATCCTCCGTTCTCCTTGTCTGGAATCGCTCAACCATTGCGGCACTCAATACTTCCCAGTCCACCACCCCATAGGTCTCCTGGTACTCCCAATACCAGTCGAGGGCACGGCCCTTCAACAACACGCTGAAGCTAGCTGCTAATCGGTCCTTTGCTAATCTATTTTCTGTTGCCATCCGTTGAACTCGGTAAAGAAATCGTTCTATGGGCAGATCCTCTTTTTCGTCACCGTGGTAGGTTAGCTTCCAATTGTAGACTTCCAGGTATTGTTTGGGCATCTTTGCATTAGAGGTTGCAGGCAAAGAGGTCTCATTTTGTTTCTCTGGGCTTATCCCATAACGTGGTGGTGGTAAATTCGGATTGAAATTCACCGGTAACTGGACATTTTGATTATTCTGGTCTATAATTGGAGTATTTTGTGTGCGAGATGTTAAGAAGGCTGTTTGATTTGAATTACTCCGTAATGGTACATCAGAAAGGCTTAATTTTCTATATATCCTGTCAGCAATCAAATCCAACCTATCGTCCTCTGTTAACTGACGGGGTTCTTGCTTGTCGGACACAACTGCTTGCTGATTACATTGCTGCGATGTTCCGGGCTGTGGTGACTTTTCGTTTTGGTGTACGTTTGCGTCATCACTGGACTGGTTTTCTTCAATCAGTGGATCTTCTGCAAATTCCTCGAAGACTAACTTTAACGAATTTTCCATTTCTGCCGATACAGTTTTTGTTGTACTAATGTCTCGTAGATAGTACAGCAGTTTTTGGCATGCCGCAAACAGCTTTGTTGAAACACTCGATACTGCTTTTGAACTACTGATTCGTCCTAGCCGATCACCTACATGGAACACACTGGTAGTCAACTCGGAAATTCTTTCAGCTTCAACCTCGTCCTCTTCCGAAAGTAATTGAAGCTGACTTTCAATTTGTCTGATTTTTTCACTGCAAAGTTTGACCTCACGTTTGGGACTTTTTAATGCTGCTGGATGAGCTCTTGCGGGTGGATTAAGTTCTTTTGCTTCTTCTTTTTTTAGTATCTCTTGTAATTTAATTATTTTGTTTACAACGTTGCCAGATATATCTCGAACTTGGCACTCAATAGCCAGCTCATCGCAGTCTAAATATTTCACTTCCATATTCCTTTGTGTATATTAAATGTTCTTACTTTAGGCTCTAGTTGTGATAATTTTGGTAAATATTAATTATATTTTCACACAATCAAAAAAAAATAAAAAATTGGTTTAAATGGATTCACTTAACGATTAATTAATTATACTCTGATTCGAGATTATGATTTATAGTTGGACTAACATATTACCCAAAAAATAAATAAATTAAACACATATATAAAAATGGTTGTGACTAAATGACAGAAACTTAACCTAATGGTACACATAGCGCTCCTCACCGATGTTGATTTATGTTAGAACCATACCTCTCATGAGCACGGATTCTTGATACATGAAAACATGCATCAACGCCTTCAGGCGGATTTCACGACTCGAGGTAGGCTTAAAAATTACATAAGCATACATACATATATATTTTGCCCTTCCTAGCAATACCATCTAAACTACTTGAGTGAACATACTGCTAGTGAACGACAAACAAATGTATACTGCTACTATCACTGATACTAATTACAAAAATTACATTCATCAAATGCTAAAATTCTCAGTCAACATTGTGACCTACATTCTCTTGTTGAAAACGGAAAATAGCAGGATGTAAAAACATGAACTTTCAGAAATTTCGGATCACAACCAAACATTGTCATCGAAACGCAAAAGCGGAAAACAACGCGGAGATCCGAAACACCTACAAAATAAAATAAAAATAAAACTATAAGCAAAACTAAACTATTCAGAAACTAAAACAAAATAATCGTCAATGTGAGTGAGATCTACATTTCATTTCTACGGGATAAAACGCGGACTATAATTGAAATTAATAAACATTCTATGGTATGTAAACCTGTTTTGGGCGCCACTGTAACGGAGCGACTTAGGACCAACTAAGGTGCGACTGGTGCACTAACTTATATGGTTGATTTTCGCTCAATTAGCAGAATTTTCTCAGTAGCTCTACGCATCGGTGACCAGCAGCACGTTTGCCGGCTAGGTTTAGAAGGTGGGCGTAGTTCTTGTCACCAGCCACTGAGATCTAGATGTGCTGCTTCATATATAGATTACTCACACTAACGACCAATGAGACTCAAATAAGGAGCGAACTACGTTGGAACTAGAAAATACTAGGTACCATATCGCGGAGTGAATTAGAATTCGACATGGAATTTACGACTAATGAACAAAACAAGTAGATAAATTATTTAACAAACTAAAGTAAGGAAATATGTCCAATCACAACCATCTTTTTATAGTGTGGTCGGGATTTCCGACCTAGTGCTCACCACCCTCCCTTTTCGGCAATACCTAGCACTTAAATTTGGTACGCCCCATTTTTCGGTGTAATATGTCAGTCCATGCTACTCCAACAGCTACTCACTCATGATTCATCAACCGATGTTCCATTAGAGCAACAACGTAAACGGAACGATAACAAAAATATGCGACAGAAACTGAGATGATGCTACCATAACGCGGGATTATATAAAAAAAAAATAAAACATGTGGTTTCTTGGCAATACAACATAATTATTGGTATAAATGGTCAAAAATAATATTAATGAATATATATATATAGGTAATAAGTATGTACAAATGTTGTTTATAATTTATAAATTAAATATGATTGTATAATTATAAATAAAAATATGATAATAATTATTGCTTAAACCGTATTGCTTAATATATGCATATATGTACCTGAATTTAGGGATCCGCGGACCATATGTTAATTAACTAGGATTTGCAAGAATGTACATGCAAACATTTCACTTTTTTTTTTATATAATAGCTTATAAATATGAAAGATTAATATATTTAAGAATAACAATAAAATAATATAATTTGAATTATTAGGTATAAATATATATATATATATGTATATGTATAAAGAAATATAATGTTTAACAAAAACTTATCTGGATTTACGACGGGATTTTATGATTCGATGGTGATGAAAAGCAGAAATTCCGTTTGAATCACTTTTTGCTCAAGGTTGAATTGCATTTTACGGCATCGCGATTTCGAATGTATGTATGAATTTTCTCCATAAAACTGATCTTCTTTGCGTGTTTATTTATGTCAAATAATTTCCAATAAAATATAGAATTAATTGAAATGTCGCGGAAATACACGCTGTGCGACAGATTTTGGGTGCACACTGTTACTGTTTACACCGGTAACGTGGCTCTATCAAGAAAAATGATATCAAAAGAAAACAAGTCTTTATAAACAAAATATAGTAGAGCCCATATTGCACCATCATAAAAAATTAGTACTTAGATAAATAGAATACCTTGAATTTTTATATTCCCGCGACAATTAGATAATAAATCATGTACGATGCACATAAACTAGCACTTAATCACACACAGAATAATCTATTACTTGGCCAATCTCACTTATTTATATATAAATTATACAATATGTACTTGTTATATAGTACAGGTAATTTTAAAATGCCACTAATATGGTAGCTGTATATTATCAACTGTGTCAAATAATATAATAATCACTATGGTGCACTGTATCTTTCACCTTGCTTGACCAACAGAATAGAATCGAATGACCGATTGTATTTTTTTTTTATTTATTTGGACCGATCATTGCACCTATACTTGTCGTCGTTATGAGAGGGAAAAGAAATATAATTAAAACGGTAGTCATCATCACCATCAAATCATTATACAGGGTAGTTATACCAATAATTGCATTCTTGCCCGTAGAACCAAATTGGAGCAGACAAGACAACAAGACATCACCGAATTCAGATTTCGATGCGTTTATGGTTCCACCATCCCGAATACACTACTAGTCATGACCACAAAAAAAAATCAACCATACTTAAACGTCATTACTCATAACTGGAACATCACCAATGTTACAAAGTCTTGTTTATATTTTGCTAAATTTTATTAACAAACTTGTGTTTTTTATTGCAAAATAAAATGACAAAATTTATAATTGATTGATTGATTGATTGCGATGTACGATCAAGCATTAAGCAAGTCCCCCGTATTATAAATGCGAATACCACACATACACCCATGTTACACAACACGACACCATTCTTCATGAAGCCAAACCCCGTAAAGAAAGGCGCCACATCGATAATCACATAAGTCTAATAGTTGTGAAATCCACCCCTGGCCAGGCCGCCGTCGTACACCTTTTTACATATAACAAGATCGAGGGATGGGAAAGGAATGTTAGCAACAAAGACTCCAACCCGGGTTCCAGACACCTAAGTAGTTGGATAGTTAGTAAATTTGTTAGTAATAATTTTTTAGTAATTTATTTAACACAAGACAATACAATTTTTTTTAAAGTTCATCTCTACTGCTCCAACCTGTAAGAGACCCCAACACAAATTTTGTGGTACCGCAAACTCTTTTTTTCTGAAAAGCTGTAAACAACTATTATTATTCCCCTCCACCATTTTTTCCATCGGCGGTTGTGAGAGGGGGGCGAGATTTCGTTCCATCATCATGTTCCCATGCGGTCACCCAAATTTGTACTAACTGTAGGTAGTGTTGCTTGACGTTGTTGTTGAAATCGTTGCGTCTCTGCTGTCCCTGCTACTCGCCCCCAAAATGACAAAATTTATAATTAGCCCAATAATTAATATTAAGCAATGAAGCTCGGTATGCACTGTTTTTGCGTCCCAGATTACGAATTTATGGTCCAAATTTTATGATTAAAGATGGCCGGTCCAATATTTCATAATTAAATATGAAGGATCCAAGTGGCTGTTTTAAAGTAAAAAATTGCTGATCCCAGCATAAATTCGCCCCGGAGGCGAGATTTCATTCCATCATCATCAAGTTTGCCCACGTGGTCAGCCAAATTTGTACTAACCATAGCAAATGTTGCTTGACATTGTTGTGGTAGGTATTGCGCCTTTTCCTTCACGTCTGCTCGCCCTCACCATATCTGTTAAAATCTCGAGTTGTAAAATTTTTATGATTCCTATACATACTTTCCTTATGCTTAGTATGAGAAAGTAAACATGGCGTAGGGTAATTAGTGGTAATTTGATAATTACATTTAATTATATTGCTAAGGATTGAAACTTTACGCCAATTTATAAGATTTTCCAAAATCAGTTCTCCTAATTTTTCTTTTCGTATCAAAATTCTCAAATTGTGATCGTAAATAGGATACAAATTGTAGTACCGAAAACTGTCAAATTATGATTATAAATTGTTTTATGCTCCAATTAGTTATAGCGTCGAGACATAGCATATAATAGGAATTTTCCAATCACTAAAAATATTTGTATGGGAGTTCACTGTCGCAGGGCCCGATCACTTGAAATGTACAGAAATATAAAGTATTGTCGCCAAACGGGCGGGAATTATTAAGAAAATTTTGAAAATTTGAAAAGAGAACCTCTTGACCCCGAACTCCAATCATTTTGAAATATTTTAAACGTTGCTATCGGAGCAAGCTATGAAAATGAATATATTTCACTATTGTGTGTGCCTGGTAGCAGAGCCTTCTAGAGTATAGAGCCATAATCTTAATGACGTATTTTTTAGAAGCTTTTTTAGTGGTATAACTTTTCACTGATTTCCATAGGAATCCATAGTAAAAATGGTGTTTTTTAGCATCAAGTTTTTCAATGAAAAAAGCAAAAATATTATAAAATGTTTATATAAAAGTTTTCTACATATCTTTAAGAACAATATACAAGAAGGCCATATTGGTATTAAGTAAATATTAATTGCAGAAATATTAAAATTAAATTATTTCTAAAATATATTTAATCGAACTTTCATTTTGAAAATACATCAAAGTTGGCTCTGACAAATTAAAATAATACTTGCTAAATTTATCTTTAGTTTTATTAGTGTACGTAAGATGTCTAAAACGGTTACAGACAAATACGAAAAAAAATTATTTATTCGCAAAATTATCACACGTTTATATTATATTTTGTGAATTTGTATTGCATTTCCTACAATTTTTGAACTTGAAATTTCCCCAGGTGGTAATTTTTGGTATGATTTTTCCAGATTTTTACAGCCATCACTGCCATCTATGTAATGTATATTGACTTAATGACCAAAGGAATCGTAGTAAGCTTTTATTTCAATTTGACCAGAATGCTGTTGTTATGAATTTTTTTAAATATTTTGGTTTAAATAAATCAATTATTACAAGAAAATGAAAACGATTTACTTAAACGATATTCATATACATATGTTGAAACTCAAACATTTATGAAAGTATTTCAGAAATCATAATTAAGAATTTGTAACGTTTTCATTTAAAAATTTGTCTTAGGAAAAAAGTGATTTCCCATATGTTTTGTGTGTTTTACTATGAAAAGTTTAGTTTTTTCCTCGTTTCTAATTCCCTTATAAAAGCTCAGATTTTTTGATTATGGCTCTATAAAATATAGGGTGCTCTGCTGGTAGGCGTAAAAGACAACTAATTGTTTAACCATTGTTTTTACACAGTACTTGCGGGGATGTTCAAATAACATTAATATTAAAGTTAGAAGTTGCATAAAACAATAAAGCACATAAAACAAAAAAAAAAATTACAGTGAAATTCACTTATAACGCCCTCGGATATAACGACCTTTCGCTTATAACGTCGTTATAAGTATAATTAAAATCCGTATATTACGACATTCGGTTATAACAACGGATTCTCAAGTGAATTTTACTATATTTACTTCAATCAAATCATTCCTAAATATACAAGCCGTCAGGATAAAATTCGAACTTAATATAAGGGGGATAGAAAGACAAAAACAAAGGAAAATCATATGAAAAGTTATGTTTTTTAATATCGTTTTTCTTAAATGAAAAATCTTACAAAAATGAATTTTGATTTCTACGTTATCAAGAAGAATAATTGATAAACCCCTTTATTCACAAACACATCTTTACAACTAATGACGTCACATCTTTCGTTCATGTTTTTTTGTATAATAGAAAAATATCGATAAATAGCAAAGACGTTAACACTAGAACTACCGACCGGTCAAAATGACCGGTTATATATTTAATGAATTCAATTTTTTTAATTATTATGTTAATACGTTTGTGTGAATCTGTGATGACTTTTAATATGACAACAAAGCAATTACATACTTATGTTAAAATCCATCATAAACTTCCAAAAAAATATTAACATAATAATTAAAAAATTGAATTCAATAAATGTACAATTCGTCATTTTGACGGGTTGGTAGTTCTAGTGTTAAATTAAAGTGGAGAAACCAACTTTTTTTTCTTTCATGTAAACAAACCATTTAATTTTTATTGTTGTTAAAGAGTGGTTCTGCGTAGTTTGTTTATTTCTAGTATATTGTATTTTAAAATCTATAATAAATGGTAAGTAAGATCTTACGCCATTGATTTCGTTTTTATAATTTTATACTATATTTTTCACATAGCCATACAAAGAAATTGTACAATTTTATTTTAATTATAATTTTATTTATATTATTGGTTTTAAAATTTGTTATACTCGAAGGTTTGATTTAAATAAAAACCTAAAAATATTTTCTGGTACGAGTATTTTTCATTTATAAAATTTTAATCAAAAATGTTCAATTTTGCATGTACTCCTATCGGATGTCGTAAAATGTATCCCCCTTAACTTAAGGTTCTTTTAAAATTGGTCTGATACTGACGGGTTGTATATTTAGGAATGCTTTGCTTTAATTCACTACTTCCACGCCTTTAACTTCCAAATAGGGTACTTTGAATATTTTGGAATTTTTTCGATTTTTCCTCCTAAATTGCAGGTAATTTTTTTTTTTTAATTGGTTTATAAATATATTTAAAATAAAACAATAAGCCAATTGCTTTCAAAAATTTTGTAATTTCAGCAAAAAAAAACCCCAATTTCGTAAATTCTCAAACGAATTGTTTTTTCCATTGAAAATAATTTCATTTAACTAATTTATAATATTTTTTCTTTTCTTTTGTATGAGAATACAATTGTACTAATAATTAATTTATTAATTTAGTTGAGTAATTATTAATTTTGAGTATTGCAACGACTGAAATCTGGCGAGAGATTATTTGGTTGGTGAATGGTGATCGTGTGATTCGAATTGTATATACCGTACTTAAATCTCGGCGCGAAGAGAATGGAGTGGTATCGCTATCGTATTCTTGACATAAGAGAAAAAAAAATATTTCAGTTTGAATTTGGATGGCCAATAGTGTACAATAAGTATGTCTATGTGTGTAGGACACTATGCTTAATTATTAATAAAGTACCAAGTAAAATTTTGAGGTTTTTTTAGATAGCAAATATTCTGTTAACTGACATGGCTTGAGATTGTGCTCCAAAATAAAAGCGAATAGTGGAGCAATCGTAGGAATATACACCGGATGACAATAAAATACGGAGACAAATCATTTGAAAATTTTACTATATATACTTGTAAATAATACATTAATTTAATAGCACAGTCAACAATTTTCAATATAGCCCCCATAACCATCAATCACTACTTTAAATGTCGACTAAAATTATCAGCAGCAGTTCGAAGCATTTCTAGAGGCATTTTATACCAGACCTTGACCATGGCAGCACGTAATGACTCTAAATTTTTATGTCGTATCTCCAAGTATGTCCAAAGAAACTAGTCGAAAGGAGTTAAATCCGGATAATACATCGGTTATTGCCTCACGTCGGTAAGTGATGAATTTGAGTGGTGTTTTTGCGAAACGTAAATCCAGAGCTTCTCCGGATGGTGTTTTTGACCAAATACAGTCATTTTTTTTTTTTTAATTTATTCCAAAAATGGACAGCGGACAGACAAAAGTCCAATTTTTCGCTGCCACTACATAGCACAAAAAAACACATTTTATAATAAATAATAACAGAAAAAAATGGAGGTGTGGCCAACACACGACTTTCTTTTACGAACAGAGAATTTTGAGAAATTTAATTTTTTTTTATAATTTTAAATTATTTTTTTTTAAATTTTTAAATTTTTTTTTTAATTTTTTATTTTTATTTGTTTTTAATTTTTGGAAACATTTTGTATTAAGCAGTTTTTTGTAAACCTTATACTTTTTAAGATATTTGCAAAATAAATTTTCTGGACCAAGGGAGTGGCCACTTCCGGTTAGCCGATTTGGAGAAAAATTCACTGGGACCTCCCAATTTATCAAAAAAGCTTAAATCTGAAGTTTTAGTTCGATTGGTTAAACCATCTGGGCTGTAGAGAGGACACAGACCGACAGACAGACAGACACCAATTCGAAATCAACTTTTTCGCATTCAGGGGACCTCAAAACAGATAAATTTCAAGGTCCAAAATTTTCATGATTACTACACTTTGTTTAACTAGAGTAAAAGAAAGTAAAAATACCTAATATACTTATATAAATACAATAGTGACCGGTGTTTTTTATAGGTTCACAACTTTGAGTTGGCAACACTGCTTTATTTGACAACCCATTTAACAGATGATAGTTGCTTTTTGTTTAGTATGGTTTGACATTTCATTATGGATATTGTAACGAAACCGTTAAGATTTCGTTAACAGACATTAGGTCATCGGTCTGGTGCGGTATAGTAGCGTGGCTAAAGCTCAGGGTTGGCGTGGGGTTTTCCAGACTTGACGAAATGCTTGAATAACCGCAGTACGAAGGAAACTAGAGAAAAAGAAAATGAACCAATTTCCTTGTTTACAGAAACCGATTTTTTCGAAATTTATGTTCTGTTGGCGACCGTAGAGCTGTGTAATGGTCAACCCAACCAGAGAACCTCACCCCTTACACACATCCTGACCCCCCAGTGGCTACTCTACTCCATTTTAGTAGCAGGGATCGTAACCATATTAAATAGTGCTGAGCGTCTGAATGAAACACAACCGTCGAGAACAGCTACAACCGACACGATGTTCAAGAATGTTAGAGAGAAGAAAAAGAAAAGGAAAAGAAAAAAAATTGCAGGAAGTAATCGGAATTAATCAAAAAAAAAAATATAAAAAAAACAAGAATTATGTAGAGCATAAAAGGAAAAAAATCATAGGCATACTATTCAAGAGATGAACAATACGTATCAAGGTTATGCGGCTGTCGTGATTGCAACCCCGCTAAAGCTGTGTAGGAAAAAAAATGGTATCTCATAAAGGAAAATATATATTCACGGAAACGAAAACGCGGGGACAATCAAGGTCGGCTTACATAAGAAAAAAAAAATTGTTAACTAAAAAAAATACTACATTTATGTTAATGTCCTAACTAAACAAATGAAATTTAAATTTTAAATAAAAGAATATTTTGAAAGAACGTTATAATAAAATTTTACTATGCTAATATTTTTATTTATTTTAATTCTCAACAAGGAAAAGGTTAAAACTCCCGCGTTTGTAACGGAAAAGGAAGTGAAAATGTTCGATGTTTTCGTTGACGTGAATCAAATAAACCACAGTACCTGTATTTCGATCGGAGTATCACCTCCGGTACAATCCGATCTGGAACAGCTCACGACGGATGACGACGCAAGTACCCCCTCTTGTTTGGCAGTGTTTGACGCCGTACAATTTTTTTTTTGTTTTTTTTTTTTTTTTTTGGTATTTTCGGTTTATAATAAAAAAAAATACTATCTGGGCACTAATTATCCGGTTTACTCAAACTGTTTAAATTAAAACAAGTTAATTTTTTCGTTTTAAATTACACCACACTATTTTTTTATGCTCCGAATGAATCAAGCGAGCAAAATATTTAGCCAAATAAACACTATTGTTAGTGCACCACTTATTTGCTTTGCCGATTAGACTAACACTGCACTTGAATTGTTTTTTTTTTTCAAATTTATCTTTTCGCATCAATACGTATGAAATGGCATAAGGAGTCAATAACTAATTCATTTATTACGGACTATTTACTAATTCATTTATTTCAAAATTTTGTTTTATATTTACAATTTTATTTTGAATTTTTTTTTTGTTTACACAAAAAGAACTTATGTCACTAAAAATTTATGCTACATACGGTACATGATTTTATTTTCAATTAAACTATTTTTTTTTTTATATAAACTAAATCATTCATTATCATGTACTTAGTGTCAATCAAAGCAAAAAAAATAATGAAAACTACAATAACTTAACACTAGGTTATATTCCAAATTGTTAAATTAAAAAAAACTTGAGAAATCTTGGTCTTTCAATCAATCTCCACTACTCTAATTTAATCAACACAAAAACAAAATGAGCATTCATCTGAATAGCCATATATATATATATATATATATATATATATATATATATATATATATATATATATATAATATATATATATATATATATTATATATATATATATATATATATATATATATATATATATATATATATATATATATATATATATATATATATATATATATATATAAATATATATAAATATATATATATATATATATATATATATATATATATATATATATATATATATATATATATATATAACGATTTGGTTTAACACAAACTGGCAGTCGAGTCTAATCGACTCATCGACCACTCTTCAGCAAAATCCAAACTTGACTGTTCAAAATATAAAAAATAAAAAACCGACACACGTCTCTTTAAATCATTATCTTCCAATTTTATTTTTTCCATCGCCGCTCTTACGTTGTTGCAATCACGCACCACCGCCCACCAATACATCATCAGAACAAAAAAAAATAGAATGAATTATTCTCACTAAAGAACATTCCCGAACATCGTATCACCAATTGGTCCAATCATCATGTACCGCATAAGCGACACACCCAATATATAAAATACACTTGCAGCATCTCATTCTCAACGGTAGACAAATAATACCGCTCTCTATTAGTCATTACCGTAAAACATCACAGATATAATTTCGCATTTAATCTGATTAATCAGCATTAAGGAGTAACCAAATCAACCGGTGAACTGAGATGGTTAAACCCGCTTACGCGTACCAGACCAATTCAACTACGCTGCATGTTACGCAGATAGAGCGGCGTAACAATATACTTACATCAGAGGAACGCTTGCAAATTGTTGAAATTTTTTATCAAAGTAATGGTTTTGTTCGTCAAACTTATCGTGCACTTCGTCCATTTTATGGCGTACATAATCGTCCTTCAGAGCGGCTAATTCGAATAAAATAGATCGTTTTCGGACCACGTTTACTCTTAATGATAATGTGCATCCCGTGCATCCCCCCACTGAAGAAGCTGTAGCCGCTGTACAGGAAAGCATTGAAGAAGATCCAAATCAATCAATCCGTCGCCGTTCTCAGCAACTGGGGTTGTGTCCTTCCACTTTATGGAAGATTTTACGAAAGGATCTTGGCTTAAAAGCTTTCAAGATTCAACTTGTGCAGCAATTAAAGCCAAACGACCATCGTATACGCAGCCAATTCGCCGAATGGGCTGAAGCACAAATTGATATTGATGTTGAATTTCCATTCAAAATTTTGTTCTCCGATGAAGCCCATTTTTGGTTGATTGGGTACGTAACCAAGCAGAATTGTCGGATTTGGAGTGAGGATAATCCACAAGCTTTTATCGAAACACCATTATATCCACAGAAAATTACTCTTTGGTGCGCTTTATGGACTGCGGGGTCATTGGTCCATATGTCTTCAAAAACGATGATGGTCAGAATGTTACTGTCAATGGTGAGCGGTATAAGGACATGATTAGAAATTTTTTCGTACCTCGATTAGCTGGCATTAATCTTGCTGACATGTGGTTCCAACAAGATGCCACATGCCACACAGCGCGCGCTACAATTGATTTACTCAAAGAAACTTTTGATGAAAGAATAATTTCGCATAATGGTCCAATTAATTGGCCACCAAGATCGTGTGATTTAACCCCATTGGATTATTTTATTTTGGGTTATGTAAAGTCACTCGTCTACGGCACTCGTTTTCTTTTGGGTTATGAAAAGTCACTCGTCTACTGGCGAAATACGGCCGCAAATGCTGCGAAAAGTTTGTGAAAATTGGTGTTCCAGATTGCACCTTGTACGCGCCAGCCGTGGCGGCCACATGGCCGAAATCATATTTAAACAATAATGTCATAAAATTTTCTATCCAATAAAGCCCGTTTCATTGATATTAAAAATATATTTCTTTGTTTTATTACGATTTAAACTTGTGTAACTCTATAAAAAACACCCTTTAATAATAATCCAATAATACAAAAAATTATAAAAGTGTGTGTATCAGCCTATACATGAGACAGAAGGTTTAAATCGTGTGTAAGAGGACACAGATACACCCGCAAAGGACATCCACTACACCCGCGACTGAGAACTTAAAGATGCAATGGTGCTTAGGACCGCAGATCTAAACTGATTTAGAGAAAGGAAAAATAAGTCACAATCAATTAAAAACTCTTTATGATTTGATTGCAATCTAGATAAAGGGTTCGCAAAGCCATGATGAAGCCATTGACTGAATTTTTTTTGGAAGCAGTTCACGGTTCTGTTGATTGAAATTTTGTCAAAGCTGTTTACGAAGCCATATTGTATACTAAGCTGTGTACGGTTCTATGAATTGTAATTGCGTTGAAAGCTGTCTGCGGTTTTTATTAATTAGAATTGGAACCACCGCCATAGCTTTGTTTTTGTACATTCTTTATAGGGTTTTTTAGACATCTAGATAAACATTTTTTTCAGCTGCGTTATCCCAAACCCGAACACATTTGTTTCGATTTGTTCCTTCCATATGAGAGATAGCGGGGTGCGTGTGAGTTGGGGTTATCTAGTGATTTGTAACTAATCCCCCAAAAGGGATTACGTTAACAGACATGAGAATAGCCTCCCCTCATCGGCCCGCCTACTGGGACGCTGTTTCCCAGTCGCGACGGCTACCGATGCCATTTATGAAGGAGGGACGCCCGCATGACATTCCCAGCGACAATCCCCCGGAACGAGACCGTCACCCCGACGCGATCAACTCATGTGGCGTGCCGCCCTCCAGCACAGCCTGTCCTGGAGGAACGAACGGCACGCACGGAAAAGGGTGGAAAAAGGCCGACCCTTCGCATGACCCCACCTCACATCACCCGATCAATTATTTATTTACGCGCACATGGTGCGGCTTAGCACACGACAGTTAAAAATGCAAAGAGAAAAAAAATTGTTACGGTAAAAGTAAAAAAACCGAAAAATTCGTTAGAAAAAACTACGTTACCACTGATTCTACGTTATATTAAAAGTTTACTTTCACTACTCACTGTTCAAAAATCAAAAAAAAAAAATAACACCAAAGTACCTGAAACAGAAAAGATGGACCGCTATGTGGTCGAACCACACCCAAAGCGGACAACCGAACCGAAGCGAAGGAAAAAGAAAAATCGCGATAACTCCAAACGCAATCACTCAAACAACGGAGAAAAGATGAAATCGGCGTGATACTTGCTCTGTGTGGGGTTTCCACCAAATCGGTGCACCACCACGAATCGCGCGTATGACCGCAAAACCAATATATATATAATAAAAATGAAAATATTTGGGGGAAATCTAACTGTTACAACAAACAAAAAAAAATTGCCAAATTACAGTTAGTTTTCTCCTAAAGTTTTGGTACCTGTTTTTATGGCCCGTCCGACCAAACCGCAACCAGCGCCGACGCAGGATCCCCCTCAAAAATTTGATTGCCAGCCCTCACGGACGGGAATATGGTCACCACACCAGATTTAATGTAGTAATATCCACCACGTTTGAATATATCACCCACTCAGATAAATCGTAATGACAATGACAGTGATTTACAGCAATACAAATTTCTTTGGTCTTGTGGGCCGTTATCTCATGCCACCAATAAATTATTTAAAACAGAACAGCCAAGAAAGGAAACAATGTTACTTGCTTTTTTTTTTTTATTATTAATTTTTTTTTTTAATGAGGTCATTAATCAACCACCACGGATCACAGTTCAGTTATTTATTCTCTTTTTTTTTTTTCAATCAATTAATATAAACAAAACTCAGAAATTTCTCAATCACTTCTCCTATTACTTAAAACATTTTGTTTTTGTTTTATTTAAAGAAATCACAATTATTACATATGTATTACATAGTTTATATACATAATATAATATTATCAAAAAAAAATTTATTTATTTATGTAAATCACAAAAGCAAGCCAAAACCATATGATTAAATTTATTTAATTAAATTTATTATTTTTTTTTTTTTTTTTTTTAAAAAATTTCCTTGCAAGATTTCTACTCAAGGAAAGACACATTTTTATTTTTTTATTTTATTTCTTTCAATTTATAATAAACAGTCGAGCGAATTTTTATTTCGACTGCCATGCACTACGTTAAGAAAACACAAAAAGAATATCCAGCTCGTAAACGAGACTTATATCACAAAAATCAAAACTTTATTTTTATTTATATATAAAAAATTTTGGACTTATTGTCACCACAATCCAAAATAGACTTTATTTTTTTTTTATTTTATCATAAGAAAATTTTTTTTTATAGTCATCAATGGCAATGCGAAAACTAGACTTTTCTTATTTTTTATTTTTTATAGGTATATAAAAAAATTGACTTAGCGTCAACCAAAACTCAAAACTAGACTAACTTAAAAAAAAATATTTTACATCAATTACCCAAAATCAGAAAGTTTTTTCCCCCTCTTATTTTCCCTTCGCATCGTTGCTTGTCTCGCTCGCTGTATCTGTGCACACATACATCATTTCAAAAATATTTTTATTTTTTTATTATTGTAAAATCTTTATTCATGTTTATGTTCTTGTTTTTTTTTTTTTTTTATGTGCACAAATACAACGAATGAAACCAACAACGACGACGAACATATATATATACTCAGTTGTACGGTCGCTTCGGTTTCATGTCTAATCCGCCGATCGGTTTTTTTCCCCACACAGAGCAAATATCACGAGTTAATTCAAGCCAATGACACCAAAAAGAAAAATGGAATATTCGAGATTGAACATTTTAGTATCGTAAACATTCCATCTCATACTACACAATACATGTACACACACCACTCGCAAGAAATATGTATGCTTGTACATGACAATATAGAAAACAAGTAAATGCAGGGGAAAAAAATAATAAAATATTTTTACATAACAATCGGTGAGAATATTAAATTGAATTTTGGAGAGGCATGAATTAGAGCATATGTATATACAACACATCATGGTATTTTACAATGAAAGGAAAAAAATTTCAAAGTGTATGAGCGTTTGGAATTCTCGCAAGAATTAAATTCTTCCGCTTCAAGTGGAGACGTATGCCCGTCGTAACAAACGTGGGAACGACCCACACCCGAGATAAGGTCTCAAGCCAGGCATATAATAAACAAATAATGGTGTTAAACCCGAATATCTTTGGCATGGTATGTGCCTAACGGTTTTTCATTCAGATCTTTCACGGTATAAGCTACATTACCCACTCTCTCTCGACCACATAATGGGGAGAAAACTGAGTAACGTCATGCTTTACATTTCGAAGTGCCGCGGTAATTTCGGACAAATGGCAATCCCATTCATTGTGCTTATTGTCATCCAGATAAGAACGAATGCTCGCTAGTAACGTCCGATTTACTCTTTCTGACGCATTACTTTGTGGTGAATAAATGGGAGTGCGGACGTGACTAACATCATATTTTTTTAACAGATCTTGAAATATGTTCGAAAGAAATTGTTTACCGTTGTCAGACGTGATTACCGCAGGTACTGAAAATAGCAGGAAGATTTCATTTTCCAAAAATGCACACAGAGAGGAGGCCGAAGCTTCACGCAGAGGTTTAACGAGAACAAATTTTGAATAGTGATCTAACACAATTGCGATACAAGTATTGCCCTTTTTCGAAAGCGGATATGGTCCCAAAAAGTCAACGAACAATTTTTCAAAAGGCCTGGTAGACACTGTTTGAGAGCCCATAAGAGGCTGTGTACTACTATTAACAGATTTGTTCATTTTACAATGAAGGCAATTAGAGATAAAAAGTTTAGTTTGTTTAGCCATACCGGACCAGAAAAATTGTCGTTGAATTTTTTCTAACGTTTTTGCAATACCCATATGCGCGGAAGTAGGAGGAGAATGTGCCAGCTCAATTAATTTGGTAGTCATCGATAGTGGAACTACTAACTTCCATTCGGATAAATCAGTCGAGGTATAACGCGAGGCGTACGATGGTAAAATTAAAAGTTTATCGTCGCGTATTTTAAAATTATGCTCGCAGTCTTTTAGTTGTTGGACTCGTTTGATTTGCTGACGATATTCATCATCCTGAAAAGCTGACGAGTGGAGATCAATATGTAGAACCGAGTTGTCACTAGGAGTATTAAGGCTTGACACATTTCCTTGCCCAGCGGTTGCAATAACAGGTGGTGCAGAATCATTAATCATGGTATTTTTAGTAACATCCGTACTGTGTTCAAGATCTAAATCATCTGCTGAGTCAATATAAAAAAAACTTGAGAGGGCATCAGGAACAACATTCACCGATCCTTTACGATATCCGATATCAAACTTATGCGCTTGCAGTTTTAAATTCCAGCGGGCGAGTCTACCTGCTAAATCTTTTTGGGACATCAACCACCGGAGATTAGCGTGATCGGTATAAATCGTGAACGGGTATCCCTCGATATAGGGCCGAAATTTTTGCACACTAAGTACTGCGGCGTAACACTCAAGCTCGGTTACAGAATAATTGCGTTGAGCAGCATTTAGTTTGTGTGAAAAAAATTCAATGGGGTGTTCAGCGCCATCCGAGTCTAACTGAAATAAAACACTACCCACACCAACAGCACTTGCGTCACACTGGATATAAAACGGGCGCCCATAATCAGGATTCGCCAGAACAGGAGCAGAAGATAAAGCCAACTTAAGAGCTTGAAACGATTCCTCAGCGTGAAGATTCCATTTAGATTTTGATTTCTTTCCCGTTAGATCAGATAGTGGAGCAGCTAATGAAGCGAAGTTTTTAATGAAATTTTAGCAGTGCCAGTGTATTAAAGGCCGTTTTAGTAATATTGCTACCTATGTATGTGTTATAGGATCCCAAACAAAAATATTTACATACAAAACGTAAAAAGTTCTATGGAAAAAAAATTTTTTTTTTGGTACTTTTTCGTTTCGCATTTAATAACTTTTTAAATAAGGCCAAAAATGAATTTTCATTCCATTGACAATAAACTAGGGTATTGAATTATACTATTGGGCAAAAAAAAAGTAATTATTGTTGAATATTTTGCATATTTTCATTCAACGCCGTTTCACTGTTTTCTAAAATTTTTGTCTATAAAACTGTGAGAGAGACTAAAATCAAAACAAAAAAAATTAACAAAACAAAATGTATGAAAACAAAATGATTTTGTTTATTTTCTTTAGTATAGCCAACGCCACTACATAAAAAGCCATGACACAAAAATGTGTGGTAGTATGTGTTAAGGGGATAAAGATTTTTATTTTCCTATGAAACGTAAACAAAATACTATGGGATTTTCAAACACATTTTTTTATATCGTCTCTATTTTCAATTTAAATAAATATTTTTATTTGCAAATATAAATAATTTGATATCAAATATATTGAAATGTAAATTGTGAACAATTTTGATTGAAATTAATAATCATTTATTAAGTAATTTTGCATTTTTATAAAAATATTTGTTTCTCAAAACATCGTCGTGCTTCGTGTTTCTCTAAACATTTTATTTTCATAATAAATTTATTATGATTAGAGGAACACGAAGCATGCCGTTGTTTTGAGCAACAAATATTTTTATAAAAATGCAAAATTACTTAATAAATGATTATTAATTTCAATCAAAATTGTTCACAATTTACATTTCGATATATTTGATATCAAATTATTTACATTTGAAAATAAAAATATTTATTTAAATTGAAAATAGAGACGATATAAAAAAATGTGTTTGAAAATCCCATAGTATTTTGTTTACGTTTCATAGGAAAATAAAAATCTTTATTCCCCTCTTTATATTAGTGATTTGACTTTTTTAGACTGATGTCACGGCTATTTATGTAGTGGCATTGGTATAGCGTTGCAACTCATGATAATCGGTTGTTCCTGTACGATGTTATGTTCAAGGGTGGGGAAATTGTAGATCAGTAATCAGTATATACAGAGAAAATATAAAAAGCGAGATTTTTATTTTAGTTGTTAGTACTTTCCTGATTGTGCGATTACATTTACGACATGAGAAATGCGTAATTTGCTTTTGCTGATTGTGCGATTAAGAAATGCGTAATCCGTTTTTTGCTTTTTTTATAAACAAATTTTTTTTGTAAACCATCGATTATTAGAAATTAGGTTATTGAATTATAATATTTCATTTTTACTGTAATATTTTGCGGCTAAATAATTAAAAATGTACAAAACTCAAATTTGAAACAAAAAAAAAGTTTATAAAAATTAATTTTCTAATTTACATACTACATATATCTAAAAAATGCATTACTATGAATTTTTACATTTTTAGAACATATAGTTTTATCAATTTATAATTTTTCAGTCGTAAAAAATGACACTAATAATTACTAATAATATTTTAATTACGTTATCTAATTGCTAGTAATCGATCGTATAAATAAAAGTTGTACATATATAAGAAGAGTATTACGCATTTCTCATGTCGTAATCGCACAATAAGGAAAGTACTAAACAAACATCTCGTTTTTTTTATTTTCTCCGTACATACTGAATAAAAATTGCCCCATCCTCGGACAAAACATCGTACAGAAACGACCTATCATTATGAGTTGCAAAGCAATACTAAAGAAAATAAACAAAATCATTTTATTTTCATACATTTTTTGTTAATTTTTTTTGTTTTGATTTTAGTCGCTCTCGCAGTTTTATAGATAAAAATTTTAGAAAACAGTGAAACGGCGTTGAATGAAAATATGCAAAATATTCAACAATAATTACTTTTTTTTTGCCCAATAGTATAATTCAATACCCTAGTTTATTGTCAATGGAATGAAAATTCATTTTTGGCCTTATTTAAAAAGTTATTAAATGCGAAACGAAAAAGTATCAAAAAAAAAATTTTTTTTCCATAGAACTTTTTACGTTTTGTATGTAAATATTTTTGTTTGGGATCCTATAACACATACATAGGACACGCCATTTTTTTTGTGCTCACACGGCCTTTAATACATAGGCAATGATTTTAGTATCGTAAACATTCCATCTCATACTACACAATACATGTACACACACCACTCGCAAGAAATATGTATGCTTGTACATGACAATATAGAAAACAAGTAAATGCAGGGGAAAAAAATAATAAAATATTTTTACATAACAATCGGTGAGAATATTAAATTGAATTTTGGAGAGGCATGAATTAGAGCATATGTATATACAACACTATGGTGGTCATGGTATTTTACAATGAAAGGAAAAAAATTTCAAAGTGTATGAGCGATTGGAATTCTCGCAAGAATTAAATTCTTCCGCTTCAAGTGGAGACGTATGCCCGTCGTAACAGATTGTTTTCCG
This sequence comes from Tipula vernalis, assembly GCA_958295665.1. Taxonomy (NCBI): domain Eukaryota; kingdom Metazoa; phylum Arthropoda; class Insecta; order Diptera; family Tipulidae; genus Tipula; species Tipula vernalis. Next base: position 193,251,109 of record OY282559.1, read on the forward strand.
TTTTTTTATTATTATGGTCGATCCAACTTCAGAGACGATGGAGGAGTAGTAATGTATGGTTGAGTCGGACGTGGGAGGGGATTCGTTCGTCATGTCGGATTTTGCTGATGCGTTTATTCAAGCACGGTTTCATGTCCGGAGACCCCCATGCCCTATCATGAGTCTAGTCAGCTACCCCTACCACACCGGACCACTGAAATCGTGTCTGTTAACGAGGTCTTCGGACTTCCGTTACATAGTGTAAATGGAAACCAGTAATAACCATGATGATGAATTTAATTAATTACTTATACTATAGCAATTTTAGCAACTAAACCATGAGGATTTCAGAGTTTTAATAATGTTTAGTTTATTTTTCAAAAGTAGTACTTAGTGATAATTAATTAATTTCGAGGTTGATTTTCAGAAATAGTCGGTGACGAAGCAAATCTTAGGACCTTAATAGCTCGATTTAATTTCCATTTCAATAACGGTGATTTTGTTTGCTGCCATTGACGGCGAATTTTTCGCTTTTCCTGGATTAGTTCCTGTATATTATGTGACAGTTTATTAACTTTTTCCGAACTACTTATGCCGAGTGTAGCCCTTTTAGCAGATAATGTCATGACATCTTTTAGATTTTCTGCCGCCGCATCAATATCAGCTGGTGTGATCAGAGGAATATTAAGTAGACACTTTTGTTCGACTAGCCTCCTTTATTGATCTCAATTATTTTTCTTGTTTGTAAGACGGTTCGGTATTTCGTTCCTTAGGACATCAGTGCTCACTGTTACATTTACCGGTGAGTGATCAGAAGACAGATCATAGCAATCGGTGGCCTTAGCGTATATTCGTGGAATGCCCTTAGTCACACCAAAGTCAATTAGATCAGAAATTTTCTTTTTATCTGTGGGCCAGTAAGTTAGGTTACCGGCAGATAAATAATCCAGGGACTGTTCCTTTATAGCATCATAAAGTTGTTTGCATTTTGGCGTTGTTAATCTGGAACCCCAATGAGTATGTTTACCGTTGTAGTCACCGTCCGCAAGAAATTTATTACCCAGCTGGCTGAAATATTCCAAAAAGAGGAGTAGTTTTTTATAGCATGTTTTTGAGGGCAATACACTGCCGATATAACGCAGCTTCCAGACCACTCTTGCAGACAGATGCTCGTTGATTGTATATGTTCTTTCTCATATTTCGTAAGTTGTTTTTGAATTTTAATTCAAGTTTTTTACGTTGAAAAAAATCAATTGGTTTTTTTGTATCTTTAGGTGCTTTGTTTTGACGAATAACTTTAGCAGACTTCATACTTTCGCTCGACAAAATGTCTCCACATTTAACACATTGAGGTCTTAGAGAATCAACTTCACCTTTTGCACCTAACTAGCTATTGACCCCAGAAATTAAAGAAATTATACTTATAATTTATTCCAGGAATACCACTACAATCAAAATTATATAATTAACTGTTCATTTCTTTATTCTGCTTGAGTAACTCTGCAAAATAGTTTAAATTAATCTGAACATATTACATACTAATAGTTCAACGTTTCTTTACTAATTAAAATTTAATAAATTCACTATAAAAATAATAAAAATGAAATAAACTATAATGAATAATAATTAAATAAAAAGCCCAGATTTATAACTTAATTAGCTAATACCAGACATACCCTAAAATCAAATTAACAATTAATTAATTGCTTATTACTCTATTCCGTTTAATTCCCACTGCACAATAATTTAAAATAATCAAGAACAGATAAAATACTACCTAGAATTACAGTTGCTTTGGATATTACACACAGACACAATATAGTATATATTCCGATAAGAACAATTCAACTAAGCCGAATAATACGTCACAAGAAAAACAAGAAATTTAACAATTTTTTTGTTGCAATGCACATTTTTCTTCCTATCATGAACATACAAACATAAATTATTGTTATGTTTCCATTTTTTGGTATATTTCCATAACCAATATCTTGTATTAAACTTTGGAATGCATAAATAATTTGTTTTGTATTGAATACAGCCGATTCTAAATTCAATTCAAACGTACTCAATTATACGAAGTATAAGAATCTTATTTAAATCGAACACAAATCAATTTGTTCTGCATACACACAAAACACAATACATTTGTGTTAAACGAATTAATGTCCAGTTTTATATCCCAAACACATACATATTTATTAGAGTAGAAAAATTAAACAGAACAATATGTTCTATAAATGTCCAAGTATATACCAGAAATATTTAACTGCGTATACTACCTATCATAACCTGCTAAAATTCTCTCTTTAGAAAGCCTGATTGCGTTGATAGCTAACTTACACACATTTAATAATATATACTGAAGAGTGTATTGGTCACTACAAAAAACCATATAAAAAAAATTCAAATTTTTTTGTTTCTTACCACTACTAATTCCAGTTGATATTCACACACTACTTAATATCAACTAACAATTGAGCATTTTACTCTCTGTTTTTTGCTCTTCTTCTACAACAAAACTCAATTTTACGAAATGTCAAAATCAAAACCATAACCTGCTAAAATTCTGGAGATTATGATCAAAACTCAGAAATCGTGAAGTTAAACCCCATTAATTAATTAATTACAAGAAATTAAAGTAAGTTTAAATGATTTTTAAAGTAATTTATATTAGTTTACGTTTTAAAATTTTATATGTGCTGTTATAGTTTCCTTTTTTAATTTTGAAGAAAATACAAAGAAGTGCATACACGATGCCAACCATTGAAATGTATGTTATGCGGTGAATCATTTCTCGAGGAATCAATTATTAAATCTCATATACGTATCGTGCACGCAAACGAATTAACTCAACATTCGTGCCGCCTTTATGGTAAATTGTGTCGCGATGGTCGAACCCTATCGAAACATTTATGGGAACATTTCAGCGAAAAAAAATCATTCCTGTTCGGCATATGGTTTCGCATCGAAATAAAACTGTTACGTGTGATATGTGCGGAGAATAATTTCCCGATGGACGCTCCCTCATGAATCATCGTCATTCGCATACGAATGTTACAGGGCGACAATTCCCTTGTCGCGAGTGTGGCAAAATATTTGGTTCGCGTAGTTCACAACAAATTCATATACGTGTTTATACGGGTGAGAAACCTTACTGGTGCCGTTATTGTTGGAAAGCTTTTGCTGATTGTGGGACATTACGAAAATATGAAAGGATTCATACACGTGAGAAACCTTACGTTTGTTCAGAACATTACGATCACATCATTCGAGCCCTGACACCAAAAGGGGAAATTCCAATACACCTTATTACTGCCAAGTTTGTCACGAGTTATTTGTAATGTCACTAGATTTAATTCAACACAGTGACATGAATACGGCCGTGAAGAGACAATCGATTGCAAGTAAATGTAGAACGGTGGAGAATTAATTATAATATTTGTCATATCAATGTGTATTCTATTTTATATTTATAGACGGAGCCACGAAAATATAAACGGAGAAGGAAATTAAAACCGCACGAGTTGGAAAAATTTCGTGCCGAAAAAATGGCAAATTATTTTCGGTTTTTATTTTGAGCATAATTTGCATTTTGATTTATATACCAATTAATATTCCAGTTACCAAAGTAAGACGGCAATAAAATAATATGAGAATGATAAAAAAAAATTAAAAAGAAAAATTCTTTCTGTATACATTGTTTATAGTTTAAAAATTAAATAATTATGTCAAAAATAGTTTCTAAGATTTTTTAATTACAAAAATAGTTTTTTAATGCCTCAGAAGTTGACCAATAAGTCGAAATATAAGGTTAAAAACTGTTAAGTTTTTTTAATTAAATATTGGGTTTTATTTAAAATAAGCGGAAATTAAAATATTTAAATAAAATGACTGTTGCACATGATTCGTTTTTATTGGTTTAGATTTTACTCTCTTTTAGTTTCATAGTATGCGAATGTTTATGTTTTCTACACTGTATTCACAACCATATATATATACGCTGTCATTTCACAAATATATTCATCAGTATAGATACTTCTACAGCATTAGTATACATTTGATTGGGCTTTCTAAAGAGAGAATTTTAGCTGGTTATGCTACCTATACTAAAACCAACAAAAATGTCTGCACGCAAAACAAACAAAAATGTCTATACAAGCCGTACAGCTAAACACTTATGAAATATTAAAGTACACTATATTTGTACATATACACAAATCTGCTTTTGTACTGTGTAAACATTACTTGTAAAAAAAACAATGTAACATTGATGTAACATTTTTCTTGATATGATCTGCGTAGAGAGAAATCCTATCAAAAAATGTACTCTATACCTGTCTACGTTTTGTTATTTCCTTATAACATTCAAACAACAATAACATAAACAGCTCTGTGTATATAATATATATATACAAATATAACCACCAGCTCTGACTACACACAACCCTTACCAAGAAATAAAAATTTTACACAAATTCATACCACTTATACATACTTATGTATATAAACCAGCATATGTGTTGGGTAAGAGCAAAACGTACTCTTGTCCATTTTATATAACTATGAGATAAATGAGAAAGACTTCCTGTTTCTAAAATATTAATAGATACACGACTTTTATATATTTTATTAACGGATGACGGTAAATTGCAATTTAAAAATTATGTATTAGATATTTTAAATTAATTAAATCTGCGGAAAAATTAAAAATAAAATGGATAAGAATGATTTTGCTACTCACCTATGGATAAGGTGTGATTTGCAATAAACTGACCGGGATAAGGTCTAATTTTATTTTATTTTATTGTATATTAAAAAAATGAAAATTTTTAAGCTTTTGAAAATAAATTTTATTTTTCTAAATTATAAAAAATTATTCATCAGTATATCCGTAAATATAATAAAAATTTCAGTTCTGTAATAATTTATTACTACGAGTATAGTATTATCACATTTTGTTACTCAGATTAAAACTTAATTCAACTTAACATAGAATATTAGAATTCATTTCACATTTAACTTAAAACCAACTGAAAATAGTGTTTAAGACACCAACCATTACACTTCCTTACAACGTATTATTTATTATATTCTTAATTCTACTTCTTCCTCAGGTGCCTCACATGTTTCTTCATCTAGGAGCCATAAATGTGTTCCTTCCAAAATATTTTTATAAAAGGCAAGGTCTTCGTTTGACTGCCAATTTTCACCAAAGTGTTTTTTGAGCAATTCTTCGACGTCTTTGAGTTTTTCTGGTTTTACTGGCACATTTTGAGATACCATATTTTGTAATGATTTCCCCTTCTTTAGAACCGATTTTGCCACACCTAGATCTGAGAGATAAGCTGCCTCGCCGCGAATCACGATTGTTTTTGTTTGGAAGTCGATTTAGTATAAATCTTTTCGATGCATTAAATTTAAAATGCCACTGCCCAGGTGGCTTAAATATAGTAGCTGCCGCGTTTTTCGAATCTCTTACTCTACAATCAGGAGTTCCTAGTCTAATAATTTGCCCATTTTCCTTGTATAGTTCGAAATACTCCTCTGGTTTAATTATTGTCTGGATTCGTTTAACTTTCTTTTCCAATTGGGCAAAAACTCTATCCGGGGGAATAAAGGAGTGCCCAGGGACAGGAAATATAATTTCTATTTCGTTGATGTGACTAGGAGCTTCCAAGCTTAACCAATAAGAACTCATTGCCATCATTGTGGTATTTTTGTTTTGCGCCCACAGCCATCACAAATAAATCTAACTGTCGTAATTTTACTATTAAACGTAGTATTTTGAAGTCTATGTTAGACTGCTGATGCGATCTCGTTAGAACCCTTGGGCCGCTCGTTCTCTGTCCAAAGATAGAGGAACACATTATTGTTTCTAAGGTGTGCTTTTGAAGTCCCTTGAACAATACCAAGGTTGTAAAGGAATAGTTGTCTGCTGTAGTAGGCTGCCTGATCAGCCACTTTCAGCAACAGCATGTTTTTTTGACAGTCAAAGGAAAATGTTTCCATGGTTTCCTTTTCCTCTTTTGCCAATGTGTAAAATGCTTTTGAGCGCAATTTATGCACTCGAAATGTCGTCATCAACAAATTTCTTTTCTGCGTGTCCATTTCCGATTTTAGTTGCTCCTTGAAAGATTGGCAAGTACTGCAAATATTACATGATGGTGCTTTAAAACCGATATTAAAATTGCGATTAAACACATAACGAAAATAGTTCCTTTGACTCCCAGTGCTGAATAATCAGTTGAAAACATTCTGTAGAGTCTATTAATCGAAAGCTCCCCAGACATGTATTGCCTTTGTACTCGAGATCGGCAATAATGATTTTCTAAAACCTTTAAAATAAATTTAAAATAAGCATATCTATAAGCTAATCAATCTATAGAAAATTTAAATACCTGAAATCGTTTGATAAAATTAATTATAGCCTCGCGTTTTTCAACAAATTTCTTAGATATGCGATCGCCTCTTCTATTTTCAACAGGTGCTGATTTCTGCACAAAATGTCTTTTCGTTATTCCTTTAATTCGTACTTTAGTTACTCCCAAAATATTCGCAAAGCTGGTTTGACATATTCTAACGAGTTTTGAGTTTTGTTTTCGCATTAAATATTGCACACTGAATTTTTTGGGGGGCCCACCTTTACCTCGGTTTCGTTTCGGTAAACTTATTTTCGTGTACATTAAAATAAAAGCATCCTGTAAAATTTTATCTTTACATGCATAAAATGAATCGGAAAAGCTTAGCGCATCGATTCCTTTTATCATTTTACAGTGAAAAATGGCCGCGTTATGAGAGCATTTAGGCATTTTAGGTAACGCTTTACGAATATACCTAAAATAAATTTAATTATTTAGGGGATGAACCATATTTTTAATTAAATTGTTTGTACCTTTTTGACTTTTGCTGTTCCCTTTTCCAGTTCGATTTGTTGACCGTAGCTTTTCGTGCCTTTTCACCATTTACAACGTTTCGTGCAAAATTATTATCACTCATTTTTCAACGGTTTATTAAAAAAAATAAAAATAAAAAATAGTTACTAAAACTGCGACTTTTCACAACCATAATAATACTAACTATAACTGCATAATGTCTCACACGTGCAGTAAACAAATTTTTAGTAACGGTTTAATTTTGCTGGATAAGGTTTATTTTGCTGTACAAAATACATTTAGAAAAAAGCGTATAAGGGATAACATATATTATGCTTGTTGTACGGATAGTTTTTTTTTGTGGATAAGGTAACATTTTGCTGTAAATTCAGTGTTGGATAAGGTAAGGTTTTGATTCTAGTAGCAGTTTTTTATTTAATTTTTGAAAGGGATAAGACTGATTTTGTAACCTATATTAGATTGCATATGATAGGTTTTAACATTACAGTTCCAACGCCATCTATATCTCAAAAAATAATTTTTTGGTGGAAGAGTATGTTTTGCTTTTAACAGACACATATGTGATATGAAAATACTTCTAACGATATCTGGATCGAACCGGTATGATTTTTTGAACACATATTTCCTTTCTTGAAATTTCCTCATCAACTAAATTTTAATTTCCTTCCACTACACTGCATGACTGTACTATTCACTACACAATCACACGCGATAATTATCAATTGAAGCGAAACTATTTACCACGATTGCAAATAAAAATGATGCATATTTACTTAACAAAAATCACTCACTTTTAATTTATATTATTTAAATTAATATTGTTTAAATTAAAATAATTTAAATAAAATTAACTTAAAATATATACATATACGAGTATATAAAGTTTATATTTTACACTTCACTTCACACAAAATAAAAACATTAAATTATCGAAGAAGACGACAAAAACCATTCTTTCTCGAAACTTTATTGTGTGAGCGTCTCATTTTAGTGAAGTGTTATAAATTTTACAATTTTCTTTTAATTTTAATTAATTTGTTTTTTATTTAATTATATCTTATAGTTTATTTTGATTTGTTTATTTTTATCAGTCGGGTAAGTCTTTTCATAGTCTTTTTCTATCCACAAAATAATAAATCCACGTAACACAAGCAAGGAGGGACAAAGTACGCAGTACTTTGTACCTCCAACATTTACTTCTACTGATTTCTCAGATTCCGAAGATGAAATAAATACTAAAAAATCAAAAATTGTTTTCAATAATGAAATAATAGTAAACGGTGAATTTGATAAAAGTCCCAATATGTTAAATAAAAGGAAAATTAATAATAATAATAATAAAACTCACGTCGCAGTTTCAAAAAATACAGTAACAGCTCCTACATCATCTTCATTTTTATCTGTTGATTCATCGAATAACTCAAATATGCCGTCAGTTACTGCTGAAAAAATTAATCTATATAACCGATCAGATAATGGCCCATTTACAGTATTTATCAGTAAAAAGAATTTAAATATTGTTCTTTTAGCTAAAGCCCTTAAAATAAATAATTTTAAAAATGTCAAAGAAATCTCTAGCGTTAGCAAAAATGTTGCTAAGGTTATCTTTAGTAATTTTGAAGACGCAAATAATTGTGTTAAATCAGATATTTTTAAAAAATTTGATAATTATACTACATACATTCCTAAAAATTTCACTTCTTCTATTGGTTTAATCAGGAACATTCCTATTGGGCTTTCTAATGAAGAAATACAAGAAAATATTAGATCTAAATACCCTATTTCTAAAGTAGAAAGAATGACTAAATGGAATAGTGCCACTAAAACAGCTGAGGAAATTGAATTGGTTAAACTTACTTTTGAGTCTGGAACTATTCCATTCAACGTCATTTTATATGATAATCTTTTATTAAAGGTAGAATATTTTATACCTAATCCTCTTTTTTGTAAAAAATTTCTAAATTACGGACATACAATTTCCAAATGCAAATCTAAAACTATTAGATGCCTAACGTGTGCTAATACTATAGAGGACGAACAAGAACACGTTTGTGACATGAAATTTTCTTGTAAATTTTGTGGAACGGGTCATGTTTCTAATTTTTTCAGATGTAATGAACGATATAGGCAGAAACAAATTAGTGAACATATGATTTTAAATAAAACTAGTTTCAGAGAATCCAAAAGCCACCTTTATGGTAGCCAACAAAAAGTCCCTAAACAAATAGATTTCGCTAATGATATCTGTGTTGAGAATCAAGCCTGGAAAAATAACTTAATGAATTCTGATGCTAGAAAAATTCAAATCCTAAATAAATTAGTAAACGAATTAAAAAATCAATTAAATGAAAGAGATTCTATTTTTAATGATGTCAAATCACTTTTAAATAATTCCGATGACTTTAATAAAAATCCAGTTAATTTAGACTCACTTAAAATTAAATTAAATAAATTTATTAAAACATAAACTTTTCTTTTTCCAGTTTTTTATTTTTCATTTGATTCTTCCATTATGTTACCTTTAAAAATTTTACAAATTAACATTCGTAGTTTAAATAGTAATAAAGATCTATTATATCATTATATACAATCCAATCATATTGATATCGTTATTTTATCTGAAACCTGGACAAATCCAAATAGTAATTTGACTTTTAACAATTATAATCTTATTACTGATGATAGACCAGATGGTTTTGGCGGAGTAGGCTTTTTAATACATAAAAAAATTTCTTGGAGAATTATTGATTTAAATTTTCATTACATCCGTTTTCAAGCTTTCAAAATTAACCTCAAATTTAAAAACATTAATTTTAATATCTTATCTTTTTATAATAATTCTGTTATTAGACCTCAGGAAATCGTTAATGAATTTGAACATCTTATAACTCAGAATCTAGATAACTGTTTAATAGCTGGAGACATAAATATTCATAATAGTCTTTGGGATAGTTCATTGTCCCCTACTCACGACAGGGTGGGTGATAAGATTGCAGATATTATCACTGCTAATAATGTCTTTTTATTAAATGACGGATCTCATACAAGGCAAGATTTTTTCAGAAATAATTCTACAGCACAAGACATTACTTTGTGCTCAATCAATCTAATTGAAAAACTATCATGGAAAGTAGATCCCATTAATTTAGGAAGTGACCATTTCCTAATACTTATTGACTTTAAACTAAATTATTATCAAAAAAAACAAATCACAAACTGGTCAAAAGTATTGAAAGACTTTGATCTAAATTCTATTAATGATAAATGCAATATTGAAGAACACCTAGAAAAATAATTTCTGAAAATACTTCTATTATTACAAGTAAAAATACTTTTAAACCTAAACCTTGGTGAAACGATCTTATACAAAGACTATGGAACATAAAATAACACAAACAACTCATTTATAATTTAAACAAAAACCTTTTTACCGCTATTGAACTAAAAAAATCTATACAAAAACTTAAATTAACAATTAGAAGAGAAAAGAAAAAATCTTGGAATATTTTTTTAACAAGCTTCAATCACAAAACTAATAATTCTGATCTCTGGAACAACATCAATAAAATTAAAAATAAAAAACAGTCTAACTACAGAATCCTAGAAGATCCCACACTTGCTACTAATTTTCTAAATTACAATTTTCCTTTCTCCTTTGAATCCCCTCATAATCTCTCTAATAACTTCAATCCTACTATTAATCCTGCGGAATTTAATAACATTGAAATTCTTGATATTATAATGATGATATGATTCAAATAATACTGCTCCAGGATATGATAATGTCTCATATAAAATCATCAAACAATTAGTATCAAAAACATCAATCAATACTATTACAAATTATTTCAACAACATCTGGCAAAATCAAATTTACCCTACAAAATGGAAAACGTCATACACAATCGCCATTTTGAAAAAGGGGAGGGATGATAGAAATATTATTAACTACCGTCCTATTTGTCTGTTACCTATTTTTTCAAAAATTTTCAATAAACTCATTTTAAAACGAATTAATGATCATCTAATCTCCAATAATATTCTTAATTATTACAATTTTGGTTTTAGAAAAAATAAAAATATTACTGACTATTTTGTAGAAATGTTTAATTTCATCATCTCCCTCAAAAAACAACAAAAAAAATTTTTTTTAGTTAACATTGACATTTCCAAAGCTTTTGATAATGTAGATAAAAATATTTTATTAAACACCTTTAAAAACTTCAATTTCCCTATTAACATTACACATTGGATTTCTCAATTTCTTACAAATAGAATTATATCTATTCAAAATATCAATCAAATTTCCATTCATTACACTAATAAAGGCATTCCTCAGGGTAGCTGTTTGAGTCCTACCCTTTTTAATATCTATACCACTTCTTTACACGACATCAATAACCCCGACACAAAAATTTTCCAATATGCCGATGATATTTGCATTGTAATTTCTGCCGATAATCATGATAACTTACAATTAATAACAGATTATACTTTACTCTCATTAACTAATAAATTACAATCTTTAAAACTACAAATTAACACTGATAAATCTCAATTTTTAAGACTATTCACTAATAAAAATAATTCCAAATCTCTAAATTTAAAAATTAATAATATCTACATAAAAGAAAGAGTGACTACTAAGATACTGGGTACAACCTTAACAAATAAACTTTCATTATCAATTCATTACACAAACTTAAAAGCAAATATTTCCAACTCCATTAATTTACTTAAAACTCTCACCCATTTTAATGGAGGTGTAAATCCTGAAACAATGATCAATATTTTTAAAGCAATAGTTAAATCTAAACTTGAATACACATATGTTTTTACAGACACTAAATATAAAAAAGATATTAATATCTGTCAATCTATTAAAAATGCTTGTCTGAGAGCTTGTCTAGGCTTCTTAAGAACTACTCCAATTCCAGCTATTTTATCTGAATCCCTAGAAACATCTTCAGATCTAGATTTTATTAAAAAATCACTAATTTATATTTCAAAAAATCTATATAATAATTCCAAAATCGGTAACGACATTAAAAACAATAGATCTCTTCATAAACTTAACAACTTATATTCTAATTATACTTTTCTTTCCAAAATTAAACCTTTTCACATAAAAAAAACGTCTCCCACTAATTTTAGCATCATAACAAATATTGAGGGAATCACAAACAAAAATTTTATAAACCACTCTGAACAATATGCATTATCTATGGCTGAAATTAATAAATATAATAATTTCGCAAAAATTTACACAGATGGCTCTATAATTAACAATAAACCAGGAATTGGAATTTTTGTTGAGGATATAAATTGGAAATTTGCCATTCAACTAAAAAACCCTACTTATATTAAAAATATTGAAACCATTGCTATTAAAATTGGAATTACTATATCTCTAATCATCAAAAACAATAATATTATCATTATTACTGACTTCCAAAGTTCTTGTATTTCATTAAAAACGGCTCTATTACACTTTACAAATAGACACTACGAAAATCAAATTATTGATACTATCGGCCATAACCAAATTAAAAATTTTGTCATTCATTGGTTCCCGGGTCATTGTGGCTTAAAAGGAAATACTATAGCAGATAGTTTAGCAAAAAAAGCAGTTTTTTCTCCTACTCACTTTCTTGATAATGAACCAACTCTCACAGACCTATTTAACGATATCTCCAGATCTATAAATAATAAGTGGAAGGAAAACTACACTTTAATGTGTAATTCATCCGGCCACTTTTATAAACAAATTTGCCCTTCTCCAAGATCATCTTTCCTATTTAAAAACTCTAATTTTACATCCTGCCAAACCAGGCTAATTTACAGATTAATCTCTGGTCATACAGTTAACAAGAAATTTAAATTCCTTTTGGGACTTGAATCTACATCTAATTGTGAGATTTGTAACACCGTTGAAGATAACGAACATATTATTAACGATTGTGTCATATATAATAATATAAGAAATAATTTCCCACTTTTATACAGAAAATCCTTATTAGATATCTTAAAGGACCAAAAAATGGATGAATATAAAATATTGTGTGATTTTGTGGATAGAATAAATTATAAACTATGAATTAAGACTACATTTAATTTTTATTGACTTTTTCACACAATGATTTTTCTTTGGAATCATTTCATTTTATTTTATTTTATTATAATATTAAGATTTATGAATATTATATAATTTAATTCTAAATTTAAAAAAAAAAAAAAAAATAAATAAAAAATTTTAAAAAAAAAAAATCAAAAAAAAAAAAAAAAAATTTAAAAAAAAAAAAAAAAAAAAAAAAAAAAATTAAAAATTATGAATTAATGAATTATAAATTTATAATTTAATTTTTAAAACTTTTATTTTTATATGTATCCTTCATCTTCTCTCTAATATTCTTTATTTATTAACTTTCATTTAATATAATTTAATTATCAAACTTTGTTTTATATAATTATGCTTTTATTTTATTATTTAATTTTTAATCTAATTTGTTTTTGTACACTTTATTCAACCCTCCAGAACCTCCCCTGAGTGGTCTCTGGAAATTTTGGGCTGTTTCTCAACTCACTGGTCTTATGGATTGAAAGATCTGACCTGAGCAAATTTAAAAAACAAACAAACAAACAAACAAGACGACAAAAACACGTCTTTCTTCTTCGAGCGACAACGACACACCCCAAAAGTAAATAAAAAGCCTGCGGAGAAAATAGGCATTTTTAAAAATTACTGTGCAAACAAAATAACGCGCCAATTCTGCCAATTGGAATCGTTCCGCTAAAACAAATTTTGATCGAAAATTTCATTGCACATCTGTTTAATTTTTACAAATGACGGCGGGGTTTTAAGTGTACTAAATGCAGCCCGAAGCACCGTTTGTAGTATCGTGAGCTCGAAGTGAACACTACTCTTTCGAATATTTCAGAGCGCTCAAACTTTACGCTATTTTCTCTAAATGAAGAACCTATCACACCAAGGGTTGGCGGCGGGCGTTGAAATCCAGCGGCAAAAAAAATTGCCGTTCATCGCTTGTTTATATTACTGCATCTAATACGATTTCCTATCACTCACAATCAATTCTGGAAAATGAAAATTTAATTTTAAAATTACAACGAAAATGTTTAGAATAATTACTTCCTCAACTTCTCAGACACAGATCAAAGAGTTTAATGCGGTATTATCGGTTCTTCTGTTAGTACCACAAATGTTAAATACAGCAAGTTTTTTTGAAACGTAACAATTTTTGAAGTAAAACTTCTTTACGCACGCTTGACTTAGGGACTAAGCTGGTGAATGCATTATGAAAATGCGTTACGAAAAGTGTGATCGATCGTTAATGGAATGCTTTGAAAAAATAAAACAATTTAACAATGCAAATTAAAAGCACTATGTAGTATACTTTGTGGCGTAGTGGTAAAGCACGGGACTAGAGCGGCAAAGGTCTTCGGTCGATACCCATCATATTTTATTTTTTTTTTTAATTTTTTAATTTTAAATAATTTTTTTTATTTATTTTATTTATCTACATATTTATGATTTCGAGTTATAAGGGTTTTAGTATTAACTATTCTATTAAAAATCCAATTTTAGAAGTAAAACTTCTTTACGCACGCTACTGTATCTTTTATATTTTGTTTCTATCAGAAACCTGGTCAAATGACGATGAAAATGTTGACATCCCGAATTTTGATTGTATTGCGAAATTTAAGCGTAAAAATGTTAAATCAGCAGGAGTGGCAATTTATCAGAAATCAAATGATGTCTCGAATATAATAACTTCGAAAATGGACATTTTATTACGACATATTCGTGAAATCGATATTGGTCAATCATCAATTGGTGATATATGTGCTGCTCACTGTGTTTTGGACGATGGAACAAACATCATAATGGTAGTTGCTTACATTTCGCCCAATAACACAGTTAATAATATTATAAGGTTTTTATATAAAAAACTTATGATTTACGGTCGAGTAGGCTCTAAAGAATTAGGAGAAAACTATCATACATTCCCACTAATTTTAGCAGGAGATTTCAATGTTAATTTCGCGTCCAACGATGGACAACTCTTGGTAAACTTTCTACAAGATAAATTAGAACTACAAATGAATAATAATGAGCCTACCACAAGACATGGAACAACAATCGATGCAGTTTTCTCTAGATATCTTTCAAATTTTCATTCGAAAACATATGTATCTTATTTCTCATACCATAAGCCTATTGTCTCGGTCTTACAATCAACCACAGTAATTACTGATGTATCTGAGAATAATGAATAAAAATAAAAAAATAAAAATCTATACCAAAATATTAATTTATCTATGAAAACCCATAATAAATTTAAATATTTGTAGAAAATTAATATATGTATATGTATATATGTACATGTACATATTATACATATGTATATACATATACATATAGATGGAGCTAAAGAAGTTTTACTTCAGTCGTGTGGTCTAAAGCACACTCATTTTTTTTTTAAATTTAATTTTATTTAGTTGCAAACCTTAGAGGAAGCGGTTTTCGCCCATAAACCCCCGCTCTCCAGATTTTTTTAAAATCAAAGTCCTCCAATTCTAGAATTTCTTCTGTTCCTTTAAAAGCCACTGCAGTCCGTGGATGGCAGCAATTCTTTTGAAAAATAAATAAAACCAATTGACTTTATGTCCATAAAAAAAGGAAAATAAACCAAATTACTTTATTTAATTTCTCTACACCATATTTTTCATCTCGAAACATAAAATTTGTAATATTTGTATTATTCTTCATAATTATTCTTCATAATTATTTAATAGTAGTTTTGTTTCCTTTATGATACCGTTGGAATTTTTGGCTCAGAAATCTTGATCACCAACTATCAAAACTACTAAAGGAACATCTAAGCCTAAAGCGTATATCTCTAGGGTATCAAAAAATCGCATATTTTTAATAATTGTCTGCTAGCCTTTTTCAAACAAAGCGGCACATTGCTTACGATTTTAGTACATGTTGTATGATCCTTTATTTCGTCCAGCCGCACGTTCAGGAAGTAAAAATTGGCCTTACTCTTTATAAAAATACACTAGAATTGGTTTGGTATTATCAGTTTGAATCAAATGTTTCTTTTAAATTATTTTTAATCAGATATCCTATTTTATTGTAAATTACATGCAAATGTATTTTGCTTATACATTACTAAATTTCATACCATATACTCGTATGACACGATTTATTTAGGCATTTGCTTAGAGTATATAAAATTATTAACATGTAATCGTAATTTGATTAGTCAAAAAGTGTGGACCCATATTTAAGAATACATTTTGAAATAGCACACACAAAATCAGTGTAAAAACAATAACAATAACAGTCATACTCGTAATAGTAAGAATACAAAAGTATAATCGTATTTCTCATTTTTCGTGTTTGGAATATTTGAAATAGAAAATTTCACAGTATGTATGTGCACGACACGCGTACATGCATGAGGAAAACGATCAATATTTTTAAGTTTCACTTTTATTGTTAACTTACGATTTCCCACGATACCTTAATTTATTTCGCACATCCAAAAACCCAATAACATTCATGTATTTTGAAAACCTAAATTTTTATTCATCTAACACAAAAACAATACCCAAATTATTTTGTATTTGTGAATTAACTCTATCTGCTTTACATACATATTTCGAATTATTTGCTGCTATTCTGATTACTTTCTCTGGTAGAATTTTAAATATTTAATTTTGCGTTATATTTGTGTTTGTTAAAGTATCCAGGGAATTAATAAAAAGAAAATTTAAAATTCTAGCAAAACACGCGAAGTACTGTAAAAAAAAAACAAAACAAAAATAAATAAAAGCCAAAATCAAATCACGAAAAAGGATTGTTCTGATTCATTTAAAATGTTGGTTATTTGCGCCATATATTTTTATTGTAAATTCAAATTTTATGAATTTTTCTAATGATTGCTATTCATGGTCTGCGGTGGTGGAAGATTAACAAAAATATATTTTATTTAGTGTTGTTTTACATAACATTGTGGTGAAATAAGATTTAATAAAATTAATGGAGATACGCTTGTGAAAATTTAAATTTAAATTTGT